>WBNO01016062.1:0-62450 GCA_013400575.1 Peucedramus taeniatus | reverse complement strand
CGGGGCGCCGGGCTGGCCGTCCCCGGCCCGGGGAGCGGCAGCGATTCGGGGTGTGGGGAGGCACCGCTCCCGGGCCGGGCGGGCAGGGACGAGCCGGGCTCCTCAACGCGCCCCTCCTGGCAGAGAGGTAAATGCGGGGCCCGGCTCGGGTCGACAGGGGTTTGTCCTCTTTGCTTTCTGTGCCCTGTGCGTGGGTCTTGGCGTGGCTGTCGGGCACACAGCTGCAGAGATCCTGCAGCCCTTGCTCTCTCAAACTGATCCTCAAACACCACTGCGCAGCCTGCAAGGAGCTTGCCCGTGCCCTAGGATACATCTTCACCCAGGCTTGCCCCACAAGGGAGCATTGCCTATGTTCAGCATTGACTCTTGGTAGGGTACAGCGTTTCACAAGGGCTGTTCTCTCCTAGCACATATCTTTACGTCGATTCAAAACATCTGTCTCCAAGGGTTGTCTACCCAAACAGCCTGACAAACCAAGGATGAAAGGATTTTACAACAGGCAAAGAGCTGCATGCATACCTCCCCTATGGAGGCTGTCAAGAAGACTTGGTCTAACGCCAGCCTGTGGCCTCTAGGATGCTGGCTCTCCAATTTTCTTCTCTATAATTACCCTCTCCTTTTGGGACTGCCTTCTTATAAATCTTTCTTTGGTTCCAACAGATCTCAGTGTTCCACAGTCCCTGTCCATGTCTGGGATGAAGCAGCTCACATAAATTCTAACAGGACCGACCCCCAAATGGAAAAAAATATAAAAAAATGCTGGTCACATACATTTCACTACTCAACAGCCTCAAACCAGAAATGTTATAGTGTGCAGTGAAGCATGTGATGAGAAAACCTGTCCCAGCAACCCCTTACACTCTGCAAGAGAGCTGCTCTGGGATGCAGCAACTGACTCCAGTTCCCTGAGGCACTTTGTCAGCACCCTCTTCTCCTGTTGCAAAGTTCACAAGAAATGCAGCCAGGAATCCAGAGCCTGCTCCCTATTTGTGGTACAGCAGGGCTGTGTGGGGTCTTGCTCTTTGCTGGTAAGGTGGAAAAGGTGATGGGAACACCAGGGAGTTCACCTCCCAGGAGCCTTTGGAGATCAGCATTCCAGACTTGAAAGGAGGGAGGTCAGCTGCAGGGCACTGTCTGGAGGGCCTCGTACCTGTGTGGGCAGGTCCAGCTGTCACACCTCTTCTAAAAATTCCTTAGATATCTTACAGAGCCTTTTTATCCCTTCAGAACCTGTTTTAGGGCAGCAGTATGTTTGGGTAAAATTAGGGATGCTTTGGTCAAGATAAATTAGAACTTCATTTGATGCAAGTTTGCTTGAAAATTTGGAAAGCCTGCAACTTATTTTGGTGTTCTTGCGAAAGAAAAAGCTGTGCAATCATATCACACAAGGCCTATATCCCATAATAACCACTGTCCTATCTGCAAACTGCAGGGTCAGCAGTAAACCTATGAAGCACAACAGGGGTGGCCTGTTGCTAATCCTTTCCATTTGTACTGTTGTCTTAGAGAGAAATAGATGAGACATTCATTGCCAGGAAGTATTGAGGAGCAGGAGCTTGAAAACATGGGGATTTAGATTGTACCTTTCTGCTGCTTTCATGTTTTGTAGCAGAACAAAATTGATGGTGTTAAATGTTGCTTTGCTGGTGTTAATTTTTTTTTTTTTTGTAGAAATCAAGGAAGGATTAGAAAATAACAGTGCTTCTGCTTCTTTCATGCCTTGGGAAATATTTCTTTATTTTAAGAATTTGGTTCTTAATTTTGTGACTAGCCAGTTGAATCAGTAATATAGAAGATGACTTCAACCTGAAACACAACAAAGTCTCACTTGCCCACTGTACTTCCAGAAAGAGTGTTTTGTTTGGGGTTGATCCCTACTTCCCTTCCAAATCAAATAAAAGTTTTTTTTTTTTTTTTTTTNTTTTTTTTTTTTTTTTATTGTGGGTGTGGGGTTCTTCTTGTGGTTTTGGCTCATCTAGTAACATAATTTAAAACCAAACAATCAGAAAAACATTGTTTGAAACCTAAAGCACATCAATTATCTAAGTTCCACTGCTGTCAAGAAAAAAAAAAAAAACACGAAAGCATTTTTTGTTTGCTAAAACGTATAAATAGCAAAAGGTTTTGGTAGTTGTCATGCTGGCTTTGTGAACTTGTCACCCAGCACCCCTGTCTGCACAGAACTGTAAATAAATATCTCAAGTCTGGGAATTGGCCTCTTGCACAGTGGGTGAGAGAACCATTTTTGGGACAACACCCTTGGTGAGGTGGTGCTGCAGTCCTGGCTTGAGGCTGGTATCATAACAGTGGTTGTTCAGAAGGCAGCAGATAACAAGTGAGATCTGTTTTTCTTTCTATCTCCATCTGCCAAAAAAAAAAAAATCCTTCTCTTCAGCCTTGTGGGAAAAATAGCTTCTCATCCCACTAAAATGGTCACTGGGCAAAGTTCACTGTATTTTACTGCCTCTCTTTAAAATTGATTGACAGGTTGAATGTTGCTAGGATGTCTTGAGCAGCCTCTTTATGCAGATATGATAACAAAGATTATGGCCTACAAAAGAGAGACTGTATGAGAGAAATGGCAGGGCTTCTTAATTCCCAAACACAAACCAGTCTGTAGATTACACAAAAGAAGAGATGGTATCAGGATTGAGACCTCCACACTTGAAAAGACACTAATTTTTTTCAAGTTCAGCTATCACATATCACATTTCTAAGCATCCCGCTATTGTGGTTACTGTTTGCACACAAAGTTTTTCTGGTGTTGACCCAGGTCTCATCCTTACATTGAAAAGTTCTCCTGTGGGACTGCCCATCAAGTAATAAGTTTGAGCAGCCAGGTTAAACAGCCACAGCACTGCTTCTGAGCACTCCCTTTTCCTGACCGCTCTCCAAAGAGATCCATCTCAGCTCGACACCACTGGTGGTGGGAATATAGTCCTGCACTGCGGAACGAAAGCTCACCAGGAGGGCCTGAGGATCATCCCTGCTCAAGGGTGTCTAGGCCTGGAAATAAATCCTTATAGCTCCCTTCACACTTTTCCTCCCTATCACTTTTTGTCTCTTTTCATTTCTTTTCCCCTCTGCTCATCTCTGTGCAGCATTTCTGTTTTCTGTTGGGTGCAGACATGTCTGATGGTCCAGCTGGTGATGGCAGCCGAACAAGGAAAGCCAAACAAGGGAGGGGTTCAGGGTCTTTTTTTCTTACACTTTAGCCCAGTGATAGGAAAAACAAATTCTGCTATGCAGCAAGGATTTATTTTCAATTTTGTTCCCCTTTTACCTTGTCACTCATTTTCTCCCCTCATCAAGCTTCAGGGACCTGCTGGCCCTGGGTGTTTAGAAGAAAGGGCAGACTGCCCAACAGATTGCAAGTCACTTCTGCAATGCAAGTGTGCTCAGAGCAGGAGAGGAGGCTCTTCCAGCAGCACAAGTGACACCTCCTCAAGCAGTATCTGCTACACAGATGCTCCACAGTGCAAAGAATGGCTTCAGTCAGTTCTGCCAGGTGCAGATAACTGCACCTTACACCTCCCTGAGACAGCCAGGAGCAGTTGGAAGCAGGAATATTTCCAGACAATGTGTGTGGTCCTTTCTGGACCACCTCCATCTGCCTGCAGTCTCTGGCCTCTCTTCTTCTGGGATACATTTTGTGTATGCTTTGGCTCTGCAGTGCAAGAAGGGAAAGGAACTACACATTACTTTTTGTTTTAGTACCTGCTGAAGAGCCGCTTTCTTAAGACACAGATCCTTCAGTATGTGATGCATCTGGAAGGGTGTTCAAGCTCTCCCACTGAGATACTGTACTCTAGGACATGTATCTTTATTCTATAAATTGAAAGAAATATGTAGGGTCAGGGACTACTCCATACTCCACCTCCTAAAGGTGGGATCAACCCTAATTTTACCTTTTCCAGGAAGCACAGCAGAGAGTGAGATCACTTTACCTGAGAGGAGATGAAGTGCTGGAGGTGCCTGGCTCTTTCCAGCGTCTTAAACTACATGTGCAACACCCTGGCTTGTAGGTGTGACATCAGGTGAATGTCTCAGTATACAAAGCTCTTTTGCCCAAAGAGCCCAAGGCAAACATAACTTGACACAAAAAGACTGGTCTCAAGAATGAGCAGATACTCCCTACCTCTGGTTCTGGTCTGTCTCTATCTCTGTTCAGTTTCTCAGTTTCTGTTTCTTCAAAACTTAATGTATTTCCAAGACAAGCAATTTCCTCAACTTCAGACAACTGTTTTAAGGCCATTTTGCTTTCAAATGTTTGTTGCCAGAAAAGCAGGAGCCAGCCTTAGTTCTATAACCAAGTAAATTCCAACTTGTAAACTCGTCTGCTTACAGGAGGTAGTGGAAACAATGTGATATCAAACTGATAAATGAATGGACTGAGAAAAGCAGCAAGAATGTGATTGAAATCAGACAGCACTTAGAACTAATGTTTTTGCATTTGACCAATGACAAGACTGGGAGAAAGGGGAGAGAGGGAGAATAAATTTATTCAAAACCATTTTTGGTTTTGGCTCATTGGGTTCATTCCCCGAGTACCTGAGTACTTGTTTCCAAAAATTAAATATGTGGGTGATGGCAGGCTTGTTGCTTTTTTCTTTACGAAAACCTAGAGTTCTTTTTGGGGTTTGCACCTCCCCCTCTGCAGTTAAGAGGAAAAAAAAAAAGGAATTACAAGAGAAAATTTACATAGAATCATATACTACACATGGCCAATCCCAAGAGAAACATTCAATGAGTGCAATCTTGACTCATAGGATGTAAAATTACAGGGAGAAAACTCTGATCATGCTCTCGGTGCTTTTCTTTTTTCCATTCTACACTTTACTTTGTCCCCATCTCAAAATACCTGAACACTTTTCAGTTGGGCATTAAGCAAGATAACATCTGTACTGAATCTCATTTCCTTTACTCTAAAGAAACCAGCTTTCCAGGTGGTTCAAAACACGATGCAGTGCCCTACCTGAATCACTGCTCACTTTTAGCTTTATTTCAATAACAAAGTAGCTATTCCAAGGAAAAAGATGGGAGAAGTGAGGTAGTACAGGAAATATGCTCCAGTAAAATTCATTATGATGCTTAATTCTCATTGGCTTCTCACCACATGTCGGCAGAAGTTGAAGAGTATGGAGATAAAGCAGTTGCTGGCTTCTGGGTATGGTCACAATCTAAACACATTTTTTCTTGGGAACCTTCATTCATTTTTCCTCATCCCATCCCACCCGGAGCTCTGGATTTGTTTCATTTGTATCACAAGAGGGCACCCTGCATCAGACTAAAGTTTCCCATCCGTATCTTGAAAGGCATTAGCTGAAACCAGGAAAGTTCATGGACTGAAACGGGCTTACGGGGAGAGGGGCACTGAAGGAGCAGCCACAGGGACCAGCTGCAATGTCAGTGTCCCCTCCTTGCGTGGGAGGGACACACACTCACCCTCCCCTCCTCCCACTAGGAAGAGGACCTCTGCAATTTTTAAAACTCAATTCAAAAGTAGCAGACTACAGATAAGGGATTGAAACAGGACAACCATGTAACACAACTGAAAAGGCTCTCTAAGTCAGGCTGAGATAACAGAAGTGCCTTCTTCGCCTCTTTTTTACTGAAAACCAGCTAACTACTGACATACCAACTGGCACTCTTCACAAGACATTGTGTAACTATGGCTTCCCACAGCAGTTAATAAAAAGGAAGGAGTTTTCTTCTTTGAGAAGAAAAGCAGCATTTAAATAATCCAATCAAGTCTGCTACTATTATATGAAATAAAATTTGTATAGACAAATATATGGACTTCAATAAATTCTCACTTCACTTCTAAAGGTGGTGAATGACTGTTTCTTAAGTATAACAAGCACCTGATAGCAATAAAAAATACTTGTACTGTGTCCTAAAAATTTGCTTTATGAAAGCAACCATCTGGGATAAATCTGATTTTGTATGAGGAAAGGAAAATTCTATCTGTTAAAAAGTTAACACTGTGATGCACTGTTCTCATACACTTACCTTTTTCTTGAAACTTAATCTACTAATGACATACTCTGTGAATATTGCTCCAGAATATATTTTCATTAATCTTTTGTGAAAAACAGCTCAACATGTATTGCAATTTTAAGTTCTCACTAAACCTGTTGAAACCGAAATTCACAGATCAGGTCTCCTTAATGCTCAACCTTCCAAATTCAGGTTGGATCTTCAAATGAGACCCGTTCTCTGTGTGGTTGCTTGAGAGTATGCAATGCTGTAAGCACTTTTTTATGGGAGGAAAACAGCCTCTGAATACTAATTCTGCTGGTTATCAAACTGAGTCACACAGGGATCAAGGAGCATCACCTGCTACTTCCTCTAGGACTGATCCTGAACTGCCAAACAAAAAGAAGTACCAAAGGAGTTGTATGTTTGCTCAAATAGAAATTAAGGAGAAACAGTAATGTTCTTCATTGTTAGCATCAGAATAGATTGTTACCATAGCAACAGCAGTAGGAGGAAACACATTGTATGTAGTCAATACTTGTTTTATCTCATGTTTCACATGCAATTTTTTGAAACTTTTCTTGCTACATTGCTCAATTTTTTGTAAACTTCTGCTGTCATCCTGCTGGGTTACTCTTGTTGGCATTGGATATTATCTTCTCTAAAGCCTGGTAGCAGATGCAGCACACCTCTGACTCCCTGTAAAGGGAGAATCATTGACCATAGTGAAGCACCATTTCTGAGTGGAGCTTCTTAGGCAGCAAACCTGAAATTCAACATATGCAAGTCAAGCAAACTACTGTAACTTAAACTTTTATTGCTTGCATTTCCTTCTATCCAATACTGCTGGCTGCAATTATGTGATATGCCTCAGGAAAGGGATGCCAATTCATTTCTTACCAGATTCTCTTTTCTATTACTCCACAGATCCCCTTCTAACTTTTTAAATGGAAAAGCAGAGTTCAACTCCTCCGAACCATCTGGAGGAGAAAAGGACAAGGGAAAGTCTAACTCCTTCTGAAATAATCTTCTCCCAGCCCTAATTATTTCTGACTTCCTATATATCTTTCTATCTTTCTATCTTTCTCCCAAGAAAACCTCATTTAAAAAGCAGTGAGGCATTCCATATGTAAATGCTAGTGAGTTGTCAGACAATAAGAACTCATCAATGCCAGCAAAGTTATTTAATCTTTTGACCACTAGGCCAGACTTGGGGGCCTACAGAAGATCCTGCTGTAACACCAATAGATGTTTTGCTTGGTTTATTGTTCTCTGGAATACACTGGCTCCAGATGCTGCTTTCCCCTGCAGCTGGAAGTCCACCTAAGAACCATTTCCCCTTCCAACCTCTGGACTTCACAAGATAGGGGAGAAAATCACTACAAGAAAACAGATATTCTGGCCACACAATCACTGGCACTCAGGCTTTTGTGGCTACATAAACAGCTGATGAAAAACAGCTGCTTTATTCACATTGTCTTTTGCATTCTTCTTCCTGCAAAGTAATCTCCAAGAAAGGAGGACACTGTATTTGGTCTGTATAGTATACAGTGAGGAGTGAGTGTACAGTACACAGTACACAGTATAGTGTACAGTGAGATCTCCTTTTGGGTCACACTATAGCTAAAACTTTCTCATGAAGGAGAAAGAAAAAATCATATTCCACAAGAGCTTTATGCAGCACAGTGTAATGATGATGAAGTGTTAGTGGGTATCAAATGATGCCCTTGCTGGCACCAAATCCTCACTGAACTTTATCAGTTTTTTGAGTATGAAATGTCAGCTTAGCACATGCCTTCCCTTTAAGCAGGAAAAATCTGCTCCCAAGATTAGACAGAGGAGCTGAGACATGAAGCAGACATTGGTGCACTACAAAAGGATTATTCTTCTTTTCAGCAAAAATACTGCAGGAAGCCCACAAAGGAGCATACAACACACATGTAGTAAGTGTAGTGGTTTTGGTTTGCTAATTTGAGATTTTTGGCTAACACACTAAGTAACATAGTGGGTTTAATGCTGGCTAAATGCCAGTGCACTTTTATAATTATTTATTTATTTTTTGTTGTGAGGTAAGAATTAGGAGAAGAGCAAAGCAGGCTTAAAACTTTTAAGGGTATAAAGAAAATTTATTAATATAATTAGAAGAATAATAAAACTTTTAGAACACTTTTTTTTTCTCCTACACTTTTTAAAATTGATAATGGAAAGACACAAAATTTGTGACTTTAGTTAGTTTATTACTTTTAGAATAATTTTTTTTTTTTTAGGGAGAGGGGTGTCTTTTGTAATGCTATGGAGACTTTTCTACAAGAAATAGTTTTCTTGTGGTTTTAATGTCATAGCAAATTAGCTGCTTGGGAAAGGAAAATTTGTTTGCAGTGTCAAAGTTTTTTTATGCTTTATAGTTTTCTTATTTGTTTTTATGGGTTGTTTCTATGGGTTATGCTAACTTATGGGGTAGTACTTAAAGGATGAGCTGGTTTAGCATAAAAGTTCTTTACATCCATCTCTGAGAAACAGATTTTCTTTTTTACTTTTGGGACAAGGTTTTTTTTTTTTTTTTTTTTTGTTTAAGCTTCTTATTAGACCATAATTGCTTAACATCTGTTTGCTTCTAGTGCTTTAGTTGTAGTTAGAATGTTACATTTCTCTAATGCATTTTATGAGTTACAAGAAAAAGAGTTTGATTTATCTGTTATACTTTCACTATAGTTTAATAAGAGAATTTTAGCTTAAGACTAAGGCTTCTTTTTAGTTTCTTATCTGACTTTTTTAATTGACTTCTGTGTTTTTATGTTGTTTTCTATGTGTTTTTATTTTTTCTTTTTTTCTTACTTACATAGTAAGGAAAGTCTCCCAAAATGACAGGGAATATTCCCTCAAGTAACAGAAGTCTTGGAAACTGAATGACGTTTTGCCTACTAGCCTATTTGCCTATTTTAGTGCTAGATCAAGTAACAGTTTCAGTTCTGCCAAGAACATCTGTCTGGGAAGGCTGACAAAACACAACACAAATGCAAAATACCCATGTGGATGTAAAGGTTCCTACTTGTTCCTTTAGACATGACAGCTGTAGATAGGCTCTTGCACATTTTTGCATCTGACTGTTCTTTTCATGATCACGCCATGAAGATTTTTCCAAATGGGAGAGCAGGGAAATAGCTGGATGGTAAGGACAGGTATTGCTCTTGTGGGCCTAGCCAGACATCTATAGACTCTTTTTAACAAGCTGGTTCACATGGGTCTGTAAGAGGAAGAGTTTTTGTCTCTGCACCATGAGAAGAAAGTGCACCACAAAGAAGTAAGTAATGCTCGAGCCATTTGTACAAGAGACATCGTTGTTTCCTCTGCCCCCATCAAGCACCGAGCATCTGTCAGCACCGAGCTCAGATTTTCAGTCCTGCCTGAACACTCAGCCTGCAGAGTTATTGAGTCCTTGTAACTCATTTCTGAGTCTGTGACGCTTGCTTTGGGAGCTGCTTGACCATGGAAGAATCAGTCCTCTTCTCTCCCATTTGCTATAGACAGGTGCGAATGGCGCTTTCCACATCAGTGGTTCAACAGCCTGACATAGCTTGGGATGTTCAAAATTGGAGCCCAGCACGGTTTGGCTGCACCAAATGATGGACACGGCACAGAGCATGGCAAGGCTCTAACATCAAACACTGAGTTAAATAATGGCTGAAGGAGCAACTCTGGCTTGCCAGAGTTTGGGATTTGCATTCCCCTTTCAAGCACCAGACATAAGCCTCAACAACAGGAGAAGGATGTAGAGGGGAGGATGGGAAAGACCTCACCTGATGAAAGCTGGGAGGCAAGTCTGTGCACAGCAGAAGCATTTTTCTCCTTTCCAAGAGCTGGCCTCTTCTTCCTCCTTTACCCCAACACAGGGAATGGGAAAGAAGGAGAGGAAACCTTCTCTGTCAGGGCTTGAGGCCCTGGTGAGAAGGGAATTCCTTGTGGAATATGTAACTCAGAGACTTCCAGTACCTTGTATCAGCAAACAGGCTGTAGTTAAGGACAGTATCCCCATTAACAAAGGTTACCTCAACATGTTACTATGGAATTCAAAATAAAAATATAAGCCTGAAAGGTACAGACAGAACATAAAAACCAGCTTACCTGGAAACTTGAGAGATGCAGTGCAACAAATAAATATATTTATTCTTAATTTTTTCCTTTTTTTTTTTTTTTAACAACAGCAGTAGAATAATTGCAAATAGTTTTTTTTTTTGCCAAGTATGTACTTTGCTTATTGATTTTTGCATCCAGGGTGATCTACAGCTACAGCTTTGTTTTGTATTTCTTTTTCAATCAGGTTCCTCCTAGGATAGATAGAGTGACTAAGTATTCAGAGCTACTAAAAACTTATTAGGTGTGTAACACAGTGAACTACTTCACAGTCATAAACATAATCCCTAAAGCAAACACACAAGAAGACTCTTTTGTTCATAGCTGGAGTTGAGAAGAAGCCTCTTTTTTCCTTTTCAGCATCTTGCTATTTCAGTCAAAGTGGATTGTGTTCTCCACTTTTACCCTTTCAAAAAAAAAGCAGTTATAAAAATTACTTAATAAAAACATACTCTCATATTTCAACAGTTTTTATGCCAGTTTCTCAATGACTATTCTAGAAAAGTCAGCTTGTTCAACCTAATATAAGAAGAAGGTCAAGTATGGAAAATCAAGAGTAACAAAACCTCACAGTAAAAATAAGTGTGTCTGTAGCATGTAGTGGTTAGTTGTAAAGAAGTGAACAAAAGAAAAAGCCTCCCTAGAAGTTGTAGAGCTACATAGCTACTATCTTTTTATAGGTGTATTTTCTACCACAGCCTTGATTTTTATTACTTTATGTTTTTTAAATAACTTAAAATAATAATGAGTATGCCTGCCAGCAGCCAACTCAAAAACACATTGGAAAAAGACAAAAAACCCAGCCACAGTGGTAGGGAGAAATTCTCCTCAGCAGCCAATTTTTGTGTCCAGTCCTTTCCCTTCTTAGCAATCCCAAACTTCTGGGATATATTCAGCTTATTAGGAATGAGAGCTCTTCAATGCAGACTTGGGTTTCACTGAAAGGAATGGTGAGCATTTCCCCTCCGTAACCTCCTGTGAGTCCTTGCAGCAGCTCAGCAGGCTCCTTGTAGCAGCAAGCTGCAGCAAAAGGAAAGGAAAGAATATTCCATCCAGGTGTGAAATGATTCACAGGCAGCATCTGAGATCTTCAAAGGATTCTCAATCAATACTTCAGCCTGAATCCCAGATGAGTGGGCTGTGATTTTATCTGTCAGATGGGAGAAGCTGCCTGTTTGTTCTTGAATTAACTTCTTTCATCTTTGCTGCCACAATATTGCAACTGACTGCACATCTTTCATCACTCTGAGTGCCACTCAGTGCACAGAAAAATAAACCAAGCCATGGCCCCTGGCAATCCATGTAACACAGCAACAGCAGACATGGTGTGCTCTAGACTCTGCCCAGAAGTGCTGACCTGAAATGCAAATGGGTAAAGGCAATCATTAGAATGACATAAATCTTCTCAGACAGAGTAACTATGATAAGGAAGCTGTGAAACTGAGATTTGAGTTACTACAGGTTTTTATCTTGTCACCCTGTGTAATGTGGAATATCTGTGCCCTGTAATTCTCTTCCTGTCTTCTCCTCAAAATGAGTGGAATTGTTACATCCCCTGCCTTAATGGTTCATGTATCCTTCCACAATTAGTGAAATCAAAGAGCTGGTGAGGCTGCATTCTAATAGCAGTAGAAGAAAAGCCAAAAATATGACTTTGCTGAATATTTTCCCCAGCCTGAACTCTAAATTGTTAACTGGTTTCATTAATGCATTTGCCCCAGATTGATCTTTAGGCAAACCTCAGCCCTGTCTGAAAGGCTGGTGCAGAAAGGGATGCAGAAGCTGTGAAAACATCTGTGTGGAATCCAGAGTGCTCTGTATAGTACTTGTGAGGAAGTGGGGATTTCTTGGAGTTTAGAAAGCACTTTCTTCCTTCACTGAGTAACACAAGAAATTAAAATACAAAATTACTTATTCCAATTCTCATTTCCTAAGGGAAAGAAGGACTGAGAGTGTTTAAGATAAAGACTGATTGTTCTGTTTTTTCCAGGTGTCCAAGAGATTTGTGGGGGGAGGAGGGATTTACAACCATGCTGTACCCCATCTGTTGAAACATGTAACACGCCATTTGGTTTTAACTGCTTGATGCTTGCTCTGTATCCCATTCTATTCATTTATTGGTCTGGGTAACCTCTGACACAAACCTTAGTGTCTTCCATCTGTCCTTTTCAATGTGGTTCTCGGGACCTTCACTTTCATAGGAAGCCAAGTAAAGTGCTGCAATCAGAAGCAAATACATTATGTTAGGCCTACTGGCATTTTAAAATTTGCTCTCCCTGCAAAGCAGACTGAGTTAAATGAAGCAGGCATGTATTATCCATCCCTCAGTTTAGGGCTTCAGAATCCCATTAGGAAGTATAGCATTGCTTATAATTGCACCCAGACAATGCTAACAAACTGTGCATGAGAACAAAGACTGCCCTGAGGGGGGGAAAAACCAACCAGCGGAAACTCAAAAGCACGAGGAGAAGAAAGCACTCAAGAGAAAATAAAATGAGCCCAGCGACATGGTGCTTTGGAAGTAGCCAGTGAAGTCCCTATTTTCTTCCTTATGCAGCACCCTTTAGTGCAAAGTATCCTGAAAGTCCACATAAATACATTTCATGTGACATTTACAGGGACCACATCAATTTAGTTCATTCTATTTCAGAACCAATGTTGATTCTCACAGACTATATGCACATAAAAGAAAGATCTTCTCTGTCATTTGCAAGAGAGGAACATTTTTCACTTGCCAGACAGAGATGTCCTTATGACAGTCTTTCCTTACTGTGAGGAAGCCACAAATTAACACAGAAAGAGATTAAGCAGTAGCCAGTGACACCCTCCCTGCAGATAAGATCCTTACCATCATCACTGAAGACTGGGACAGAGAGCAAGTACTGCAGAATCTTCCAATCCCTTTCAAAAGGACACTCCACTTGCTTCCATGTCATAAATTCACTGACTTGTTTTGCCAATTCCCAAAATTTCTGTCAGAATACAAAGCAGAAGATGTGCTATATTTTGAACAGCATTGCTTACCCTGAACATTTTTTTAAAAAGAGGGAGAGATCTTGGTTTGGAGACCAAGGCTTCAATTGTACTTGGCTTTTAAGATAGAATTGAACATGATCTGACTCAACAACTCAGCTTCTAACTTTTTTGTTCCTGTTTCAAGCCATGGTAACTTCTCACTCCTTCACCTTGTTAAAACTGATGTGAATACAAATATAGTAGATCATGAAGTGCACCTAATTTTTTTTTCAAGGAGCTGGTAACACTCCTTATGCCCAAATTTTAACTTTGTCAATGCTCATGCTTTTTGTTTTGCAAGTAAATACCTAGTGACTTCCACATCAGATGCTTAATACTGACATTTCAAAATCCAGATGTTTCCTGTCAGTTAGCAAATATGAAATGCTCTTTTTCTTGCTGGAAATGTATGCCAAAAATAAACACTCCCCATGTAGTGTGCTGATGCCATTAATTGATAAACTCTTTCAATACAGTTTAGCATGCCACAAGTGCACATGAATTCCTTGAGCAAAAGGACATTCCAGGTGATTGTACAGCCTAGTTTTAGAACCTTTAGGCTAATTCAGGCCTATGACTACAACTGAAACGTACTGCACTTTTGTGTGAATGACCCAGGCTTCTTGAAAATTGAAAGTACCAGGAAACAAATCATTGGGCAACTCACCCTGTGTCAGATAACAAGCATGAAATCAGAGGCAGAAAAACTACTGGAAGACAAAAGAGTCAAAACTCCCCCGCTGTTGCTTTATCACATATTTCTTCAGAGACAGTCTGGGACTTACATGCATGAAAGTGCTGCCTATATATCTTGATAAAGGAGGTACTTGCTTTTTATGAGAGGAATTAAAAGATAAAGCTCTAAAATACTAATTTGAACATTTTTTAATTTACTATAACAAAGCTGTGAATTGAAATGTTGAGATGAATTTGAGCACTGGGAAGACGGTCTGACTTTTTTCCCCCCACTAAAAAAACTGGGAATATTGAAAGTTTCTATAAACACTCCATGTTCGGTAAAACTGCTTTTTCCTGACTACATCCCAGCTTCCCAGAGAAGTAACAGATAATTGTCAAATTCCAGTCTATGTTTGCTCTCCCAGAATCCAGTGGAAATTGGACTGTGATCTGTTAAATCTTCAGTTTCCTGTTAAAGGGGCTGACCCTACATTAGGACCCCACTCAGTGCTCCACTTACCTCAAAATTGATGTGACCATTGGGAAGGCGATTGGCACAACCCTCATTGAGGAAGTAAATATCTTTGACCAAGAGGCTGAAGAAAGGTATCACAATCTAGGGAGAGAGCAACATTATCATCAGTCTGGTCCTGAATCAAGACACAATGGTCTACAAAGAAAAATGAAATGAAGTCAGGTCATACAAAAGGTAAGCAAAATACAGAAGGACTAAGGATTCTACATCTTTACACAAAAACTGTGCATTCACTACATTTTAAAATACAAATCTCTCCACAAAGTCTTCCATTTCTATGTCATGTCCTTCTTGTTCTCTTCATTTTCTCCTTCTGCCTTGTAGATTCCAGAAGATAAATGGTCAGAGGCACCTACTTCTTACATGTAATTCCTGCAGGGTATCTCACAGTGTAGCTTTCCCTCTTGACAGGACTTGCTTGGTAAACGAGGGGAGATGCACATTGAAGCACAGCAGGGAATATCTGGGTAGCAGCACAAATGGTTTTTGAGCTACAATTCCTGAGCTCATGCAAATCTTGGCTTAAAATTAAGCATTTCCTACCAAATAAACAAAGTATTTTCTTTGGAGAATGTTGGAGAATTTTACTTTCTTAAAATGGTTCTACTTTAATTTTCACCCTGTGGAAGTTTTCACAGCTACATGTCCTTGTTACAATTGGGGATAAAACAAATACCACTTATTATTTCCATTGAACACTTCACTGCACCATATTTCAATATGTCTAAGTTATTTCTTTGAAGTCTTTAAACTTACTTTTCTCTGAGAAAAAGTAAGCCTCTTACATTTAAACTTCTGGTACTTCGAATGATATGAGCAATCCTTAGGACTCAGAAAGACATTCCATGTATAACAACAGTATAGATCAGCAGACTGCATGTGGATTTGCTTCATCTGCCTGGTAGTTTATTCCATGAACTCCAAGATCATGTTTATTCAACACAGCATGAAGTCCTAATATCATAAGGAGTTGATGAGCAACTGCTTCCAAGTGGAGAGCAGCTGGGAAGCTATTTGATTCCTTTCCACAAGAACTACCACTGAGATTCTGCATCTAAAGACTATGCACAGGAAGGGAACGCCACAGCTCTGTCTTGATTTGAGGTTTAGAATACCTTTTATGAGTAAGTTTTAAAGCCTTTCCACCTTAAGCCATGAATTAGTGGAAGTTTAGCACAAGTAGAAGCTATAAGAACAAATTACTAGCAACCTCATGTCAGTCTTTAGTCTCTCTGTTTGTGGTATGGGTTTGTGAGATACAGGTGTCTGTCAAACAGAAATGAGCTGAGGCAATGTACTTCTTTTACTCAAATAATCCAAGTGATCATTTAATGTTTAGACTTTCAGTCAGCACCAAACTCATCTGGCAGTGTTTTATAAGCCCACCAGGGGTAGAACTGCTGACAATCAAATTCCAGGATAAAGGTTTACCATGCAACTTAATGAGCACATTTCCCTTTTTCCCACTGCCAAGCCATTTGCAAACACACCTTCTCTCTGTTGCTGTGAGCTGTCAGGGACCTCTGAGTGGCTCCACGCAGAGCAGTTCGGTAATTATAAAAATTGCTGGAAGGGTCCATCTGATGCTG
Organism: Peucedramus taeniatus; assembly: GCA_013400575.1. Classification (NCBI taxonomy): domain Eukaryota; kingdom Metazoa; phylum Chordata; class Aves; order Passeriformes; family Fringillidae; genus Peucedramus; species Peucedramus taeniatus. The sequence goes on along the minus strand of WBNO01016062.1, from coordinate 46,523 downwards.
CAAGGCATGAAAAGATGCAAATAATGAGGTACACACAATCCTTTTTCAACTGAGCAACTCTTAAACAGGAAAAGGTCTTCTGAACAGCCCCACAAATGCAGCTTTGCAGAGGACTGTGGTATCTCTCTGTTTGTTTGATTAGAATAGAACCTTATTTTTAAAAATGTCCATTCAGCACAACAAGGGATTCAATATATTGTCTTGGACAAATCACACTCATATAGTGCTGCACCTGCATGACCTTTGACAAAGGTCAGCTGGACAATATCCATTAACAGCACAAACTTACTAAATTAAATGTCATAATGAAGCCAAAATGAAGCCAAACTCACATTTTTGAGCAGTTAAAAGTAAAACAGCCTCCTCTCTAAATATTAGCCACACTTACCTCAAGAATATCGAATTTGGCTGTCTTCACTTTTGCCCAGGTTTTCTTTAATCGAGACACAGGACTCATGTTCATGCCAGCTTGATGTAAGAGAAAGAGATTGTTGGAGTATTTCAAGGAAAAAAATCTTTCAGGTAGCTTGGACCAGTAAGTATTTATAGAGCAAAGAATTTATTACCAATAACAAGTATTTTCAATGGAGCTACTCAAGAAATCAGTGGCTGTTTTCTTTAAATTCCAAAATAACCTTGGAAACAAAATCTTCATGTCTTACAGAATGAAAGCTCTAAAAAAATGCTATGTCATTATTTAATGTGGATTTGATAAAACATGTATATACAACAGAAAAGCTCAAATGAGTGTTCTGAACACCATCTCTTACATAATTCATTGAAAACTATGCATAACTATGAAGTTTTCACATTTCAAATGAAAAAAAAATATTCCCAGTATTTTCCTACCAGATTTAAAGAGGTGTGGAATTTTTAAACCACTAGGATGTGACAGGAACAAGGGAAGATGTTTCAATTCTCCATATTACAGGGAACGTTACTATTCCAATTTAGCACTGAAGTTGGTTTAAAAAAGTGAGGATTTAGATCTCTGAAGAGTTGCAATGAAAACTTTGGTTTATACCAACTTTATGCTACACTATAGATTTCTGTGTGAAGCACTCTGCTTTCTTTATCCAGATTGAAACAGGGATAAAATAATATCTCAGTACACATACTTACAAATAATAGCCATTAAGGAATTGAAGTTGCCAATGTTAAAACATTCCCGTGCCACATCAATGAAATATTCTATCACTCTTGCTCTGTGCTTCTTCTTCACAGGCTGCAAGACATGCATTTGTAGGGTTATACTCAGCAGAAAACAGCACTCAGACACACCCCCAAAGAAATAACACCCCTGTTAAAAGTCTTTTCCATATGTACCACAGCTTCACACTATCCTTTACGTGCAGAGAAAATTACACTAATGTGTTCAGAAGCATTCAGGACAGCAAGGACAAACCAGATCTCGGGCAGGCAGAGAGCAAGGACAACAGGCAAAGAGGCTCTGCCAAGAAGAAGGATATGAAGAACAGCAGAGCAGAGTAGAGGGTCAGCCAGAGGAGAGAATGTGCCTCAATTCACAAGGGGCTTCCAGAGAAGAGAACAGCAGGTCAGACAGGCTCATGTACCAAGAAGGGCTAACCCAGAATAAATCATTACTGTCACACGAACAAGGCTGAGGCACCAGTATAATGCTAAAAACACTGAACTTATTTCCTCTTCAGACATGCTCTGACTGCATCCAAATGTGAACAATTACAGAACCACGTGAATGAAAAGTTTGAAAGGCACCAAGCTTGAAAAGGCGTCACAGTTTTAGATAATTAAACAAAACCTTTCAGCACAGAAAGTCCTTGCTCACCATACAGATTTCTGTTGCAACCAAGTAACTGAGCCTGTTAAACCACTCCACATAGGCTTCCAGATTCCGAGTCTTCTTTCGATCTCCGTAGCAGCTCTACAGAAATAAAATAGCAACTTTTTAGCACAATTTTTATCTTTTCCCTGGGAGATCTTTTGGCTTTCTACCTTGCCATTCCCAAACATTGTCAAGCAACCAGGAATAACTCAAATTATCCAAAGTGACAAAAAGCTTAGAGGGAAAGCAGCAATGGAAGCATTCAAGCATGCGTAACTCCTTCTGAGCTGTCGGCCCAGTAGAACACTCCAGCAGGCACGTGGAATGCTTTAAGCCCTACTGGGATGCTTTAAGGACTGAGGACAGACTTATGCAAACAATCAGGGATAAATATCTGCATAAAGTTCCCTTGAATATGGACACTGCTTCAGTCCTTACTCCTGTCCCTCTGATAGAGTAGATACAGCATTAAGCTCTCTGCAAGTGCAGCAGGAAAACAGAGGTCAAGCACATTATGTTTGGCTGTTGGACATACTGCATCCCAACTTTGGGATATCAGCTCTACCATTTTGATGGGATTATCCCTTTCCTGAGCAGTGCTATGCTGTATCATCTTAGAATCACTCCCACACCACATCTCAGGGCTGCCTAAAAAGGAGTAGACAGCAGTTTCAGTGATCTCTATCTGTAAAAACAAATTTCAGAGACCATCTGACTGAACATCAAATTGTAAACTTGCATCATTCTATTCTGTTAGTTTTAAGTTAATTCAAGTTTTAATGGACTTTGTCACAGTTTATTTACAGAGGTTAAGTCATCTTGAAAAACATAAAAAATTAAGCAATTTTGGAAACAGCACTCAAAGAGATGACAGCTTCACCATGGCTGGTTAAAAACACTGCATATTTGCCCTCCATCTCACACAGATCTAGAGCCCTCTGCGCTCTTTTTGTTATGTCTATGTGCTCTACCTGCAAATTCCCCCAAGTGCCACTTGGCTGCAAAGAACTCAGTTTACTAAAATGGAAGAACAGATGTTGAAAATGAATAATGCAGAAGGCAAAGCTAAACTCAGCTTCTTCCAGCTGTAGGCCGCATAGATGGCCTGGGGAAAACATTCACAGGACTAAACTCTCCCTTAGCTTAAGTCAGAAAACCTAGGAAATATGTTCATTTAAGTCAACTTGTTGGCTGAGTTCTTGAGCTTCAGGAGTTGTACTCCAGAAAGAAAAAAAAAAACATTAACAAAATGTTTAATGAGAATACTAAAGCTTGTTTTCTACTGGTCCTCATTTATTGCTGGACCTCACTTCCAGCTCAAGGTGCACCTGATGGTAAATGATGCATTTCAGAGCTGCTCCAGATGTGCTCCCATTACCTTGTCATTATTCAAAGGATCCTTTTGCACAAACGCCTGGATAAATTCTTCTGGTCCAATATAATTGAGTCTCTCCTAAATAAAGCACAGAAGCAGCCAAGTCATATCCCCTGTTAACCTGCACTTCAAAAAGAGGGGAGGGATGAAGTCATCCTTGGGAGTGTAACAACTCACAAGCTCTATGTGCGTCAGCTGCTGAGCTAACACATAGGGGTCATTGCAGACTGTGATTATGTCCCTCTGGATGGACTGGGGCTTGGTCTTCAGGAGCGTGAGGCGATCTGTGGATGTGGTGGCATCAATTTTTGCAAGCACTTCCTCGTACTGGGTAACACTGGCCAGCTTCCGAATCAGGTTCTGGAGGAGCTGCTGCACGTTCTTCCTGTACACCTGTTTTAACATCAAACAATCAGAAAACACTTCCAAAATGTGAGGAGACAGCATTAAAGCCTGCATGTCAGTGCAACTGATGGATGCTGATACCTGTATTTGTTGTCAAGATAAGCTCTATTATGTGAACTTGTAATATTAGCATTTCATCAGACCAAAAGGAATCCAGCTGAGTGTTTAAGCAGTGATTGTCTCACAGGTTCAATACTGACCCAGTTGGTGCAAAGAAAAGATGTGTTCAATCCACTGCCTGTTCAATATACTTCCTGTATTGCCAATGGAGGAAATACAAGAAATGAAAACACTCCAACTTCTCCTGCTTAAGACCACAGAAAAAAACCAAATATGTGGCCATTCAATGATAAACAAAGGGTCTGCTTCTCTCTGCAGCAAATCAAGACCAGTTTTACCAGTCATAGCTCAAACTTGCAGTGAATCTGAGGAAAAGGAGAAGATACTAAAACCGTCTCTCCCTTCTTTCCCCTTTCCATGTAGTGATTTAAGTCACCAGGAGTGACAATTTAAAGTAGGACCAGAACTCAGCTCTTAGGTAGTTAGATCTGTGTAACCAAGCTGGTTACTCTTCCAGATCCCACATATCATCCTAAAGCCATTAAAGCAAAACCTAAGTGGCTTCAAAAAGGATCATCCAAAAACTACTGTCTGCACACTATAGTATGATCAGTCCAAGGCAGCAATACTTCCTGTATTCTGATGAATTTGTCCTTTTCTCCAAAGCTTTTTCCAAACATGCTGTTTTAAAGGAGCAATATGTTAGTGTGGTTAGGTTTTGGTTGTACTCTTACTACCAGCTCTTAAAAGAACTGGAGTACAATAATTCAGGAAGAGGAATAAGAAGCTATAAGTAGAACAGTAGTGAACAGGAGGAGGAAACTGCTTCTTTTGTATTCTTTAAGGTAATGACTCACAAAAATCCAAGTGATCTGTAGAAAAGCAAGGTCAAGGAAGTTGCCATTTACTGTTCCAAGCAGTCCACAGTAAAACAAGTCAATTTACTGCAACTGCAGTGCTTGCTTTAACTCTGTCTTTTTAAGGGAAACATCAAAGTCAAAAAAACCCTCAAAGCTACAGATAGAAAGGATTTATAGTTCTATGAGTAAGATTGCTCCCTTTGCACATTTTCTAGCAGGTTTGTGCATCTGCCTTTCTCTTCAATAGATGATATCACTGTTTAAACTGTCTGTAGTGCCAGAAACTTCGTTGCAGACAACCCTTCCCTCTACTCATTTCATTCCTCCATCCATCAACTCAACTTCCTCCAGGCTGAGAAGTTCATTTTTTTTTGGTGCCAGTAAGTATTTTCCAAGTGGAACCTCAATCACAACTACTTTGCCTGGAACTGAACTTCAATTTCCTACCTTGCTATGAAGAGTACCTAGAAACAAAGCAACCTGGCACTTGTGGAGTGAGGGCACACCTCTTGCCTCTTCCCAGTCCAAAGCTCCCTGGAGATATCTTGCAACCTTCAGCTTACACATCAAATTGTGTCTCTTTTTCATTTCTATTTCATACCATATCTCACTCTCTTGTCCCATCTTCTTCCATCTCTCCCCACATTGACAAAATCAAAATGTATTTCAGCTTCCAAGTTCAGCTTAGGTTTCTTCTTTTCCATGCTTGTGTACAGCCTCTCAAGGTTGTTCTAGGCCTTTGGCAGCCCTCTCAGGTTCTCTCAGTCCAGCTTACCTCCACACCTGTTAAACCTGTGCTGTCTGCTGCCTCACCCATACCATTACTTAAAAGCTTATATAAGGAACACTGGTCCCTGAGGAACACTGGAAACACAATGCCGTTTAGCAATTGTAATTTGTGTTTATAGTTCTCCCAAATGCCACTCCAGTGTCTTTTGCAATCACAGTATTATGCCAGCTACACAGGATTTACTTACTGAAACCTTGTTAATTCCCTTCCACTAAGTAAATATAACCCTTGGCTTTTGGCCAAGTTTATTTCAGTACTTAAAAGACAAGCATCAGTTAAGCATCAAAATATTTCATAATACCCATATGGAACTTTACTTCCATCTGAAAAGTGGGATTTAGAAAAGGTCAGGTGATTTCTTTGTGTGCTCCATCCACAGGAAAGAAAAGGACAGACTTCCTCTGAGTTGATACTTTAAGCTCAAGACAATTCTTCCTGGTCCAGTCCTCTTTTTGAAATTTCTCCCCAAACCTGCTATAACTTTTCCATGGACCTACAGGTCAAAGGCCCAATTCCAACACACCTTACTCAAGAAATGATCAACACTGATAGGGATTTCTCAGCTATTGTCCTAGCTAGCTTCTTCCAAGTAAAATGATAAATACTAACATCCACCAAGTTGTGCCTGTCTGTACAAAATGGGATTATGTTATGGTCTTAGAGGTGGAGAGAACCTTGCCCATGCTTTGGAGAAGATCTGCTTATGCTGCGTGGTTTCATCCTAAGCTTAGGTACCAGACAGAACTTTTTGCCTACCAGCACCTTGATAATAAGTTTTCCTAAGCACCCAGAGCCACACCATGTTATTAACAGCAATATCAAAGCAGTAATACCCTTTTTAACCAATAACTTTATGTGCAGTCAACTTACCTCATCCCCACTGGCTATTCTTTGTGCCAACTCCTTTAAGTTCCTCATCATTCTTTCATCTCGGAAATCATAAGGAAAAGTCTCTGTCCACTCAGTCAACAACTGTAGGATTTTTGGTGCAATTTTCTGGGTCCAGTTCTATTTGGAAACAGTAGTGAGGAATGTTACATGTAACAGCAATTCAGGAAATATCTAGCTCACAGGAAATAGAATTCTGCTCTGTTAGGATACTGTGGAGCATAAGCGTATGAATGTCAGGTAAATTTTCATCTTAACTTCATTCAGCATTGGATTACAGGCCAGAGCCAATGGCCATGGAAGCCAGTGAAGAGATTTGCTTAGCTGACCTGGAAATTTGGCCTCAGGTGGGTGGAAATGACTGCCCTCATTATCAGGAGTGCCTCAGTGCAAGGCATTGATTAGCATTTCCATAACTTATGACTAACCCTCAACAAAGAAAGTGGTAAATTTCAGCTGTGCCACGACCTACGCATGCACTACACCTTATAGGGACAAACCTGTGTACAGACAGAGAAGGGCTGGTGAGGAGATGTGGGGAGAGATTTGTGGGCATAGTGACTACAAAATAATTTTTGATTCTTGGTGAAGTAAGGAGGGGGGTCAACAAAACCTCTGCCTTGGACTTTAAGAGGGCAGATTTTGGCCTGTTCAGGACCCTGGTTCACAGATTCTCTTGGCAAAACAAACAATGCAGCAGAAGCAGCAGCCCTCATAGAGGGCAGGCAGTGGAAATTCCCCATGAACCTCAGTGAATAAAGGGTCAAATTCCAATTGCTTGCGTCAGGTTTTCCATCTGTTGTATCCCACTGAGGACCCTCTTGAATTGGAGCATTTTGGTTTGGGTAGGAACCTGGGAAGTCCCTGAGAGTGTGGGATCTTACCTTGTCCAGGCCAGGCTCACTGAGTCTCTGCTGCTCGATGCACAGGTGGCAGACTTTGGCCATGAGCTCGTACGGGTGCATGAAGAGGCGGGAGCTGAGGAGGAAGGTGAAGATGTACGTCCTCTGTGAACAAGAGGAAGACAGAGAAAGGCATAAATTGCCAGCATTTTTTACATTTTCTTGAAATGCTTTCCTGAAAAATCTGCTCCTCATACTTTCCTATCTGCAGAAGAAAACTCTACATGTGGTTGTGCCAAAAGCAATTACTACAGAGGCAAGCATTTAATTTAACACTTATCATTGCTCCAGAACCCGTATTATAAGTTTGTGCTTGAGCCAAGTTATGCAAGGTTAAACCAAAACAAGGCAGGTGGTTTAGCTCTCCTATTGCACATGGCCTTATTGCAAGTTCATTACCTGAAATTACTCAGAATAAAATTTCAACTCATCTTCTCCTGCTCTATAGTAAACCTTTGTCTCCTGGGTGAAAGCGGAGGGAACTACATAGTGTAATTTTACAGAATAAAAATCATTAATGATTCTGAGGTTACAAGAAGAGGCTCCTTATTTTGATTTGATTTTCCATGTATCATGATTTGAACTCATTTTGAGATGGATATTCAGAATATCCATTCTACTTTCCACTTTGCCAGTAGTTAAGTATCTATGGCATCCACTCTACAAAGACTCTACAATGTTCTGGCTCTAGAAACTTGGAATAAATCATCATGTTTGACCAAACAGTGTCTAAATTGCTACATATTTGAAGTTTACACTAAGCATTAATGGATAAGCACTAGCTTAAGTACAGTTCTGTGCTGCTGTTAATTCTGACCCAAGTTAAAAAAGATCCTGTCTTGGAAATGTGAACAGACCTATGACAATAACAGAAGCTGAACATAAGCAGAGTAATGTCTTCAGCAGGAGCATGTTGACAAGTAGAGCTGCAGTCTCATCATCTACCAGCAATCTCCAACTGCTCTTTCCTGCCACCTTTTGATACCATTCTTTTGGTCAAAAAGGTCAAAAATTCTCAGATGACAAACCTGTTGTCACATTCAGCCTCTGCTGATCCTAAATTATGTGGTACTAATTCAACATTTTGGTTGTTTATTGCAAGGTACACATGGACCTCAGATGAACTATGGGAAATATGCATTAAAAACCACTTGGTTTTGCAATAAATACTTTCATTCTGTCACAACAGTGGTCATGCCTTTCTCTTCAGCTTGTCTGGCAGCATTTTTGAGGGTCAATGGTACACACAGTCCATCAAACAATAAGCCAGTCTAGGTGTGTGCTTTATAAATGAGTCACCAGGGTTACTCACCTTACAATGGGAGTAATAAAATATTAGACTTCCTAGGTTGGGTGAGTTATTGCAGGATGCACTCAGGTAAAGCACATGTTATCACTGCTGGTCAGCCACTTGAACCCCTTCCTTAGCCATGGATATGACACATTCTGCTCTTGCTGCACATGCTCCCTTTTAGGAGACACATCAGGCCTGGCCATACAGTTAGCTGGGTGTGTAACTTACATCAGGATAGTAATCCACGTTGGGAACCAAGTGCTGGATCAGAGCTTCCAGAGAGCCTGACAGGAGATTGTTGTCATGGTAATAGAGCCCTCCACAGTTGTCTTCTTTAGTCTGATACAGGTTTCTGTTGTAGCTGCTGCTGTCAAACATGGCTGCAAAGGGAGGTGTCTGTGGCATCTTGCCCTGAGGAGTCACACAAAAGAGATATGGGATAATTCAGGGAAGGTACAATATAAGGGGTTTTCTATCTTCCAGAAATAATACAGCACTAAAAAAGAAATTCAGTGTCATGCCATGGATTACTTGCACACAGTAAAGACTGCACTGTTTTCAAGCCTGTGCAGACTCCTCAGGAAAGAGCCAACATAAGGTTTCATCGCTGCCTGTCACAATTGCCAGGTGCTTCTTTTATATCTTGCTGTTTCTTTATTAAATGACACATAAGATGTCCAGGCTAAGAGTTAGAAGGGGGTACAAAAATCCTAACAGGCTTTGGGAACTCAGACTTTACATAAAGCTTTTGGGGATGTGGTGTAATGTTCATTTTGGTCAAATCCTGAAAGTAGCTCCCTAAGAGCAGAACTCTGAAGGGGAAGCAGGTTCAGGTTGTCCCAGGCTGACACAACCCCCAGTGCCAGTGTAGAAGGAGAGAGACTGAAGTGAAGCTCTGAAAAGGTTATGTGAGAGGACAGTCTCCTTCACACAACACGACAGCCATGTAACTGCAATCCCAAACCTCCCATTTCCCAACTCCACCCTGGTAAATTGGTGCTTGGTTTTCCCAATAACACTGTGACAGGCGTGACCCAGGCTAAAGCCTGATGCTTAAGTGCATTTGCCTCCACCTAATCTCTGAGTGGCTCTACAGAAATTTGGAAAAACTTGCCTGGGCATAGTTGCTTACCACTGTTGTCCAAGTTCACCAATTATATAAAAGATGAGACCAGATTCAGAGTTTTGTTAAACCTTTTCCCCAGATTATGTGAAAATGTGAAAAAATCCAGCCCTGTGTTTTCTATCTTTAGGAAAATAAAGCAATGACTCAGTCTGGATCTTAGTGCCTGTGGAATCAAAATGTCTTTCCAAGGAAAAGATCAGTCAGTGCTGCAGGCTGTTTAGTCACTCAGAGCAGTGGGTGAGCAGCAAGGGGGTCATGACCACTCAAGAGCTCTTCTGGTAATGCAATATCTGAAAAGGCCAAAAGATAAAATCTCTCTGATTGCCTGAGTGTTGAGTTATAAACTCCTTTCTTCTCCCTCCTTCCCTGCTTTCTGTGAGTAGAAGTTCTTGTCAGCTTAAGGAACTTAGGTTTTATAGCCTCAATGGGAAGCTAAGTTTGTGCCCAGTTTTAACCACGAACATGCCGGTTTTAACTCTACTGCAGCAGTTACTGGGGGCTCATGGGCATTCACGGAGAGACTGATAAACTGCAAAAGGGGATGGTACTGTGTTTCCAATCCTCCCCAAAACTTAAAGGCAAGGCAGATAGATCAAACTGAGAGGACAATATCCACAGGCTGCTGTGCTTGCTGAGCATGTGCATGAGAAAAGCATTAATGCCTCTGAGCCATCATTGTAAGAGCAGATGCTGTTTCTTTTCTCTCCATTGTATCAAATCCTGTTCGGGGAAAGGCTCTTTAAAGCCACAGACCTCAGTGAACACCAGCCTGTGAAGGCAGCCCGTTTTGAGAACAACTAGTGATGTGACAGCCTGGAGATAAATAGAGTGCTGCCATCTGTGTGCCCCCCAACCCACAATAAAGCACTTTTCAGAGTGAGCTTGGTGGAGATGAGAAGCTATTAAGTTATTAGCCAGATTCCTTAGCTTGGACCTGGAGCACCACACAGACCTGCTGCTGCTGCTGGCAGTGTGTCCAAACAATGGAGACATTCAAACCAGCACAAGCCTGAGTGGTTCAGTAAATAAACAGTAAGAGAAAGCCAAAAACAAAGGCAGAGAAGAACAGCGGAGAGAGCCTCCTGGCCTACACGACCTGTGCTAATTCCACCTTGAGAGGTGCCAAAAGATATCTACATCAAAATGGGAAAGACTGAAAAGTATCCGTGTCTGAAAAGTGACATCAGACACTCTGTGCAGCTGTTCAACCAGCGTTTCAATTCCATTCAACCCAATGAACTGGGAGAAGAAGAAAGTGGAAGAATAAAGTAAATACATATGCCACAGCGTAAGAGGGTGAAGTGCAGGACTGAACTTAACTGGGCTCCTGTAAAGGGAGTTGAAATTACTGGGCAGGTGATGTGTAACCCTACCATGGCCGAGCTGTGCACCAATAAAGCATCCTGATGCATAAAGACTCCTGGTCTTTCAGGTTCTTTGCAAGGCTAACCCGGTTTAAGGAACAAAATTTTACTGAGGAGCTGACAGGAGCCTTCTTGCAGCATTTCCTAGGTTTTCATACTGTTGGGGGTTGGATCTGTTCATTTGTGTTTGTGGAATTTTTTCCCTGGTGGTTTGCTAGGGAACTAATTGCTGGATACTTATAGGTACTTGACCAAAACAAAAGGGGGCAGCAGGTTTTCCTTGTGAACAGCAGCTGAACAGGACAGTTTGGTCCTAAGGGCGCTGTTCCGAAAGGACGTGCAGCACCAGAGGACCCTGCTTGTTTCCCACTGGATTTCTTCCTGGAGGAAGACGGGACTCATCTCCTCACCACTGGACTTTCTACAGGACCATCTCCATTCCACAGAACTGCATCTGTTACTCCAGGAAGATTCATCTGGACTGCTTTTAACACCCTGACACCCAGGGTGTGAGATCACATCCCTGACTCTGTCAGGGTTTTTCTGGGGTTTTGTTCGTTTTGTTTTGCTTGTCTCTCGGTGCTATTACATTTGCTATTTGTCATACGGTGCTATTTGTATTTTTTTGAAATATTCCTAATAAAGAACTGTTATTCCTATTCCCAAATCTTTGTCTGAGATCATCCAATTGCAAAATTATAATAATCTGAGGGAGGGAGTTACACTCTCTCTTCAAAGGGAGATTCCAGCTTTCGCTGGCAGATACCTGTCTTTCAAACCAGGACACATACTGTGCATGCAAAGCCACAGACTTGAACCAACTCCAAAATATTCTTCAGCCCACTGATACTGAAAGATGTCCTGTTTCACCAAAATTCAGAATTATTTTAGCTACTGTAGCACAGTTTATTCAGTAAAAATGCAAGTTGTAGTGAACAGTGTGTAAACACTGCAACCCACCAAACATTTGTAGCACTGTGACTCCAAGGTAATACTCCACAGGGAAGTGAGAAAGGCTAGTCTGCATCTGCAGATGTCAAGACAACTTGACATCAATATTAGCTCTTGTAAAAAACCAAGGCAAGTAGTTTCAACCCAGATCTCATATCAACCAAACCAGCCTAATTCAGGGTGAGACTGGAATCTGCGGGGGATTTAGCCAGACTAGCAAGCAATTGGTTTTGATTTCATGCAATCCTCACAACACAAATCAGACAGGTTGGAGACAGTCTCATAGAGCCTCATCAACAGGAAAGAAAAAATCATCAGGCCATTAACAGATGTACTGATTTGTAACCATGAAATAAAATTCTCAAAAGTCTGTCCCAAAGGGTACATATTGTCTCACTTGTTTGGTATCTATTTCTGGAAGTTGCTTGACAGAGAGGGCTCAGTCCTGCTTCAGTGAGACACCAAGTCGTGGTGATGTTCTATGTAGTCAGAACTGGGTTCCACTGGGAAGTGAGACCGACACAGGACACGTTCTCCATGCGATGAAAAGGGCTGACAGCAAAATGTGGCAGAGATAAATATAGCACAGCCAACGGGACGATTCATACAACACATGTGCTTTTCCAGCATGACTCCTTTATTATTTTGACTTTGACTCCTCTGCTACATTTTATTTGGAGGTGGAGACACAAAGCAGCATGCTTAATTCTAATCAGAAGCTTCTTTAGCTAAAGCTTCAGAATAACTTTAGCCTCCCTTTAGAATAACTTGAGTGGAACTGAAATTTGGTTACAGAGCAGATAATGGTCCACAGATCTGTGACATATAGAGCAGAAGTATCTTGGAACCTAAAAATATTGTTGACAAAGCACAGCAGGGCAAGATCTGATGAGCAGAATTCCGAAAAAGGACAAGAAATATTATTCTGGTGAAAAATGTTCTGGGAGTTAAAAACTGGAACTTTTTAACTGGGCTTTGGAAACATTTGGCTACCAATCACATGGAAACACATTTATCTCTTCTTTCTTTTTTTTTTTCCAAGAATGAAAAGAGTGGGTCTGTTTTTGTTTTGCTTTGCTTTGTTTTTTTTTTAAATAAAGATCTGACTTGAAGGAAAGAGCAACAAAATAATTTCCTGGCTTTACCAGTGACGCTCTCCTGTGACAGAGAGAAATCAAAACCTCTTCCCTGTGGAAAGAGGAACACAACTTTTTTTTTCTGCATTTAGTATCGTTAGGGAGAACATGAGACCTTGGGCATTGAGGTCCATATTCTGGCTGTGAGTTGCCTCTGACAAGAAAGAAGCCTCAACCTTCCCAGTAACAGCGCTGTAAATAGGAAGTCAGAGCCAAAGATGATGTGCTCAAACCCTCACCATATCCTGCAGGAGTCGAGATTCAGTTTGGCAAAACTAAAGGAATCAGACATTGCTTCCAAGGCCGCCATGTACTTTTCCAAACCTTTATGTAAAAAAAAAAATTAAAGAAATCTGTTTTCTCCTACAAACAGTGGAAGGTTGCATTGGTTTGTTTTAATTGATATTAAAGAGCTCAGGCTGCACATCAGATTCATAAAACAAACCCAATAATATGGACAGCTGGTACCCTTCATAGAAGCACCCACTGAGAAGTTCAGTAGTAGCCATGAAAGGTGCTTTAAAAGCCACTGCCAAACATCTTCAGCTTCTCTGTTAGGTACAGCTTTTTGCCATACTATATCCCTGAGGCAGAGGAATGGTATGAGTCCCAAGGCACACCTCCCCTTAAAAGATACAAACTTCAGAAAACCAATTACATCCCCCCAGAGCAGTACCCTCCCTATACAACCAGAAACCCTTAACCACGTTTAGCAGGTGATTACCATCCACCATTGTTATTAAGGATGCCATCATAAAACTGAGGTATGGCAAAAGAAAAGACTGACTACCTGCAGGAGCAAAGCTTCAGAGAGGGCTCTCATTATCCCTACTCTTTCTTTTGTTAGCAACATGCCTACAGAAGCCCTTCCTGTTGTCTGGCCAGACTCAATTTTAACTGGCCCTGAGCTTTCTTAACCTCATCCCTAACTTCCTGTACAATTTCCCCATATTCCTCCAGACTTACACCCCCTCCTCATCTCCCTAGCCTGTCTTCCATGAAAAGCCAACAACTTTCTATTCCAAAGCTCCAGCCACATCTCTGGTGGTGGGAGCCACCCCACCACATCCACACCCATGCAGTGCATGTCTAATTCTTCTTGCTTGTTCCCATACTATGTGTGTTTGTGTAGAGGTATCTGAGCCAGGCCCCTGATAAAGCTGACTCGCTGGCTGGAGCAGCTGGAATCCTTTCTGCAGTGCTGGGGCATCCACCCAGGCTGCCCAAAACAAAAGCATACCAGACACAGAGGCCGCCCATCGCATTCCACACAGCTCTTCGTGGCCTGTGCTTCTGGTCACAAAGATTTTTTTTTTTTTTTTTTTCGCTGAAAGGTAAAGGGAAATTTTACAGCTCAAGCTAATGAGAAGGTAAGAAACCTGAAAAACTCCCGGATGGGTGTTTTGTGTGTCTTACTTGCAGAAATTAAGATCACAGGACTATTCCAGCTCAAGCCTTCCTGCTTCTGCTCTTTGTGATGAATTTGCCATACAATTCTCAGAGCATGACTTCAGCACCAACCCTGAGTTATAGTTCCTTCCTAGAATTACTATATAAGTGTATATTTTAAGAGGCAGAGTACAGAATATTTTTTTCATACTCACACAGGAGATGAAAAGGGGAGTGGTATTGGCTTTTTCCAGACTGAAATCAAGAGGAAGATTAAGAACCTTTCATCAGGAATCTACACCAGAGGAAGAGGATCAACACTATCCCTGTTGGACAGTGTCATAACAGCAGAAAATACATCATGCTGGTGGGGCAAGAAAAGACCTGAGGTAGATGTAAGAAACCTGACTGAGCCTTAAAGCACTCTTTGGTTTTCACTAAAACAGCAGAGGATGAAAAATTTTGTAAAGTTTTTCAAAAATCACCCGGGCAACAATAAGCTGCAAAGGAAAATGAAAAACGCTAGTAAGCAAAGAATAAAACAGGAACTGAATTTCAAGTAGAGGCATTTTCCTCCTGAATGTGCATTTTTCTTGGGTCTATAAATAGACCCAGCAGATGATCTGGGAAGGTCAGATGCAGCACTGCTGACTGATCACTCATGTATGAGAACTTTGGCACAGTAATTAAGTGAATCCTGAATGACCTGAAATTAAAGTCCTTGGATACTGAACAGCAAAGGTGGGATGGGTATGAATACATTTGTGTCTTTACTTGGGAGCGTTAGGAATATTGTGAGGCATTTAAGAATGGCTTGAATTTTTCCAAATCTGCAAGCATAGAAAAAGGGAAGGAAACAAACAAGTTCCTCTTTGTTGCTGATGTGCTGTAAATCCATGTCCCCTGCTTAAGCCCCACAACTCAGCTCCCCTTCTATCCTCTCTCATCCTCTTCTTCAGTGGGGCAGGAAGAGAGAGTCTAATGATGCTGAAAGTGGCTGTGACAGCACTGCTGCAGTGCCAGAGAGGCACATGCAGGCAGACTGCATCACGGCAAAAATCCCAGCTGCAGGAAAATTACTCAGTCCAGGGCAAGGACAAAACACATGATACAATTTGTCCCTGTTGCTGGACACACAAAAGCAACAGCCTTGAAACACGTGACACTAAAAGGATACCACACCTATAACACATAATTTCTTAAAGCACTTGTCTCTTATCATGACCACAATGCTGCTGAGATTTCTGTCTATAGGTTAAAACCGAGGAGACCACAATTATTTAAAAAGATATGAAGCATGCTCATTACTGACTGATTAATCTTTTTGTTAAGTTCATTTTTAAGTTATTTTTAGTTTTATGGGTAATTTCATCTGGATGGTGTTCTTTTAGCATTTGAATACAAAATAAGGCTTTTCCCATATAAGTGTGGGGGTTTTGTACCTTGTACCTCTTTTTGCTAATCCCAGTTTCAGAAGAGAAGTTTAAAACATGAATAAATAGGATAAGCATATATTATAAGTGACATGATTAATTAACACAGAAGTAATTAAATGTCAGAAGGCACCAGAGATTCTAGAAAAGTTCAGTCCATTGCATGCTCCATAGCGACCCTTCAAAACTTGAGGGATTTACAGAATGAATGACATGGAAAAAGATGCACAAGAGTCTCAGGCCAGCCAAAGGATTCAATGAAACACCTCCCACCTTTAAAAACAGAAAACACATACTGTTAATCTTCTCTACCAAAATTTTTGAGCAGACAGTTGGACTGAAAGCAGGAATGCTACTAGAGCCTTCCAGTTCTTTACGTTACTGAAGCAGGGTGGGGATTTTAGAAGCAAAGCATTTCCCTTATTGGACCCAGTGAAGCACAGAACAGTTTTGCCATTCACTCTCTTTGATCTTAAATATTACAGCCTTAAAATACTAAAAGCCCACCTCTCTACTCAGCCAGCTGCAGACTAGTTTGTCAGGGCTGCCATCCACCAGCAAGATGCAGAGCTCCACAGCCTGGAGGAGTTCACCACCCTAGCTCCCACACTGCCGAGGGACAGCTGGGATGCTGCTCCTCACTCAGCTGATGGGTTGCTGCAGTTCTGTGGGCAGGAGTTTGAAGGCAAGTGGACAGCAGTGATGTTTTATTCCAAAACATCACCCTGTAAAATGGGTGATTCAGCAGCTGATTCACGGTGGCTGAGATGTCCAGGAATGGGGTGTGGGGTGGGGTGGACAGATGGGGCCTGTGATGCCATCCATGCTATGTTACCCTCACTAGTGAATCAGAACTCTGACATGAGTCCTGTAGCTCTATATCTACAGAGCTCTGCACTCTGCATCATTTCTGCAGCATTCTTTGTGCCTCCTGCACACTTCAAACTGACAAAACTGAAATGTGATGTTTTCAACTGAGATAGGAGTAGTTTCCCCTACACTATCACCAGAAGAGAATCACTGTGGTATTAGACTTTCACTAACCTTGGGCAGTGTGATCCATTCCATGTCACAAAGATGTGAGCCCTGGGATGTGACAGGGATGTAATCCTAACCCACCCCAGATGATCCAAGCCAAAAGATATACCTGCTCTAACTGCATGGGCAGTAGCTAAGCATGGCTCTGGACCATTTCAGAGTGATAACCAGCTTCATCAAGAGCTGTTCACATATCCATCCACAGAAAAGAGAATGATTATGGTATTATTTCAGTGCTTAGACCTGGCACCTGGTAGTTTGGATCTGCTTCTGACTCTGCTACAAGCTCCTCACGTGGCTTTAGTCAAGTCACTCGGTTTCTCATTACTGCATTCCTCTGCTTGACAGTACAAAGAAGCATAAGTATGGGGTTATTTCCTTTCATTAAGCACTAAGATCTTTTTTCAAAAGGTGTACAGAAGATCTTGTATTACTGCCAGAAGCATGGTACTTGCCTTAAGCATGAAGCTCTCTTGACACGGCTCCTTCTTCAACCTCATCAAAGCAAGATGCCTTCTGAATCCCAAAACTGCTGCTCTTTGCAGACACCCATGCTTGGCCTTTTGGTGCTACCTACAGTACACCTCAAAAGAAAACACCTTTCCCTTTTGCAATCATAATAGGCAGCCAAGTTATAATTTACAACAGCAAGCTGTAGTAGTGTTAAATAACCGTACTAAATTTCATTTAACTGTTTCTACCTAAAACCTCATTGACAAATGTCTCTGCCATTTAGATGATGCAGAAAAATTCCTGGGTTTAAGGCTAACAATTAATATGACCATTTTTTCCCAGTCACTGAGTCCTTACATTTCCATGAACAGAATTCTTACTGACACTTCAATGTACAGCAGGATGAAAGCAGTATATTCACAGTTTCTGCAACAGAAATACTTCAGTTAAATCCCCACCATCACAACAACAACAAAAAAAATACACTTTCCAATGTCTAGATTAAAGATAAAAATGGATGGTTCCACTTTGTCAGTTAAGAGAGGAAGTACAGCTCCATATCTGCACCAGTGACTCTTGCCTGGCACCCATTTATATCTAGGCTGGGTATCAGCCAGTGGCTCCTAGAACAGAGCTGGCTCTGAGGTACAGAGGACTTGTAAAACAGTTGTCTGCAGTCAGATTGCCCGACTCCTTGGGAAATCAAAGAGAAGTATATTATAGCCAAAATGACTGAAAAGATCTTTTTCCCCAGTCTAGGCAGGGCCATAGCAGGCTGCTGGTTTGTGTCATCCTTTGAGACCAGCAGCAGTTCCCGTGCCCGACTGAGGGTGGACCCCTGGGCTTTGCAATCCATGGTCAAACGCTCCTTGCCCTGAAACAATTACAGCTATTAAATCACCACCCAGTAGGTATGATATTGAGCAAATGTACACCACGCTGGGCTGTGAAAAGATCATTACAAACGTAATAGAGTCTGAATCCCTGCAGGATGTTTAAGGGAGGATCAACTCTAGTCCTGATGGACAAGTACTGTCAGTTCAGCACGCTACATTCATGCAGAAAGCACCTGGCCTTGTATCAATGAGAGCAATTATCTCAGAGAATACCCCACTCCCCAGACTGACTCAAGCTTATTTATCCTGTGTCTTACTCCTCCTGAATCTGAACGTCTCACTGTGCAGGCTCACAGCTCCCAGGCTCCTCTCTGCAGGTGTGTTACCTGGCACTTCTGGCCCTGTTGCCAGAAATAGGAAAAGACAAGACAAGAAGCAAACAGAGCACCTGACCCCATGGGAAGGGCGGGTGACCTGGGGAACATCTTATTCTAGGGAGAAGATGCATTTTGATGAATCAAGCCCAAAATAGTCAGAATGCATGGATCTGAGTCATTCGGTGCTATTCTGGAGCTGCCTAGGGAGAGTGAGCTGGATTGTTGTAATGATCCTGCACATTTTCCATTTAAAAATACAGCCATACTAAATGCCACCTATTCAGGTTCCTCACAGTAGCGATTTAGTTTTTTAATACTACTTCTTACAGCAGCTGGAACAGAGGAGAAATTAGCAACAGTTTTCAGCTGGAGTCTTTATCTCCTGTTTGTAAATTAATGTAATGTATTGTCTTGTCGTGGCTGCAAAATGCTCTCTGGAAGCTTTGTTTACCAGGTAATTTTCTATCAAAGTATTTATTAGATGATGTGGCTCAGTCCCTCAAACCCATGCCAAGCAAAGGGCACTTGTCAGTGCTTGTAGAGTACACCTGTGTGTTTACTAACACTCGGAAAAAATGCCCAAGTATGTGCAATACAAATTGTGCCTCCTCTGAAATGCAGGCAATCTATCCCAACCAGCCCTAGCACGTCAGCAGACTCTTACAGTGATGTTCAGCACAGACTGGCAACACGATCCACACACAGCTCCTTCCTGTCTTCACCCCAAGAAAACCTCACTTTTTAACCACCCAGTTAGAAAAGTAAAGCCCCATATTGTGAGCTTTTCCAGCTCATATTCCTTCACTGATCATGCTCCAGGGTTGAACTGTGCCTGTCACTTCTGGCACAGTGTGACAGCAGCTCACCCCACAGACCAGGAGCAGGCACGGCGACTCTGCACTCCCCAAGGAGTGTTTAGATAACCCACACAACCGGAGCCCAGGCAACAATACACAGCGCTGTCCCCCAAAACCTCAGCAGAAAGAAACCACAAAGAATGTAAACTAGCAGCGATTCAGCACACCATACAAAAAAAGCATTTTACTCAGTGTGTGGCACAGCTGTGAGCTTAACCCCTGCTAAATCAGTGATTTCTTTCTCCTTTTACAAAGATTTAACAAATCCTACAGTGGCCTGTTTCAGTCCTGCTGTTCAAAGGAGCGATATCCCCACTGCTTATCCAAAATCAGAGCTTGGTCTCAGCTATTAGTTCTCTCC
Organism: Peucedramus taeniatus; assembly: GCA_013400575.1. Lineage (NCBI taxonomy): Eukaryota > Metazoa > Chordata > Aves > Passeriformes > Fringillidae > Peucedramus > Peucedramus taeniatus. The sequence goes on along the minus strand of WBNO01016062.1, from coordinate 26,824 downwards.
AGTACAGCTCATCAGTTAGCTACTTGTCTTGAGTATATTTAGCATTGATTTTCAGCTGATTAACAGCTTCTCTCCAAGGCATCTCATTTGGAAGCCGCAAGATAAGCCTGAGGAAGCCGTACTTCAAAAAGCTCTTCTCAGCTTTCAAAATAAAGAGACAGCCTGGAGACGCAGTCCTGCCTGCCCAAGTCCCAGTTTCCCACAGATGGCACAGATGACATCTCAGCCCACCAAGGCGGTAATCTCACTGAAAGCAGACCCCTCAACATTCCTCGCTTAGACATAGCTGCCCGAGGTACAGAGCACCTCTTTGTTCCCGGCTCTTTTGATTTTTTTCAGGCCATTCTTGCCCTTTGAGAGGAGTCAGCCCTCCTCCGCTCTGTTCAGGAGAACTCCTCTGAAAGAGTTCCTCATCCCCCTGTGTTATATTTAGCTTTACGCAGAGGCGGACTGGGAGGCACTGCTTGCTAGGGCTGCCTTCGTTTACAGTCTGGACCGACGCACTGGGCTTGGGTCATTTAACATTGATTTTGGGTCATTTAACAGTCCTTACTCTCCTCGTAGCCCTGAACTGCTGACACCTCACACAGCTCAGGAGCCTGAAGTTTTACCACACTTATGTTAAAAACGGGACCACACTCCCACTTACACTCAGGAGATGCCCAGCGAAAGACAAACACACATACACACATCCCGCCCGACACACCCACTTCACTCAGCCCTACGAACAGTCTGGTAAATCAGTGCTTTTTTATTCTTCCCACCCAAGAAAATCAGCAAGCAGTTGAACTGACGGGTGTAAAGAAAAGGAGGGAAAGCTTCTCCAAGGATTACAGCCACGGAAAAAAAAATTTGCATCGTACAGTTGGAGGACCCTGTTCTCTCTTACTACAGGGAAAGGGACAAGGAGAAGGACCCAGTCACTGCACCGCCACTGCTGGGTTGAAGTCTCTCCCTTCCCCAGTATGCTGATACCCCCAAAAAAGCAGCTCTGTCCGTACAGAACTGGGTAGCCAGGAAGGAGATTAAACACCAGGAGGAATGAGACCGTCCTGCCGGGGCTGGCAAAGAATACAGAGATGGATGGATGGATGGATGGATGGATGGATGGATGGATGGATGGATGGACTGACAAGACGCACCGCAGACTCACGGACTGTACCTGGAAGTGGCCGCAGGTGTTCCCGGTCCCAGACGCTGCTTTATGGCTCTCACGCACTCATCGTNGAGTCACCGCGGGCAGCTGGCACCAGCGGGCCGGTGTCGCCCGTGCTGCTGCCAGGCGTGGCCTCAGCTGCTGAGCCACTGGCCCGCTGGCAGCGGTCGGAAGAGAATCGTTCTTACATCTGTAAGAACGGGCAGGAACGGGACACACACACAGACACACACACACAGACACACACAGACACACACAGACACACACAGACACAGACACACAGACACACAGACACACAGACACACAGACACAGACACACACAGACACAGACACACAGACACACAGACACAGACACAGACACACACACACACACACACACACACAGAGTCTCCGCGGAGTCTGCCAGGTTGTATTTCCAGCGCAGAGGATTTCCTCAATCCGGTGCTGTTTCTCCTCTCTTCCCAGTTCTCATTCAGTTCCCCGCGCAGCTCATGCACAGTAATCCTCTAAAAGGTCTTGCAGAGATCCAGTACAACTCTGCATCCACTTTGTTTTCTCTGCAACTCGGTTCACTAGCTTGGATCATGGCTCTTGGATGGAGTGACAAACACTTTGCTGCTTTGTGCTCTCTCCAGAGCACTTTGAGTTTTCTCCACTTCTTGCACGGCACTCTCAGCACTTCTCCAGGGTGAAAAGTCCGGGTTTACCCAGTCACTGTATAAACAAGGTCCAAACCTTGGACAAGCCTTGTTTTCCTCCACCAACGTTTTTGCAGTACCTCTAAACCTTCTGAGATGAGGGAAATTGAGCTGCATATGCACAGTTCAAGTTGCAATTGAACCTCAGATTTAGTGGAACAATACTCCAACTTTCCCTGCTCTCTACCCCCTCCTAACATTTACTGATTTATGGTCAGTTTGCTTTTTTTGACCCCTCAGAACATCCAACCAAGTCTTCCTATGGAGTGGCAGCAGCCAGGTGAGAACCTGCACTTGACCAGTGATGCTAACTAATGCATCAGATCTTTCACTAACTGAAGGAAAATAGTCCCTGGTACTTAAAGGCTTGAGAGACAGGTGCCCTCTCACCCTCACACATCCTGTGGCCAGGATGATTTTGGAGGCAATTACACAATCCTGCCTACCTGTCTTCCCATTTCTTTAAATAGAGGATATAGAAAGAAATACTTGTAAAAACCGGTTTAAAAGTAATTGTGCTGTCAATGTAACTAATAGTAAAAGGAACCCCAACACAAAGGGCCTTTGTGCACACAACTTTCTCTCCGGAATTAGGACTTAAAAGTGCACGTGGTCTCACTGTGGATTCTAGAAATTACTTGCAAGTCTTTATGTTCTGGATTCACACACAAGCCTGCTCTGTCCTTTCGGACAGTGTCACATATAATGTGAAATATAACAAAATGACATTGCAATCCTATTTCTGAAGGAAGATGACACACTGCCAAGTCATGGGTCCCAGCACTTGCACACGTATCCTGGTACTTTTCCCATTTTGGTGAAGATGTAGGAAGTTGGTGATATATTTTCTTCAGGCTCTGCTCTGCAGTGGTTCTGCCTCCAATTCCTCTCTGTGACAGGTTTCTCAATGCAGTAGACTACCTGGCTTTTTTGATTCCTGTTTACCCCTACAATTCCCTTCATCAGACAGCCCTTGTTACTATACACACAAGAAATCTTCTGGAAAAAAAGATTTAGACTTCATCCAGGTAAAGAGGCTTCCATTTTTAATTATTTTTTTTTTTTTGCCCCTCTCAGATTAAAGGGCAAACATTGCTTTTCCCTCCCCTTGTCTCCTGTGTTCTCAGACAACATCTTTGATTAAAGTGGAAATATTTTACTGAAGTAATTGCAAGTACAGGCACGTTTATTCTGGTTTGTTTTGGTGCAGGCTGACAAGAGTGAAGGCGGCCCGTGGGCTCCCTGGCAGGGAGGAAAATCCCAGGGAAGTGACTCTGTGGTGCTGCTCAGGCCTACTTTGCATAGTGCAGGTGGTTATGAATCACTTGGCCAGACTTGAGAGGAGATCAAAAGTTGGAAGGAGGTAAAGAATTACAGTTATGAGTCAATGCTGCAAGCACAGAACATGCCTGGTTTGTGCTGCTCAGATGTTTTGCTTGTTTATTCTTCCCATTTTGATACTGCAGTCCTCACAACAGCAATGCAGATTAAGGGAATTAAGCACAAACAAAGCCCAAAAAAGCAACACAGGGAATGATTAAAGCAATTAAACCAATTCTTGCCAAACAAGTTCACCTAAAATCCAGGCCTAGTCCTCATGGATCTGCTAGTATGAAACCCAGCATTTGGCTGGGCTTTAGCATGAGACCATCCACCATGGCAGAAATATGGACTGCAGGCTTGGACTGCAAACCCGGCCTCTGCTTTGTCTGTGTATTTGGACTATGGAAAAGTTTATCCACAGCCCCATCTTATCTCTGTTATTACTATAAAACATCAGCATGTGAGAACAGAATGTGTTACTTCAAAACAATATGGATTTTAGGAGAGAAGAGCATTTCTCTGTGTCATAGACATAGAAGATCCCTGGGCAAACAAATTACAGTTCTGGCTGATTGTAACCATGCTCCTGGATTTTTAGAACCACTCCAGAAAAGGTGAGCTTGATAGCAATGCCAATATCAACTGCTGAAGGACTGAAAACTTTAAAATTTCGGTACTTTCATAGAATGAAGATGTGTTTTTTCAAGATATTTCTGTGTATTTTTCTGGTGACTAATGAGTGAGTTAATATGCTTTAAATCAGCATATTCAGACTATTCCATCTCTGTCTCAGACACAAGAGTTAGACATCATAAAGAATGGAAGGCAGGGGGAAAGCAAATTTAATGGTATCAGAAAACTTGAGGAAATGCAGCTTTAGAAAACCCACCAAGCCTGGACATAGTGAAAACAGAGTTGTTAACTCTATGCAACTTGTGTTGTGGCCTAACTTCCATTACATGGTTGGAAATCTGGGTACTGATATAACAACCTCCACCCTCCCCATCTCCAGATTTATCCTGATCTTGTGCAGGATGGCTTGTGTTATGTGCCCCAGCCTAATACTGATTATTTCCAAGTGATAAATCAGAAACCATTTCCCACAGTTTATCCAGCAATCATTTGCTGGCCAAGCAAGCATGGTAAAACAGTTAAATGAGGGTGAACTTTGAACATCAAGAGAGAACATTCTCTCCTGTTTCAGCAAGTAACTGTCTGGACAGTTCTCCATCAGAGCAATGTAAAACAATTGGTCAAACTAGCTGCTTTCTGCCTCCTGTGACTCCAAAAGGTCATAAAAGAATAATAATTAAGAGAAAACAGCCAGTACCCATATTTTTTATTTTTTTCTTTTAAATTTTAGCATTTGTTGCTGTGTAAATAAATCAGCCCTTATCCTGTGGTTTGTAGCAGTTCCCTGCATAAAGCAGAAAGACATCAGGTTTCATTTTAGACCTATGTTTATTCAGCTTGAACTTGAACCAGGATCATATTAAAAACAGATTACAAACCATTTAAGAGCTCTTAATGCTTGCCAAAACTAGCCTGTGGTTTTAAATGAGATGCAAGGCAAAGTAAATGAAAAGTAGTATTGAAGTCACTGTGGAGAAGTCATGTTACCTAAAACATGCACAACATATTTGGCATTTCAAAAAGTACTCAGCAGAACTCTAAACACAAAGAGTACTCTTGTGCAAATGGATGGAAGGGAAGGATTTAGAATGTGAAAATTGTCTGAAATTCAAAAGTAAGCAATTGTCTGAAATTCAAAAGTAAGCAATTGTCTGTAATTCAAAAGTCTGGCAACACTAGCACACATTTAAACCTGTGCACAGAACTCCTGCAGAAATCATTGGGACACCTGCAGAATTTGACACATCTGTTAAATTTATTGCAGAACCAGATACCAAAGCTCTTGACTGGTCTGAATTTTCAAAAAACTGCTGCAATTCACACTGTAAACCTGCAGAGTAGATGAATCAGTCCAGCAGATCACTTAAACTTTGCCTTGGCTTCAAATTTGAAATCAAGTGTGTACTTCAGTGATTTGACAGAGGAATTCAGGCAACAGCCTTCAGTGTTTAGATGCAGTAGTGTGTCAGTGCAGGGGTTGTGTGTGGACATTAGAGATGTAAAAGCACTCAGGGCCCTTAAATGGTAGCAGATCTGTTGTAATGACACTTTGATTTCAGCTGTTTAAACCTTTGTCAGAATTTAAGCAATTGGAGCTCAAAGTGTTGGTGGCAGGTTCCTGCTTCAGGTTGGGACAAAACTGAGGAAATATTATTTATGCTCTTCTGAAAAGATGGTGGACAAAAATCTATTGTTACTGCTCATATTACTGTATTGACTATAGCTTTCTTATTTCTTCCTGTTACCTACTGAATGAAAATCTGTGCAAAACCTTGGACAGAGTCTTGAAAATTGAAAGAAAATGCTCCCTCTAATTTTCCTTGAATGTTTTGCCTTTAATGCAAGATCTGCCCGAATTCAGATAAGCTCTGTGCCTGCCCTGCAAGCACATGTGAAAATGTGGCAGCCTGATTCTCACAGACCTTCTCATGATGGACAAAATCAGTCACAGGTTTTAGGGGCTGAGCTGGACTTGCACTTCAGGGATCCCCTTCAGTGCAGTGGGCACCAGAGCTGAGAAGATAGAGACTCTTTTATATTCTCTGTGCCTTCCATGTTAGCACCAAGACAGTGTAAAAAGGAGGAGAAAAGTTGATCCTGACTCACTATGGCTTAATCCCAGTTTTTATCACTAAAATATGCTGGGTTTTTTTTATGGCAATCACTTGCATTATCAACGACCTCTATTTAATTGTCCCAAAGGAATAAACTGTCCAGGATGAAATAATTAAGTCTCACTTTTATTTCTATAAAATTTCCCCAAAGTATCTCAATTAATGAGTCTTTGCAAATTTGAAAAATATTCCAGCTTGTTTTACAGACAAAGAAATGGAGGCATTTTCAGAGGCAGGTGATGCAGCATGTGAACACCTAACACTGAGAACAGAATCCTGATCCCCAGGTCCTCTGTGGCTTGGGACCTCAGAACCTTATGGACTGAGAAGTGTGCCTGATATCAGATTATGTAGAAGAAATAACATACTTTGCACAATCGCTGTCTTTAATTATGGATAAAACCACTCGTTCAGGACCTCACCTCTTTTTATACACACGATGTACAAATAAAGGAGAAATGGGAGTACCAGTAAATATCATCTATCTTCTCTCCTGATGGAGAAGTGGAAATGCTTCCAAACGTGTCAATGCCATCTGCCCTAAGTTTTAGAAGACCTAAACTGCTCCTTTAGTAGCATTATCCCAAAGCTGGATGTTGGGATCTTTTTTGCTGTTTAAATGTTGATTTACCATGGCTATTGCTATTCTCCCTCACTTCCTCAAGACAAGGAAACATTTGCAGTTTCTCCTGCCTCCCCATCCTCTTCTCTTTCAGTCTGACATCCTGTCACATGCTGACAGCAATCACACTGTGAATGGCAAGTCATTTGCTTATTGACAGCCTCCCATTTACTGTGACACCTGCCAGCAGTCTCTGACCCCTGAATAAACATTAAGACATTAACAACCTGACACAGGTTCAAGGGTTTGAATAATAATGTCCTGCAGACTCACTACACTCACGCAGGCAGAGAAAAAAACCCCTTTGCACTAAAGTTTGCCATCCTGGGGGCTGGGAAAGGCTTGCTGGAGGAGTGGCTGCAGCAACAGAGTACCTGCACGGATGAGCAGCCACACTTTGCCATCCCAGGCAGTGAGGTCTCATCTCTGGCCAGCGAGGCTTTGAACTTCTTTGCCTGTGCTGCAATATTGGGATCTGGGCTCTAAGACTCACTGGGGCTTAGGAAAACAACAGGAAAGAGCAAAGAGGAGAAAAGGACGTCTGCAGAAAAAAAACCCTCAAAACAAAACAAAGCCAACAACACTATCCCCTATCCCTCAAAAACCAATCCTCAAATTAAAACAAATAAACCACCTCCTCCCATAGCCAAACCCAATCCTTTCTCTGAATTTTGGAATGTTCCTGAACCCTCTCTTAACTGCTCTGGAGCTGAAGGGCTCTGAACAGCTTTTGGAGTGCAGAGTCTTGTGCTGTAAGTGTCCCGAGGACGAAATAGAGTCCATTTCAATGGATTAGCAAACGGAGAAAGTGATCCCACTATGTTTGTCTCAAGTTTTTACTAGCACTGGGTTTGTTTCTCTTGTGTGTCTGCCTGCCGTGTAGCCAGTCTGGGACTCTGCTAATGGATGATCTATTAGCTTGAAAGACATTCTCTTCTGTCACTTCCAGCCATCCCAACCTTGTCACAGCAAGTCATGGAGGAAATGAATCCTTTCAACTTGTGACAGCCATGGCTTTTAGGAACTGTAATTGCAAACCTCAAAGCCTTGGTTAGAAGTAAGAAGCTTCTGTACCAAATGACTTGCAGGAAACCTGGTCTGCCTCCCAGATGTTTAATAAACTTAGCAGTGCCCTCTCCAAATCTTTGGCTAGAGTTCAATCATCTCTACCCACAACCAGTGCACAAAGGATTCAAAGACTTCGTAAACCACAGCTTTTGTTTTGAAGTATGGATAAAGTATGCTCACACATTTCCCTGGGCATGCTATTGGGTGAGGGAAGCTGGGATGTTTTCCACTCTTATGTGCTACAAAATAGACTCTTACAATGCAACGAAAAAGATGCTGAAGAAAAACGTAGAAAATTAAGGCTTTATTACATGTAAGGTGTTAGTTCAGTTGCTGGTCAGTGCAGAAAAAGGAAGATTTATTCCTAATGAAAGCAATTTGACAGTCTGAGTGAAAGGAATTTGGTGGGTAACCTCTGTCAAGTGCAGGGAATGGATTCATATTTTCCAAACTCTCACCACAGCATCTAGCAGCTGTGTGGGGAATGGCTTTTGTATTCCCTAAGTATTTGTAAGATGCTGAAAATCCCTCCCAAATCAGAACATAAGTATGAAATCACCCCAAAACCCTCATGTTCATGAGCCAACCACCCTGGACATATTTCAGACTGATATTTTTATTAATATAGTTTTTAAATGTGCAAATTTCAAATTAGAAATTTGTTATTATTTAAGATGTGAAAAAAAAAGTTTGGCTTGGAAAAAAAATTACCACTTTTTAATATTCAGAAATAACTAAGTAGAAGAAAAGAAGCTGAAATCTTTTCAATTCTCTCCATGAAAGAAGGTTATCAGCTTGTTTTTGCAAGAACTACCTTTTTTTTTTTTTTAAATAACAGTGTTCAGTTTTGCAAATTTGTCTGGTCAAGAGGGGAAAAATCTGTCAGTGGAAAATTTCCTACTCTTTCCACTTAATTGAAAGGTTGCCTGCTGTGTCCCCAGCTGTCCCCTTCCAGCTTCCAGTGATGAGGGGGATTACAAAGCTTTGAAGAATAAAACCTTCCTGGAGCTGCCCCCCTGCCCCCAACAGAGCAGCTACTACTCCCAAAGCAACAAAAATAGCTGGCACTCAGCCTTCCACCCCCTTTATTTAGCCCGGTGTGTATCTCCCAGAAAGCTGGGAGCTGCTGTTCCTGAGCTCATAGACTGCAGGGCAGGACATCCGAGGCAGAAAACAAAGCTAAACAAACCAGAACCTTCTCCAGCTGCAAGCAGAGGCACTGGCTATGCATTTATCTGGGTAGGCATCTTTTCCTGCACAAATCTGCTCAGATTTTCCTTTCCTAAAAAATAAACCCAGCAGTGGTGGGGGAGAAGATAGAAACTGCTATTATTGATGCTTTTTCTGCTGTTACTCTCAGTAAATGACTTGCATTGAGTCAATACTTCTGGTGGGCAGCAAAAGTCTGGAAGGAAACAACAGAGGCTGAGAAGCTTCACTGACATCATTTGACTCTTTGGTTTTTTATTCTATTAAGCAAACAACAGTAATGTGAAAACTGTTCACCTGTTACTTCATGTAACAGAAATGGTTTCAAATCAGCCATTCTTGAAACAGAATAAATAGTGACTGCTTCAGTTCTTGTCTAAATATGGTTTATGATGCTTTTACACCCATTATAGGCTGCAGCTCTCTGCTGTCAGTTCACTACTTTTCCCTGGCACTTTGCTTTTCCCCCTCTTCCAGTGTAATATAAAGGAAAGGCACTCTGCCAGAAACCAAGATTCAGATTCTGCAAACTGTTCTGCACACACTCAACATTAATAAGAGCTGACCTGAGACAGAGTCTCACTAAACATTTACACTGTGCTTCAAATGGAGCCCATCAATGCAGGTATGTAGGACACAGGCTGAAAAGAAGGACATTTAGACTTAAGACTGCCATTTCTTCTTCAAATTTACAGTAGTGTTTAAATATTATTGCTTTGTTGTCACCTCTACTTAGCAGAGCTGTGCTACTTAATAAGAATATAACCTCAGCCAAGTAAGATGTTTCTTGTCACCTCTGACTTCATTGTTGGGATGAACATTACTGCACAACAGGCAAATTCATCAGAAGATTAATTTTAAAGCAAGAGAGGTTCTGAATCTAATTAATATTGTTTTTAAAATAAATTCCAATCTCTTTCTTGTACTTAATAATACAGTCATGGTATCACACAACTTTAGTTAAATGCAGGAAGCATTTATGAAAGCATCTGAAAACAAGCCTCCAGAAATCAAAGTGCCACATTTTCCAGTTTGCTGGAGTTCTGGGATAACACTGTACTCACCTTTCATAATGCAACAAAAGCTGGAATTGTCCCTCCATTTTTCAGCAATTCAGTTCAATTTCCAGCCCCAAGTGTTTTAGCAGAAAGGTTGTAGCTTGAAAATTTTTGCTTCCTTGCATTGAAAGAAATTTTATTGAGCAAAACCCCTAACATTTCCTTCATGTGGTTTTACCTAAGTTTCATGGTTCTTGGAAGAAGCCTGTATATATGACCAAAATATATATTTAAAGCTCCAAAAGGCACATAAAAATAACCCTATTTTTACATCAAGGTATTCCAGCTCATTTGTCAATTTTTTGGTAAGAATTTGGAGGCAGAGATTCTAGGTGTTATCCACTTCACCCTCCTCACAATCTATACAGTAGGCCTTGTTTTAGGCATAGGAAAGTGCAGTTGGCAAAACATATCTGCTCTGAGTTTTGGATGAAGTAGGAATTTTTTTTTAATTTTTAAAAGCAATTTCTATTTCATATTTTAAAGAAAATTAAATATTTTCAGAAAACAATTTCCATTTGATTCCAGCTAGAGAGGTTTAATACAACATTGATTTTTTTGCCCATTACTCAAATAACTAATTAAATATCAGCATAGCTCTCTATTTATGAAGAATAAGCATTACTTATTGCATTGATCTAGAGCCTGGTCTATACCTTCCCTTTTCCAGCATAGGGGAGAAATAAAAGCTAAGAAATATGTACAGATTGCTGAGGACAATCTCTGTAAGAGAGTATTTCCTCCTTCAAAATTACTAACCAGTCTTTGAGGACAGGATTAATTTAAGAGTAGGCTTAGATGCAATTCATAATGCTAAAGGAGCAGGTGGCATTCTAAATAGTCACACAGAAGTTTCTTCCTCTCTTGGCAAACACAAATGTTTGATGTGAACAAAGCCAAAAGGGTTTTGTTATTTGCTGAACACTCGTCTCTGGCTCCCATTTCCAAGGTTTCCTTCCCTTGGGACATATGGGCCTTCACTCACTCACTCACTCACTCACCCACTCACTCACTCACCCACTCACCCACATGGATTAGAGTTTATCCTTAAAAGTGTTCTGACTAAGGCAGCACAAGGCTCTAAGGACGTTTCCACTGCTTAAGAAATGCCCTCAAATATTATGCTTCCAAAAAGGGAAGGAGGGAGGGAATTTGGATAAAAAGGGGGGAATGGCTAAAAGAAAAGTCCAACCACGAAAGTAACAACCAAACTCCAGAAAATAATTAAGGAGGATTTTCCTAAGAGGAAATCAGAGATCACTATGTACAATTTCCACTAAACCGTTTTATTGCAGTTTAAGCTCTGTATAGCTGTGCTGTAATCAAACAGGAGGAGCACCAGCAAGGAACAGTGTGAAATCCATGTGCATGAAAATCTGATAAAACTCTTTGGCTCACCCACATGGAAAAGGACCAAGCCTGTACTGAGCAGCTTCAAAAGCACAGGCAGGTAGGTGATAACATGCTGTTTTCCAAGAGTATATAACAGATTAGTGGATTTCAGTTTTTTTTTTTGCAAGCTTTGTCCACTCTGCAGACGATATCAAAACAGAACTGCAGAAAACCACAATCACGTGGTGTGTGTCTGTCAGGAAACATGGTCAAAGGAAAGGATGTTTCACAAAACCTTGGGGACAGTGTTGCCAATGTGTCCTGATGAACTAGAGCAAGGTGGGAAGTCCTCTCCCTGCTCATGATGCTTTCTACAGCTGTATGTGCATCATTTCCCTTCTATGCCCATTTCCCTTTTCCAGTTTCCTGCAGGGTTAGCCTTTCAGTGCAAAACCAGCTTATTTCTATGTAGCTGGGCAATCCACAGTTCCAAAGCAAGGGGCATCATCATGCACACAGAGTTCAGTGTGCTTTCAAATACAGAACCGTAAATCAAAAGCACCTCCTGAGCCAGTTTTAACAGTTAGCAGAACGTTCATGAGCATCCTTTATAAATGCAGCCACCACACTTCACTGCATCAAATGAGCTGCAGAGCACCAGTAGGACACAAGCCCTTGAAATAAAGCCAATGCTGGCAAAGTGGTGTGGTGGTTATATCATCAGTGAATAATCATCATGAGAGTTTTAAATAAGTTGAAGAAGGAACTTACTCTGGATTCTGGCATTCTTCAGTGCTGTGGAGGTGAAAATCACAGAATTCCTATTTCAATGAACATCATGGAGAAGAATTAATATCATAAAACAAACCTACTGGCTTGATTTCTTTGGCATTTCTTTTCAGAAGTGTTTACCAACAGGTAAATGCTTGCACTCTACAGAATAGATTCTGTTTTCATCTACCTGCACATGTCCTCTGCTACAACATTGACAGTTTTCCCATCCTCAGTCTTGAAATCTTGCAGATGATGCATATAAAGGGAAACAGAGCTTGTTCTTCTAGTATTGCTGCATGACATAATATGGGCTAATTTGGACTGAGATATCAGTCACTGAAGGGTGAACTCTTGTCTCATTTTAAAGAAGCCCAGGGTGTGAAGAATTCAAATATCTTATAAGCTAGAACCAACAGTAAGATGTAAAGAGGTTCAACTGGTGTTAAAACTGATACTACAACTGGGTCCTGGGGGTTGAAGGAATATTCTCTCCTCTTCTCCCTTCCATATTTCTATGCACTACCATGGTCCTGAGTGGAAGAGAAACTGCAAACTTGAAAACATTGTTAAGTCGAAGTCTTTTGTTGTAGGAGCTCATAACTTTAACTGTCTGCCAGTGCTGCAACAAATCCTTAACTCATCTGCAGTGCTGAGGATGTAAAAATTAGTTCAGAGAGCCGACATGTCTGCTAAAGGCATTATTTAATGTGGTTGCCAGAAATCACTTCATAAAAATTCATGACTCCAGCAGCTGGTCTTGGTTGCCATGAGACTTCTTGTGTGTTCTTCCTCGGAAGGCAGAGAAACCAAAACCATTCTCCGCAAAGATCTGTGCCTGATTTTAACTAAATTGAACAAGGAAAGGCACCCATCACCACCCATTACAGAGATGGCTTTTCCATCACCTTACAGCTCAGAGCATCTTTCCAGTCTGCTCTACTCTTCATTGGATCAGGCAGCAATGAGCTTTGAACACAATGATCAGACCCAGCAGAAATAACCCAGAAAGGTTTAGAGGTTTTGTTGTATTCTTCCAAAGGGGCACTGCTATTCATATTCATGCCTTAACAAAGCACAAATCTTTACCAGGAAATATAAAAATCATGTCCTGTAGTGGTATGCAAATAGTTCCCTTCTGATCAAGGCCTTACAAACATTTCTTTTTGTATCCCTCTGAAGCTGTCAAATTGATCTGTTTTAAAGATCTGTTTTAAAGATCTGTTTTTAAAGCTGGTATTCCAGCTTGTGTGAAGCAGAGGGACTTAATTTCCCAAATTGTCCTACTCAAACAATGAGAAATAGGTGATAAAATTTATTTAACTAAATCCAGCACATTGATCAGACCACCTCATATCCAAACACTCTTTAGAGATTACAACTCACTGTTAACAGTCAGAAACTAATAATCCATGGGGGAATGAAGCCTATGGCTTCCAAATCCTGGCTTGTGTCCATATGAGAGTTTATCACACTTCCTGGGATAACAAGATTCTCTGCATACGCTTCCCTGTCCCTCCTTCCTTCACCACTATGTATTAGTACTGCAAAGATCTGGAATTGCTCAGCTACTGTTTCAGAAACAGGAGAAATCTCATTATTCTGCAGAAAATACACAGAGCTATAATGTGGTGGAGTTCCTATGGAGTTATTAATTGAAACACAATAGCTCATTCAAAATCAACTTTTTAAAAAATTGCTTTTAAAAAATTACCTGCTGGCTCAGATTTTTCAAAGGTTTCTTTAACTGTTCTGTACCTATGAACACTTTCATTTGCAGTAATTTTTCTTGGTGAAAATGATATTAAGGACAATGAAATTTCAAGTTACTTAGATGTTTCTGAGTTCAAAATTGTGCAGCACTGGAAAGAATTATGCTATTCCAGTTGCTCAAGAATAACAGAAGCAACTTTGAAAACTGCAGTCTTTTCCTTTGTGGTACTTTTCCATAGCTCTAAATGGAGCTAACTGGTTTCCTGTAGTATATGCAGTAAGGCAAAGAGATGTGCAGGGGCTTGTAAAACAAAGTATTCTTTAGGGTGTATTTTTTATTAATATAACTTAAAATGGTAAAGGTTGAACCTAATATGGTGAAGTTTGGCCACTGATCCACCAAGTATCAACAAAGTAAGTCAGGTAGCATTTTCTGAGAAAGCTCCACAGGGAGAGCAAAGTGTCAGCCCTTTTCTGCCTCATGCCTTGCAAGGCCCTTACTGCTTTTACCAAGCAGACAAACAAACTATTCCTTAAGCACAAAAAAATTGGGGGTGAGTGTTCTAAAGCTTCCTCAAGAAGTTAGATCACTTTATAAAACCGTAAGGTACTCTGCCACAGGACATTGAGTCCTTCACATACAACTGTACCCAGTGTGCAAGGAGGGCACTCTGGAATTACTGCCTACAATTGAAGCATGGAACAGAAAAGGTAATTTCTCTGCTTCCAACAGGATCATGCTCTCCAGTCATTTCCTAAGACCATGCCCTCTAAAAGTAACCAGAGGGAAAAAAACAAGGAGAAGCAACCATAGGAAGTAGCTGAATCCTGACTAGAAGTGAGGCCACATTCTGTTATCAGTTATCTTTCCCCAGCTAAAGTGGCCTTTAGTCTACAGAACACACTGGGGGAGGCTTCTGGCTAAGGGATTATATGAAGGCTTCAGAGTACTTAGAGGGAGCTCCTAGAGAGATGGAGCTGAATTCCTGCTTCTGGGGGCTGAGGATCTGTGTGAAAGACATGCTGGATCTTCTAATGCTCTATCTGCCCACATTTAAGCAGATTTCTTTCTATTGCTCTTTGTTGTGACATGTGGATTCAATAAGTGAGTCCTCTTCCCTTCTGGATATCACATACTTGCTTTGCTTGAGTTTTACTACCCCACCCCACACTTCCTTTGAAAGCCTGCCTCCCTCTCCATCGCTCACTTCCTTCAGTTTAATAGCTCCCAAACTTCATCTGTGTTCTGGGCACAAAGGTTACTCCTGCAACTGGACTGAACAGCACTCTCTCTTTGCCACAGCAATGCTGCAACTTTGATTGGCTCTGACGATGTGAGACAGGGCAAAGCTTAATGGCTCTAAGTCAATTAATGCTTTCCAGACTTTACACTCAACCTTAGTGCTGTAGCTGAGGCTGGTTTGTTCTGTAGTGCCGAAGGGCCGGTCTGGACAAGCAGGAAGAGGAGCAACATCTGGGAGAAGAACCTGCTTTTGTAGTCATGGCCAGAGCTGTGAGCTCAGATGGGTTGTGTTTTGCTCAGTCTTTACACCTTCCAGACCTGCTGGGGGCTGGCCATGGCAAGCTGCTTTCTTAGTGACAGTGCACATATGTCAGTACCCAGATGAACTGTACTTTCCCCTGAGGTGCTGACTCAGTTTCTCTTCAGTTCTCCATCAGGGATTGCCTCCCAATAACCCCTGTAAGTCCCATGCCAGCTGCCTTCAGCACAAGTAACTGCTGCTGCTGTGTACAGCAGAAAGAGGAAGCAGTGAAATGGTACAAAATGCATTTACTCCATAGAAAGCAATGGAAAAATTTACTAGACAGGAAAAAGGCAACTTTCACCAATTTACTGAGCAAAGAGTCTCCCCCATCCCAACAACCTCATTTCCCCCCGTGAACTTAAAGCTGCATCTGCCAACATATGGGCTGGGTACAGATTGTCATGTGTAGGCTTAAGGTGTTTTAGCAAGTTCCCCAGCTAGGAACAGGTGTGTCTTTCTAATGCCCTTTCAAGTAACATATGGACTTCAGAGAAAATCCAGCAGGGTTTTCAGATCTCACTCTCCTAGCTCTGTCTGGTCAGACACTGTAGGGAAACCCATCTGTGCCAGCTCTCAAGTTCCCTTTGTTCTGTGCTGCCACTCCCATGGTGACAGTAACTACCACAGTGCAGATTAGAGCTGATTTTGATGCTGACATAGACTCATGTATGCCTGAGACTCTTATTACACAAAGCGTAAATTCAGGAGTTAACTGCTTTGCATAGACCCAGAACTTTCCAGGGACTGAAGTACAACAGCAAGTTCCCACACCCTTTACTCATCACCTGGTTTTTCAGAGTTCAACTCTGACAGCTAATTGGATTTAGCAGAAGTGTGCATAAGTGTCTAAATCTGGTGTGAACTGATGTCACTTGGATTATGGATTCTCACCTTCCGAGGAAGAATTTCAAACTGGGAGAGAGCAACCTGATGAATGAAATTCAGGCCTGCAGACTATCTGATCCTGGTAGATCCATCTGGCTTGCAGGCATGCAAATCCAAGGATAAAATTAAGAATACAGAGCCTAGAGAGGTTATACTTTGGTTCTCATTCCTATTATACACCTGCTTGTGGTTCCCAGACTCTCCTTCCTAGCACATCTGATGGGCAGGTAGGCTTTTTCATCTATATGTTATTCCAAAGGCAAGTTCCTCTTTTCCTGCCTTTGAAAGGAAAAGAGATGTGAGGCTTGTTTTTCTCGCCTCCAAGCAGAGACCAGTAAATTGATTGCAAATAATGCAAAATTTATCAGAAAATTAAACTTAAACTGAGAGGCCTAAATTCCCAAATGAACTAAGTTATATAACTTTAAAAAATTACATCCTTCATCCTTAGCCACAGGCATATTTTTGTCTTTTTCTCATGCCTGACATGCTGACATTCTTTCTGTTACCACTGTCATCAGAGAGCTTCTCTATGTATTCAGTCCCTTGCTGTCCATATTTTCCTTCTTGAGTGGATCCAGGTCAGTCCAGTGATCAGAAAGTTCATCAGAGTGAGTTCACTCCAATAATTTCAGGGGTAAAAGTCCTGTCTGTCATCTGCTGTACATTGAACAACCACATAAAAGACAGCACTGAAAGGACTTTAACTCTGTGGCTCATATCACCAATTACAGCTTGGAATGAAAACATCTTACTCATAGGTGGAAAGCGAGTCAAAGAAGAACCTCCCAAGAAAAGAAGTGCTGGCAAATAGAGTCAGTGTGGTCCTGTGTTCACATGTCACAGGTGGCAGGAGAAGCCCCTCCTTGCCATCCCTCATCTTCCTCGATTCCTCTGCACAACAGGAATGAGGCTTTGGATGTGGAAGGCCACGCAGTGGGTGATGTGGGTGATGGTCCAGCTGCACCAGAGGTGTTGTGAAGGCCAGAGTGGCCTGCCCTCTGTATTAAGATCACCTCCACAAGGAAGGAAAGGTGGGTTATAGTTGTAGGTGACTCCCTTCTGAGTGGAACAGAGGGTCCTACCTGCCAGACAGACACTCCTGTTAGGCAACTCTGCTGCCTCCCTGGGCTCTGGTTTAAGGACACCGGTAGGAAACTTCTTAGCCTCATCCAAGGGCCTTTGGAGTTCCATTGTTTCTCTTCCATGTGGGTGGTAATAAAGCTGTGAAGAGTAGTCCAAGGACAATTAAATAATACTTTGTGGCCCTGGGATGGTTGGTAAGCAAATCTGGAGCAGAGATAATGTTTTAGTTTTCTTCTTTCTGGACAATGGAAGAAAGAGACCGACCCAGGCTACTACTAATATATGGCTCCACCCGAGTTCTGCCCTCAGTCTCCTCCAGGCTGAACAGACCAGGTGACCTCAGCTGCCCCTCATAAAGCTTCCCCTCTAGAGCCTTTACCCTATTTCTAGCCCTCCTTTGGACACCCTAACACCTTTATGTGTTTCTTGTATTGTGGTGCCCCAAACTGCACACACTGCTTGAGGTGACTGCACCAGTACAAAGTAGAGTGGGACAGTCACCTCCTCCAGCCACCTGGTGATGTGTTGTGCTTGATGCACCCCAAGACACAAGCTGGCACAAGATCATTCAGTGACATTGCTTTGGAAATGTCAGACTTGCAAGTAATTTCATAGCCTGGTTCTTGAAATGTGTGCCCCACTTAGCTGCTGAACTGTGAGTCACAACTTGAACACTGGAAAGGAAAAAATGTTGCTCTTACTTTTGCTGCAAGTAGGTGCAGAGACAGGATCATGAATTCCTATCACTCAAACTCTGTTTTCAGTTCTGTCGCTGAAAATCAGCAGAGATACTATTTAGAATGTTATTAATTGAAAGCCATTTTTTGCCATTCTGATCGTTTTGCATAAACATGGAGTTATAAATCAATCAATCAATCAATCAATCAGTCTGGGGGTAGATGAGACTCACAAATTCTGTTTCAAGGGTGTCCCTGAAAAAGACTGCCACAGGGAAAAGGGTGATGTTCTCTGCTTCCAGTCAAGTCTGGTGTTCAGATTTTGCTAAGGTCTTGTAAGTCACCTCACTTCATAACCACTGAACCTGATGCTGATGGTGGGGAAACCTCAGAGCAGAACATTTAAGAATCAAGGCACTGGAATTTTTTTGTCAGTTATTCACATTTCTGACACTTTTAAATGAAAAAAGAAGTCACCCACTTGGTTTAATAGTATAGCCTTTACCTTTCAGTGCACCACCATAGTTACAACTCTTCACATGACTGTTGGAATATCTACTACTGAATTTCTTTATAAGATTTTGTTAATTATACTATTTATATAATATAGCAATATATTATAAATTAATATAATTATAATAATTAATATGCAATATTAATTATACTCTTAATAATAATTTATTAATTATACTCCAATTGTATAAGATTTTATTAATTATTAATGATAGAATTTAGCAGGTCCTTTTCCATGGCTGAAATGAAGGAGAGTATTCCAAAGGCATCAGTGCTCCTACATGAATTTGCCCCCAGGCAGGTAAAACTACTGTTGCCAGCTCTTATGGAACAGGGCCATGATACATTTTTTTGCTTCAGAGAGATGCTGAATGTTTACCAAAAAGTTCAAATATGTTTTGAATGTGATAACATCTAGAACTGTAATGCAAGAGAGAAAGAACATCCATCAAGCAATCTTCAGATTGCTCAGAGCAACATCCTTGGAATACACACATTCATGCATGCTTGAGTGAGGTAGCACATGCTTGAGGGGAACACAACACTGAGTTAAAGAGCCTGCAGAGTTCTCCAGTTGTTTCACAACATTGCTTGCTGACAAAAAGTAAGCAGCTTTACAGCAGACCACATGCTTGGGAGATTTTGGAGACCACATTTTAGGAATAGGAGTGCTTGCACAAAAACCCTCAGGTTTGGAAAATCCTTGGAGGATCAAAAGCTAAAGTTAGCTCAGTAATACTGATCATGTGTAGGTCCTGCTGCTCAAATCCTGAATCTGAGAGGCATTCCTTTTTTATTGCCACAACTGATATTGGTAATGTATTTTCCTAACCAGGCTTATGGAGGTTTTTCTGATGGCAGGATGGTTGAAATATAAATATGGGGAGGCCTGGCAGATTGACTCTGTCACACTATCACAAACTTCTAGGGTTTTTTTTTTTCCCTCAGGTAGGTAAGGCAGAGAAACTTCTGTATTATGTGTTGAAAACATAATGACTTACAATATGAAAAGGAATAATGATAAACCATTGTAACAATTTATTCCTAAATAGGCAAAAATAATTTTCATTGAAGAAAGCTGACTTGGTGCCATTCTGTTTCTCCAGGTCAGTGTCCAGCCCACCTCCATCTCTTTCCTTTTGCCTTTATTAACACAGAGACAGGTTCTTTCCTGAGCTTTAATTCAGGCATGGAAAAAGCTCCTTTAGAACTAATATATTACTCTTCTTTAAACCCACCTCAAAACTCTTCTTTGCAGTGATGAGTAAAGGAAATTCTGAAGTGAACAGGCCACTGGTGTGCCCTGACGTGCCCAGACTCTTGCAGCTGGCACTGACTGGTATTGTTTGCTCCAAATCCTGATACTTCCTTTTCTGGACATATCAGTTTATCCTTCATCAATTCAGATAATAAATTCCCTTATGATACAAGAATTTTGTTGTTTTATGCTCATGTGGTGCTAAGTACCATCATGTCATGAACTGTGGTACATAGAAAAGCAAAAAATAAGGTTCTGGTTAATAACAATAACAACTTTACCTAAAGAAATCTGAAGAATACAAGGAATTATAAGAAATGAAGGCTTCTGTGTAGCTGGAAATGAAGACTTGCATGGGCTGCCCAGCAGCTAAAACTTTCTAAAACTGGATATCCCTCATGTCATAGGCAATTCTGTCATGTAGCAAAGACAAAATTTAAATGGTTTCTGACATATTGTTTCAACCATCAAACTTCTATTTGCTGATTTGTTCTGTAATTTTACTACAACTTTCTAAACAACCAAGCAGCACTAATTTTTCATTTTATAAGACAGTAAAGTTATGATTTTGCCCTATAGGAGTCAAAATACTAATAGAAGGTTCTTGAACTGCTGCTTAAATAGTTGATGGATGGATCTTGAGTGCTGTGCTCGTTCCACTGAGGAGCTGCTGCCATGACATGGAGTAATTGTGTGTTTTCCTAGGGGATGAAAACCCTTCCTTGTCTTATTGATTCTGTCATCAAGTATTAAAAAAATCCTGTTTAGGTCACACTGATGACAACCTTTGCAACAGGTTGCTCATGATTTTGAATTTCTGCAGATGCCTCCTGTGTTAGCAGCAGAACATTCTAGAGGTGTTTTCCCTGCCAAAGAACTGCCCTGGAAAAAGTGTGAGATATACTGAGTATATTTGGAATATTGCAACAGAGTCACTGCCTTAAATAAGAGCAATCTCCAGGTTGCTTTACCTTCTGCTCTAAATCCAAAGCTTGAGGATTGGAATGCATTATCCCTTTTCCCCTAATCCACCAGGCTCCACTGGGGACAGCACATGCAAGCATACAAGTCCCAGGATGCTGAGGTCATCTGCTATCCTAAGAAAAGTGCAGTTGCAAAATGTCATGGTAGCACTTGCACTTTCAGAACTTTTAACCAAATAAGCCACGATTTTCATACACAATTGGACCAGAAAGGTTTTCAGGAGCACGCTGTCTGTCCCAAAACATGTCCCACTCAACTATCATGATCTGAGCACTGAACTTCATGTCTGGTATAACTTAAGTGAAAGATTTTTGAGAACTCATAGTCAAAAGAAAGAAACAAAAAAACCAACCAACCCTCCAAACAATAAACAATAACAAACACAACCCCCTCAAATAGCGAACACGACAAGAGTTATTTGCAGCAGCTAAATAAGCTCAATTTCACTTTGCAGTCATTGAACTATGTCTTCAACTAGTTTAAATTCACAGAAATGTATCAAATTCAATGGAAAAGTTCTTATTCTATTCCATGTATTTGATTTACCAAAAATGCAAAGGATTTAGAAAATTATTAGTAAATCAAAACATGACTGCTACCCCCCTGCCCTGTATCTCAGCTTCCCAGTCAACTTCTCGTGGCCACAAAAACATACCTGGACCTCAGAATCTCATATCAAAGAACTCATAATCCTACATGCCTCAAAATGTTTTTGGGAGAGAGGTCTTTCAGCTGATTTCCTAACTATTTTGCAAGCAGCTAAGACTGTTCTGACGAATCCCCAGTGAGTTAAAACAAAACTGAAAAGAAAAGCAGATTCTGGTAAGTGAAAAAGCATCACGGGTTGAAACCTATGATAAACTGTTTGTGAAACAGCAATGCCAACTGCTTTAGAGAAAGAGAGCTAAGAACAGACTAGATGGTTCTCAGTACAAGAAAGCTAGAATTAAAACAACACTTCTACCTTTAACAAATAAAAAATAATAGTGAAGATTCCCGAGATGCAGAAGTTGAAACCTGATTGGAGAAAAAGAGTCTTATTTCTTTTACTTACTAATCACTTTTAAAAAAACGTATCTAGTAATCTTTGTGGTTTTTGAGGTTTTCTAGCTAATAGTTTGGAGACTTTAAGGATCTTTCCTGCTGCAGAAAAACAAAACCAACATGTAAAGTAAATTCAAATTGAAGTCAAAGAACTTGCATAGCCTTAACATCAAGGCAAAGATCTGCAGCCAGCAGCTGTGCACTTTGCCTTTGTAAGTTGCATCTCAGAGGATCAAAATCTGGTTCTCTCCCTTATGTCTCCAATTGTTTGACAAAGAAGCTCTTGCCTTCAGCTGCCCTGAGTGAAAATCCATGGACTGCTCGTTTTGCTTATCTTGCAAGTCCTACAGACCAACCTTCTCCAGGCACAGGCACAGGGGCAGAGCTGAGCTCCAAGAGCTGTGCTCTGTGTGTGAGCAGCTCCATCTGACACAGTCACAGGTACCCTGTCCCCATTCCTGCAGCAGCAGCAGCAGCAGCTCTTCTCTTCCATTCTTCCAGGCTCTTTAGGAGACTTATCCCCTGAGACTGCCCCAGCCATCTCTTCATGGCCAGACATTCCCTCTGTATCCCTCCCCAGTCCTACGGCTCTGTTGCTCAGATGAACACACAGGAGAAGTTGGCACAAAAAAAACACCAGACAAAGCACTTATAAAGACTTCTTGCCTCACATCAGGTGGGCAAGGCTTAAAAAAATTAATCCACTGCTGCTGACAGGGGTTCCTACCTAATAAAGCCACCAGAATTTGGGCAGGAGAGTGTCAGCTAAGGCAGGAGTTAACACAGAATCACACTGCCCCTTAAACTCTGTGGCCTCAGTCTGAATCAGTTCAGACCCTATTAAACTGCCAGTTTTCAGGAAGCATGCATAGATGTTGGGGAAAACTATTGAAGTTTTTCTGCTTTTTCCAGAAAAAATAACATAAACACATGTACTTATTAATAGAGGGAAAAATGCACATCTCTGCTACGCATCATTCGTTGGTTATTTTCACCAATAAAATTTATTTTTTCCTTTTTGGCAGACATGTATTTTTATGTTGGGAAGTTTGTCTGTATTTCAAAGGGAAGGAATTTCTTTAACAACATGAAAGGGGAGCAAACAAACTGACAGAGAAAACACATGGGTCACTAGGACCAATGCTGACATAAGCCTTCAAATCAACTTTGTCCCAGGTTTGTTTTATTGTTTATACAAGAAACTTAGTTCTATTTTTCAAAATGTGTCTTTGGGCAACTACACAAATCCTGTTCCATTAGTGTAATTGTACTAATTTTAATCACAAGCAGCTTGTAATCACTGAAATACCTTCTGACTAAAACTATTAAAGCATTTGACAGTGATGCACACAAAACAGCATCCTGTGATTAGGTTGTATCATTAGTGGGAGATGTTTCAGCTCATATGATTAAATCTTCTTGACATTTGGTATTACATTTGCGATGGCTGTTTGATCATGCATTCGCACACATGGCAACAAATCTGTGCTCATTCACACAAGGTCAGCACAGAAATGCTGTAAACAGTTTAACAAGCAGCCTTGCATTTGCCCACATGGAACAGAAAGAAAGAACCTGTCTTGAAATTCTTGAAATATCCCAACCCTGTGCTGCTGAGGTCAATTTTCTCAGTGCAAGCACAGGCTTAAAGAATTTTTTTCCCTAACAGCTCATTCCCAGCTCATCCTTGGCTTGCAGTTGTACCAGTACGGCTTGGACATGGAAAAGAACTGACAGAAAATCTTCTGTGTCAGTCGCCCAATCCATTTCATGATTTTTTCTCACTAACTACTGTCACAGCTGAAGATGAAAATCTAGCCTGGTGTTAAAGAAGGTCTCCTGTCTGACCACTCTGGCAGTTTCACTCCCACCCCCCAGGCACTGTTGGGACTGAAGCCCCTTGGCAGCAGGGGGGTTCCAGTGACCCCCTGGGTGCCCCACTTGACTCCCCACACACCTCACATTCACACAGTCAGACAAGTTTCCCTCCCTGGCTGGAGCCCAGATTTCCTATAGGAGAGTCCCAGATGTCAGCATCCTTCAAGAATTTTAATTGTGCTGCAGTAACAGCTGAATAGGAACAGATCCCACTGGCACCTCTGAGGAGAGACACAGGAGAAAAGGAACCCCATGGCTTTTGTCCCCTCACAGTCTGAGTGTTTGGGGTTTTCCTCTTAAACCATTGGCTCCTGTTGGGCTTGGTCACCTGGCTGGAGCTGCAGGTCCCTGTGGCCTTTGTGGTGGAAAGGGCTGGTGCCACCCCATGGCCCCTTAGCTGGGGCTCCATCCTTTACCCTAGCCAGGATCAACCTGCAGCTCCCACTGCAGCTGCTCCCTGAGCCACTGGCACTACATGTATTCCTCAACCCTGAAGCCAGTTCAGCTGGCAGAGCCCCTGGCAGCTCCAGAACTACATTCCTTTTGGCAGCAGTGTGTACAGCCACACTAATTTAAGGTAGCTGCCTAAGTGTGGGTTTAAAATTAAAGCATTGGGTTCTACTTCAAATAATGCCATGGATGTGAGTACAAACTGTTCTGAGTGTGTTCTCTTTGATACCCCATAAGCTGCAAATTGCTGTTCTAATGTCTGGCCAGCATCCTGGTACAGATGGCTGTTGTACATCTCTGCCAGGACAGCCAAACTGCCAAGGCTCTGTGGTGCTGATATCCTCACTCAGCCAGGGAGAAACCTTTATTTAGGCACAGTTACACTGGCAGAAGATGAGTTTTGGCAGCACAGACTGCACTGGCACAGGATGAAGTGAACAGAATTTGTTCAAAGCACAGATTTGCTTTCTGTGAACATCGCAGTCTTATCAAAGAACTTTTGTTAAATTCCCACTGCATGCGTGGAGCACAATTCCAACAGGACCAGGATTTTCCTCTCAAAACCATAAGCTGTGTCAGGAGGAACACCTAAGTTCATTCCCACTGGGAGACAACTGTGATTTGAGAAACCTTTCAAATCATCAATTTATTTTGAGGAGGTAATACAGACAAAAAGTCTCAACAGGCAGCTCTGCTGCACGTGCTGGCCCAAGATTTAAAAGCTGTAATTTTGGAGGATGCAGAGCTGTTGAAGAGGTAGACCACAGATATATTCTGTTTATTTGCACACAGAGGAAACTTTCAGCAGTATGTATCATCCCAAAAACTTTTCCTTTTTCCTTTACTTTTTTTTTTTTTCAGAAGTAGTTCCTTACCAGAAACATGCAACTGACAATGAACCAAAGGCACATTTTGGTCTTAGGGGTCTTATTAGAAGTGAAAAGTAACATGACCACTACAACCATTTCTGAATTAGAGGTAATCAAGATCCTGAGAAGATCACTAGAGGCAGGGTCAGTCTCCTTAAACCCTTTGTCATCTTAAAGCAATCAGTTCCAATTTCATTTGCTTTCAGTCAAAAGTCAACCTTCAGCTAAAAGCATTTATTCAATGAAGACATTTACACTGAGTCTGTTAAAGTTCAGGCTGACAATGTTTACTTACCCAGAAATTTGTCTTAATTTCACTCTTTGGCACTCCTCTGTCTAGTTGTTTTTTTTAAAGGAAAAGCAAAGAGCCCAAGCAGAGTGACTCAGCTCATTAAAGGATTGAATAAGCACCAGAGCCAAAGCCATGGAATCAGGCAGGGAAGTTGAGTGGTTAAACTGAGGTGGCCTTTGTCACTACTCAGAGAGAAAGAATATTTGTGGAACAAGATTTTGGTTTGCCCTTTCCTTCTTTTTACTCAAGGGGTGATAAGAGATGGTGCCACAATAGTATTTCATTATTATTTCCAAGCAGAAAATTCCAGTTAAATTGTCAAATTAAATGCACAGGAAGTAGACAGGGAACTTAACAAAAAAAAAACAAAAAAAACAAACAAAAAAAAAAAACAACAAAAAACAAAAAACCACAACAACAAAACCAAAAACAACCCCCCCCCAAAAAAAACCAACAAAACAAAACAAACAAAAAAAACCAAACAGGTGTTTTCTGCTACACACTATAGTTCTGCTGTAACCTCAAAATTCAGTACAGATTCAATGAAATCACCTCAAAATCCAACCCAATTATATGTGAACTTTTACTGAGTTTCAGATGAACCTTAGATTAATGTTTTTGGTCAGAAACCGTGGGAAATATGTTGACTTCATATGATCAAGCCACAAAAACTATGAAAATAAGCAATTTAAGCTGAGCTTTGTTTTGAAAGGTTTTGCAAAGCGAAGCCCAGTTACTGGGAATTCACATGATGCAAACTCAGAAATAAAACCTCCCCAAAGCTCCTGAGAAATGAAGCAGTAGTATTTGACACTGTGCTCCTACTTCCCTTTAAGTGTTCCTAAGTGGCAATTATTGCTACTCTGTTTTCGATGCTTCTTTTTCCAAGGTTGTACACGAAAACTCAGATCTACCTCAAACATCAACCCTTCCACTGAGGGATTATATTGAAGGAACATAGCTTTGGGTTTGTATATTTTTGCTTGTGTGTCTTGTTTGGGTATTTTAATGTGAAAAAGAAACACCTACAGATGTCTGCGTTGCAACTGAGTTTGTTTTTGGAAAATAGAAGTTTAAAATTGAAAACAGGGACTCAACAAACCAATATTATCATAATCAATATTCCTGATCCTAAATAAAGGCAGAAAACACTTTTGAGTTTTATTTGGGCCAGTTTGAATTGAGATCGTTGCAAGGTTACTGCTGACATCAAAGCAGCACTCGAGGGTCAGGCTCTGAATTCCATCTGTGTGTTAGGTTGCCTGAAAGCTCCTGAAATGCTGCATTTCAGAACACTTAAGGAATAGCTGGACATGGCATCATGGCAACAGCACAGCCCTGGTGTGTAGCTTGCTGGAGACACACTAGGAAAAATGTTTCCACAGAGGCCAGGCAACCTGGCAAGTCCTCAGAGATCTGCTGAAATCCTGCAGACCAAAGGAATTTTTGACAATATACAATCTGCTGTATGCAATTTGCCTTAGGAGCTAAACATCCCCTTGGTTGCTATTCCAGCACAGGCTGGGCTGCCCCTGCCTGTTTGCAGCATTTCACAGATTTCCTCAACATCATGTGATGCCTCTATCCTTGGCAGGGATCACTTTAAAATTTAGATGCCATGAAGCACTTGCAAGTTCTTACAGG
>WBNO01016060.1:229-44427 GCA_013400575.1 Peucedramus taeniatus | reverse complement strand
ATGAAATATATATAACAGTTTTTTTGGGGGAAGTAGAAATTAATATGGCACATTATTTAGTAAAAATAGGTCAGGTGAGTGGCATATCAGTGGAATCCTGATACAGTGATGCAAACTCTGAAAACATGCTGGGTGAACAGTACCAGCAAAACTCTGCCTTCCTGTGCACAGGCACAATTCTTGTTCAGCCTTATTAACTGTGTTTCATGTGGCTGTCACTCCATACCTGCTTTGGAAAAACACAAATATATTAATACAGCAAAGATTTCTCTCACCTAACAGAGGAAGCTGTGGTTTATCTGAGTCTCTGCAGTGTGCCAGCATCTCAGCAATGTACCTGGTGTATTCCATGGGACACTGCTCATTAGCAGTGACCATCTTTATTGTCCATGCAAATAAAAGTTTGGAGCTGGTTTTAAAGTGTTACTTTTCCTCTTCTTTACTCAGCATTCAAATCTTCTGCCACAAATATTGTATTCTGTGAGTAGTTTTTCCCTCAATTAGATCATATTTTAGCTATCTCATTACCACAAGTTCAACATCTACCTTGTCTCTCTAATTTTTCATAGAATTCCAATCATTAAACCTGAAAAGCAACAATATTTGCATGGAGAGCCTATGCTTTTTAGAATATGTGGTTTCTTTGAATGCAGGTGATTATCTTGGCTTTTTGCCTTCACTTTTACTGCTATTTAAGCACCAAGCCATGGCTCTCATTGGAATTACCTTTAAAAATAAAAGAGCAGGGAACATTGTGCAGAAACTATTAGATGATGTGAGTGAGCCAAAAAGGGGAAGCAAAACCTGTTTGTATTTATGTGTTTCCCTTCAGTAGGAAAGAAGTTGACTACTCTGTAATAACAAAGATTGAAGTGATCGTGCTTTGAGGCTATTGGCACTAACTTTTAAAATTATCATGACTGAGAATGAAAATAACAGAATGGCCTTTCCCTGCGTACAGTTTTTAACCTCTGTCATATTGTGCATCTCTAGATTTCAATTTGGGTCCACAATCTGGGGAAAAAATAGATAGATCCTAGGTGTTACCAAAACTAAATAAATCACCCTTGTCTCTCTTCAGATGCTGGATCCCTCACTCTGTGCCTGCAGTGTCAGGTAGCCACCATGGCTGCTCCCATTTCCCTTCCTCCATTTTTCCTTTGCTGTTTTTCCTACACTTCACCCATAATAAGTTTGCATAACTACACTTCTGTTATCCATGCTTTTCCTAATTTTGTGTGGAGTTCTTTGGAAAGAGAAAAATTCACCCCAAATAATCTGTTTAAAATATGTGCCATGAGTTTGAGAAAGTTAAAGGAGTTAACTATTGGTTAAAGGAGTTAACATTGGTCCTATGTCCTTTAATTTGGGTGGTAATTAGTAGTCAGTCATAGAAAATTTTTATTTTCTTCTAGCTTGTGCAAGACCAGGTCTGTGCAGTATGCTGGATGAATAATAAAAAAAAAAAAAAAAAAAAAAAAAAAAAAAAAAAAAAAAAAAAAAAAAAAAAGACATATTTTGAGTGTTCTTTAGGCTTGGGCTTGGGCTTGGGTGGAGGTATGGGCAATCATGTAAAATCTGTTTGCTCCTTGCAAATTATAATCTCTGCAGTGTGCACAATGTTTTACAAACTGTAAAGCCAAGCAGAATTATTGAGATATTTCTCAATATTATTGTGAAATACCAGTGATAATTTGCTAAGTTTTCTGTTTCACTAAACATGAGAAATCATCTTTTCATTACATTGTATCAAATTTCATTAGAATGATAGCCATGAGTAGGTGGTTGTAAAACTCTTCCTTGGAGTGTTAAAACCAGAAGACAAGTTTGTATTTGACAAGAATACTGGAAATTTATATATGAAAATTACAGTGATAGACCAAATACAGTATTTAAGATGGGATGAGAATTGGGCTTTTTTTATGATGGGGCTGATTAACAGATATTTTACAGTATTTCTTCAGATGAAATTTTTTATTTAAAGTACTCATGAGTTCTTTAAGTAAAGTAGCTACTAATTGAATTGTTGTATTTTAATTATTTGCCCCAATGGAAAGAGAGAAACAGTCTTAAGACCTTTCCATTTTCTTACACAAATATTCTCCGAATTAATCTTTCTAATATATTTATTACCTGCTCCTTTCCCTTTGTGGGAATAGAGTGTGGAATTCTAAATAGAAAGAAGGTATTTTTAACAGCAGATATCAACATTTGTATTACCTGTTAGGTCTCTTAAAGACCTGATTTTCAAACAAGAGTCATATACAGAAAAAAATACCGTGTTAGTACATGAGTAAGAATAGTTGATATAGAATGGCTCTCCACTTGAGCCATCACCTGAAACTTTTAAAACTGGAGGGAACATAACTCTAAAGACTTAATCGAAGAAGCCAGACTTTAGTGGAAACAGAAATAAGTCGTTAATACATTTTCTCATTAATATATTTTCCTTATCTCTTACTCCCATAACTGATGTCACTCCTAGAGAAACGAGCAGCACCTTCACTACCTAGATCATCACTCTGCATCCTGGCCATCCCAGCTGCCGTGCTCTTAGATACTGCCCCTACATTCCCACCTCCTAGAGCTGTTAAGTGTCTCTGTGTTTTCCCATATTTTATACTATTTTTCGCCAGTGCTTTTAGCTGCAGAGAAACACATTTTAAATGGAACTGAAGTCTCAAAAGGCCAATAAAATTGGGATTCTATTAAAGCAAGCCATGATTTGATATCAGCCTTGCTTTTGTGGGGTTGTCTTTTGATCTTTGAATGCTTGGATTAAGCACGACTGAAGTGTCTTTTTACTTTATGCTGGTCACTTTAAGATACAAATTTGTGAGTGTACTTCTTATGAGAAGTGCTCTGTCCATCCTTCCTATAACGCTGTACTTAGATCCTCATCTGTCTCTTTTCTGTTCTTCCTCTCACTCTGGTGGAATCAATGTGGATTTTTGCAGTCAGTGTGGATGACGTCTCCAAAACAGTCTGACCCTGCTTTTTTGTGCCTTATCTGGAAAATGTTAGATTAAGGGTAGCACAAAGCAAAATTTCTAGACTTAGTTCTTACACAAAAATATCTACATTTCAGGTTAATAAAGAAATTATTATAGAATTTCTTTGAATGAAAGCTACCTTCTAATCATGAAATCATCAATAAAAAAGGGTATTGTAAGGATATTGTAGATTTCTACTAAAGGTGAGGCTATCTTTTGCATTAGGCAGTGTTTTCATGCCCCAGAAGGAAAAGTGAAAGGTGCCAATCATGTACAAGTTAAGGACATTTATATTATGTACATATAACTTCTGTAGTGATGAAAAGACAGCTTAAAATATTTATATTCAGGAACATGATGGAGAACAAGGGGATGGGGAAGGAAGTAAAAAACCCTCCGTATCCATTTAAATTTACGGAGTTTTAATGTACTAGAATAATCTGAGGTTAATAACCAAGTGCTATTATTGACTGCTTCTGATAAATAGAGATACTTTCTGCCTGTTACCAGTTCTTAACACTTTAATACTAGAAAGGGTCTTTAAAACATTTTTAAACATGACTTGAGGCTTATAAAATAGGCACAGGAGCCATGTAGATATGATAATCATATTAGCCATAATAATAAACATTCCTAATACTACATTTCATAGCTGATCTAAACAAAATACAGCTTTAGCCACAGTAGTAGCACTAAGTCAAAGAGAAATTCATACTGAATGAAGGATCAATACAATCTTTTTCTACAGCACAAACTTCTTTTTTGGCTCGTCCAGCTTGGTACTCACCAGTTTTTAACACCATGAACAATAATTATGGTAACATGAGTAATTCTTCAATAGGAATAATAAATATTCTTAAGGAAAACAACATTTTCTTTTCTAGCTTTATTGCTAGACATATTTAATTTCATCAGGATTATACAGAGAAATCCATTTCTACTCTTAATAAAGATCAAATGCAAGGTGGCATCAACTCTTGGCAGGGATTTTGGGCACAAATTATGTACAAACCATATATACAAATAATGAGTGATGCACTTGATGAATTTACATTTTTAAATACAAGTTCATTTGTTTTCACTGAGACGTATGCATGAACTCCACATTTATAGGCCTATCTGAAATACTGAAATAGGAAAAGGAGTCAGGACCTACCAGCAAGAATTAGGATTTACAGGATCTGGATGTCACCCTTTTTACACTAGGAAATAGTATTACACCATATGTCAGTTCTATTTATTTGCTTACCCGTATGAGAATTTGTTTTTTACATCTTTGTTAGCCTGTCATGACACTGTTTATGCTAAACATGCCTGCATGCCTGCTTCCTACCTTCTGTACCAAAAAATAACTCTACTAGATCCGTCCCCACCAGTTAAACTTCATGGGTCTCCCAGAGTTTACTGCCGCCTTACATGTGCAGTTGTACCCTATGCAAGGACACATGGGAGAAACCTGTTCCTTGAGAGGATTCAGATATCATTCTTCTTTAGCTTGCATTCAGAGAGGCAGCACAGAGGTCAAGAAAGTCCTGCCAGCAAAGAGCCAGTGTCAAGGCAAAATCGGGCTCTGCATGGCTGACTGCAGCCCAGGCTGTCAGATTAGTCCCCAGGCTGGCACTGGACTTAGGCAAAGCTTTGAGGGGAGAGACAAAAACTCACTTTATCCTGTCAAAGCCATAACAAGATCTTTTCTGTTTTCCCTTCTGCAAAATCTTTGAAAAGTGATTTTTCTATTCATGTAGAAAAGCTGTCCCCATGCCCACTACACATCTGAGCACCCTCAGTGCCTGAGAGCTGCCTAATGTCCCATTTTCAGGGGGTCACAGGGCTCGTTTGAACTTCCTCAATGCCTTCAGTTTTCCCACTCTAACCTTGACATAAAGTCTTCTCAGCAGGACTCTGTGGCTTGAAGACAAAAAATAACTGTGAGGTTTTAGTACCATGAGGCTGTCCATTTTGCACAACTCTCCTGTCTTTACAAATTTCTAATAAATGTGAGATTAAATCCATTTCAGAGAGCTCACTCTCAGTGGGAATAACTCCCCACTGCTCTGATGACAAACACTCTGCAAATAAAGACCCCCTTGCTTGAACTGTTGGTAATCTTTACTTTCCACTAGGCTGGTATTAAATTGCTACAACAGCTGGTGAATACAGTCTGGCCTTACAAGAAATTGCAAGGGTTAAAATACTGCAGTAACTATGAACAAAGGAGAGAAAATCCAAATTAGAGGTTGTTGCAGTTCTGTTCTGAAAAACACTATTTTATTCCAAAGAAACTCCCAATGATATTTCCATTGGTGCCACAATGTTTTGTAATCTCTGGACAATAATTCCACTTGACTACATGATTGCTTGCAGTAAATGGCAAGAATCATTGTATGATCATTTACTCACTAAACTTTCTAGACAAACTAGATTGTTTACTTGTTAAACTTTCACACTTTGAACAGAAGTAAGCATTGTAAGAAAACAAAATGAAAAACGTTAATACTAAAATCTGTGAATATTTTAAATTAATTAAAAATTGCTAAAGCTTATGTAGCTCATTTCATTAGTTACAAGAAAACTTGAGGCTATGCTGTGTTTTCAGACAGGATTTTCCACAGAATCTCCTTGAGCAAGGCAGACACTGTATCAGTCCTAAATCAAACTCATCACCATTTTTATCTTCGTTCACGTACAGGAATTCATCCATCTAGTGACAGTAACAATTTCACAGATAAACAGGTCATCTGGGCCTTTATTAAGGTCTGTAAAATGTAATGGGAATCATCCTGATTTCAAGCATCAGCTTTTTTATCACCAACCAGCTGTTTCTAGTGCTGGGAATATGCACAGGAGGTGTTGTCTTTAAATCATCCAAGGTTTCTTCTATACTGCTAACCAAAAGAGTGCCATGGAAAAATCCTGTTGCTGAAGCCAAATGTCTGAAACTGCTTCACAGCCACAGTGCATCTGAAACACTTCCACATCCATGTGTACATAGCACTCAGTGATCCCTATATACTACATAGGAAGCACTCCTATATACCACACAGGAAGTGCTCTGCCAATCCTAAAACAATATTCCCTGGACTTTATCAAAATCAAATACCTTAAATAAAATGGACACTTCATTGCACATCATCAGAGGGGTGTTTTATAGCATGAGAATGGATAAAAATACAGCTGAACATTTAATGGACTGCCCATGTAGATCCAGATGGGTTGGCATGGGAATCCTAATCCTAAGTTTTCTATGGTCCTCCCCAAATATCCAAATATCCAAAAGCACACTGAATCATGTGTCTTTGGGGAATAGGCCTTTTACAGAATTTTCCTCATCCAAGAATTGACATTTTGAATAGAACAGAAATCTTGGCTGTTACCTTAAGCAAAATGTATTCAGTCTTACAAGTCTGAATTAAATCAGTAGTGCATAGATTCTGAGTCAAAGGGATGGTTGACTACCCTCTAATGACAGCAAATGCAAAAAAATTATAAAGTCTCTAAAACAAGTTGGCTACCCAAACAGATGGTGTCCCTCACTGCTACTTCTGTCCTTAAAAATTAAATTTATAAATAGCTGGTAATGAATAAACCAAAAATATGCATACAGAAAACTAAAATCACCCTACATGAACAGACTGCAAAGAGAATAAGCTGAAAACCAGCATTAGAAGAACAAGTCCTGAGAGTCTCTTACTTTGTTATTTAGCCATCACATTTCTTTCTGTGGTGATGGTGTGAAATTGCTCAAAGAGGTATCAACTTTTTTTCAGTATTTGTATCTGTTTTCTTGCTGTCCTTAACCTTGTGTGGTAAAGGTTGTGTAAAGCAGCAACAAAATATTACATCAGAAGTTTTTTCTGTTAATATAACACTTTTCTCCCTCTAAGTAGAAGGAAGCAGTTATTCAAAGGGAATGCATTTTGTACATGGAAATTACAGCTGCATTGCTGTTGTGAAATGGAACAGCATTAATCCATTCCTTGGCAACAATCACAGTGAGAAAGAGAAATGATGCAGTAAACATATGTAACCTATTCCTCCTACAAACCAAATAATGTCCCCTTAGAGTCCTCCTCAGATGCTGCAGTAGAGAAAGGTTCCAGTAATCCTGTACTGTATGAAATATTGCAGGAGAAGGAAGATAAATCAAAGGACTTTTGTATTTAACTTTCAAATGTATTGGTTATTCTAACACTGTACTTGTTCCAAATCATTTGAGTAGCTTGAGGACAATGAAGCAATGTTGGAATATATGGCTTTGAAATATCTCTCATTACATACACTGCAGCTCATCAGAAATGAAAAACATTTGCCAAACCTGGCCTTGATTATCTTTTCCTTTCAATCTGGACATAAAATTTTATGGCAGAGAAATGGGAGAGGACAAAATAAGGATTCCATTCCAACCTCTACCCTGCCCCTCTGGGTTGTGCAGTTTGGTCCAAGAGCAGCAGTTATGGTGGGTAAGTTGGACCAGTCCCTCCTGCAGAAGCAGCCCTTAAGCTGCCCTCAAAGCCAAATTTAGTGCCCTTATCATCAGTGAACATGGATGTAGAGACCAAGACATTGAGACTGATGTGGGGTGCATTTTATCTCTGTAAATTACCATGGGAGTGTTACACCATGCCCAGGTTCAGCACAGCAGGCAGGCAAAGAGCAGCTGAGGAGATGGGGAGGCCAGAAAGTCCCTGTTCTCAGCTGCCCCAGACACAGACCTTCAGCTCAAGCACAAATACAGCTCATAAGCAAAAAGCAGAGGCAAATAAAACCAAAACAACCTAATCCCTTTATCTCAGTGCAGATAGGATTCTGTCTTTCAAATTGATTAAAAAATATAAATGTAAACAGATCTAGCAGTCTTCAGCTGTTTTAATATTGCAGGTAATTGAACTAATGCTCAAACATTATGTGTTGTGAATAACACAAGATAATAAGAAAATCCAGGACAATTTAAATGAGTCAGTTTGTAAACCCTTATGTTTCCCAAAACAAAAATACCTGAAATGAAAAAACAATTCTAGAATGATTTACTGATGCATGTAATAGCTTTTACTTGTATGTGGACATCATTCCTGTGATTTCACTGGATCACTCTGGTACTTGTAATTAAACATATATTTAAGCTTATTCAGGACCAAAATATCTTGAGGACTTTAATATATTTTATACTTAAAACCAAAATTACTGCATTTATTTATTATTCCTAGGTTCAAGAAGCACTCAAGTACTTCACAATGTTCCTTGCAGTAATAGAAATTGATTATATAACCATATTACAATAACTTTATTTTTCAAGTTAATGCAAATAAATGCTTTAGAAAAGTTACAATAATGGTAACTCATTTTCAGACTAGCGTTGTGAATAACAAGTTCTGTCCCAAATTAAATAATAAAAAAAGTTAACTATGCTAACTTTATTTTTTTCCTTAATTCAAGGTAAATTGAAGTACATGGATAGTAAAATAAAATTCAAGCTTGGAGACATGAATTTGAAATTCAATATATTATTTTGAGCCATATTTTTTTCTCATTATGTGAACAGAAGCTTTTAAATTTCTAATTCTGTGGCAGCATTCTCATTTGACAGAATCCAGGATTAAACCTGGCTAAACATGAAACCTGCCTTCATTAACAGATATCCAATTAAACCATGCAGTTTCTTAGGATCCCAAGTGATGGTAGTACATTAAGGCAGAAATTACTCACTGCAAGGGATCCTGACTGATACCTCCCTTGGGAAAATGCCTCTCCACCACCTCTATGACTGAGTATCATTTATTGTTGCTCAGGGGTTTGTCACCCTTCCAAGTTCCCACCTTATCTTGACAGCTGCCCAGGCATTGCTTCTTGGACATGTCCCTACCTTTCCCTGGTGCAGCCTGGCAATTCCTCTTAATGGAGAGCAGTGAATAAAGATTTCTCCTGTTCTCACTGACTGAGAACAGGAGGTGAACATACAGCTCAGAAGGCTCCAGATATTTAAGTACGATACTGGATTATGGAAACACTTAAGGTCAGTTGCTGAGGCTTGAGTTAAATGGCTTTTTCAAGAAGTAACTGTAAAAATAATATGAGGCAAAAATTCTTGCTGTAAATTCACAGGAATATAAGGGAAATGGGGAGAGAGAGAGAGTCTCTTAGCCAGGAAATAGGATAGCATGGCATTCAGATGGGAATGGGTTAGGCAAAAGAAATTGGGCACCTTGCCTAATACTTCAGTCTCACTGGGGCAAAACTAATGCTTACGTACAGTAAGAAGAGAATAAATTCCTTAAAATACAATTTAAGCATACTTCTGGTGGGATCCTTCCAAATCAAGTGAAGTGTTTTTGGAGCATAAGCTTCATTGGAAATC
Source organism: Peucedramus taeniatus (assembly GCA_013400575.1). NCBI lineage: Eukaryota > Metazoa > Chordata > Aves > Passeriformes > Fringillidae > Peucedramus > Peucedramus taeniatus. The sequence continues at coordinate 35,082 of WBNO01016060.1, read as the reverse complement.
ACACCTGAGCCTGATTATGATCTTGTAGATCAAAAGTCCTTTTATTTCAACCAGAATGTAGCTAGAGTACTGCAAGAATTGCAAGATATAATAATCAGCTTGTAACATATTGCCATGAACACAGACATGATTCTTTGCATATGCAACTAACTACCTGTTAATTATCTTCATTCTCTTTTCATTAGATCCATCCACGTGCCAATCACACTCTTTCCACTTACCATCTCAAATTTTCTTCAGAAGCACTAATGTGGAAAAAAATAGCCAGATTTAAAACTAGGTTTTGTATTTATACAAAGAGCATTGCATGAAATTCTGTGGCTGAAGCTGTGACCAAACTAAATTATTGCAGGGAACACCTTTGATGCAGTCACCCAGCTGAACCCCCAGTGCAGGGGGGGTGTTCACTCCAGTGCTGCCCAAGATGATGTGTGCTTATGAGATAAGAACAGAAATATAATGCTTAGTGCCCTGCAAGATCTTTTAGCCTCCTGGCTTTTCTTCATAGCTTTTGAAAGTAGAATTGCTGTAAACTGATGTATAAAGAGTTGTGCCTCATGTGAGAGAGGCTTTTTAAGTTGTTTCAGGATAAGACACCGACAGAAGAGAAGCCACCTTCTGTTTGTTGAGGCCATTGTGGATTTTGTCTACAAGGTTATGTCTTGAGGCAAAAGCAAGCAGCTGGTAGGAGCTGGTATACAGCATCTTCTTATTTTTGTAAGACTGCTGGGAAAACATAAGGGAGTTCTTAGGCTAGGGAAAGTGTTCACAAAGCAGGGCAGTGGGAGATCATCAGCACATCCCAGCACACACAAAAGAAGATGGCTCAGCATCTGTTCTGGAGCTCCAGAGTGTGCAAGCCAAGAGTTCTGGCTACTGGCAGTCATGTATGGAGATGGATCACAGTGTGCCTGCCAAGGGGTTTGGATACTCACAATCAAGCACAGAGATGGATATTTTGGTTGGAGGGCACAGAAAATTAGCAGTAAAATTAAGTATGATTCTTTTCAGTGCCTTAAATGTGAGCAGACTAAAGAATCTATTTACAGTCTCATTAGCTTGAGTATTTCCCATAGCAGAAATGGTGCAGAAATGGAGTAGACATTTTAAACAATAGGAATATATATTTTTAAGTGATGCTCAACTCACCTTATTTAGTCTTTCTGTGCTTTGATTCTTCATAATTACTTTAAAGTCAAAAACATATGATATTGATTTGGATAGAAATATATGCTCACATAAGCATCCATATTGGAGACAACAAACTCAAAATTATGTAAAAAAAAAATTATTCACACTCCCCTGAATGCAAAGGTATTTTAGACTCCAGAGCAAGACTCCTGTATCGCATTCATTTCTGCGAGAAATGTTTTTTCTAAGGAGAAGCAGGTGAGAATGTTAAGGCCTGACTCCTTCAGCACCTGAATTACGTCTCCTTTTGTGCTATCCCGAAGTGTTCGCGTTGAACTCCACAGGGTGGCACCAGTGCGTGCCAAATTACCGACAGGGAATTTTTGACCTGCGGCATTCCGATGGCACCAGGCTCTGGCAGTGGAGAGAGTGGATGGCATCTATTCCTCAGTGAGTAGGGCCTGGGCCACCAAGTGCCCTTAGCAGTTTGAGGTACATAACAATGATTCAGCCATTCTTGTTAGAAAGGCAGCTTCCATAGATTTTGGAAACTGAACAGGGCCTGGTCCCTTTTCCTGGGACAGTTTGGTTAATAGGCATTAAAGGGTAATTGCATTTAAGTAATTCAATAATGTATTTGCAGTGAGTCGTATGCTGGAATAAGAGGAACAAGGTAGAAACCAAGCAAAGGTGTCATCTAACACTCATTGGGCTGTGAGTATTTCTAACAGCATGTACTGTAAGATCAGCCTTATTTGGTTGTTTTAATGAGGATAATCCACCCTAATGTTGAAATATTTAAGTGATATTGAGATGGTCAGTGCTCACCAAGACCTCAGTGCTGGCAGGAGTGATCTGCTGACAGAAGACACTTGTGTATTTCACACTGCAGCTGCAGAACTTCACAGCACACAGTTTTTACTATTATGCAGCTGGTTGTTTCTGTAATTATGTTACCACCATAAAATACTGCTGCTGTATAAAGTTCCAGCCCCATGCAACCGAAATGTGTTGGTGCCAAGTAAGAGATGTCTGGATTAAAAAAGTAATTTTGCAGCAAATAAAATTTACCTGCATGTAGCTGCATACCCACTACTCTTGGTCAGTGGAAGAGTGATGGCAGCTCTGTCTGTGTCACTCTCAGGTCTGTTGGTACTCAAGAGAACCCACCGTCTCCTGCCAAGAGTCTTTGAGGAGTCAAAACTGTACCAATGTTCCTGCATCAGCTTTTGGATAACAGACAGATTGAGAAACTATTTGCAGTGTCAGCAAATAAAGCACATGGAAGAAAGGAAGGGATTAGCACAGTAGCTAAAGATCAAGGAACTTCAAAGTGGGGTTGGGGATGTTGTCCAATTTACAGTTTGTCAGAAAGTCATCAGGCAATTGAGCAAATTATCAAAGTAATCCTGTTTCTTCCTTGCATCAGATAGGAAATTTCAATTCTCACAATCCAAATTCTCAAAACAAATTAAGTTTTTGCCTTTAGAGACAATCATAAGAGTTTTTTATGTCATTCATAGGGAATGCATTCAGAGTGGTTGCATTCAGAATGATAGACTCCAGTAGAAACCCGTGGTGCCTGTTGTGCATTAATTCACTGTCTCCTGCCATAACTGTTTTCTTCTGAGCTTGCTCAGAGTCTCTGTGTAGCCTTATGTTTTACCTCTGAAATGCAGCAGGAGCTGTGTTTTTTTAAGTTTATATTTAACTCTTCTGAGGAATTTTCCAGAGACTTGATCTTATTGTTCATTATCTTGCTCCTTCAATGTTCTAAGTTACAAAATTCATATAATACTTATTATTTTCTAAACTGCTTTAATATTCTTACATGAAAGCCAACTAAGTGCAAATGACTACTGCAGAATGCCATAAATGCCAACTAGGAACCATCAATAAGCACCAGACAAAAAGCTACCAATGTTTGTGCCAGAGTTAAAAAATTCCCTGAGATATCAGAACATTTCTGAAATTGTTAATTTAAATTAGGGCTTCACTTATTTGTGCCTTCAAAAGTACCAATCTCCAACAGTGCCCTTTTTTTCATGCCTTATTTGATATTTCAAAAGATCAGTGCAAACAAAAAGCCATGCCAAGATCTTGAAGGAGGAAGAAAAATGATAGAAGAGATTTGTGCCACATTTTATACTTATAGAGAAAGTCCTGAATAATCCAATGACAGGAAAAAAAAAAAAAAAGAAAAAGAAAGCCCATTTCAAGACAGCAAAATTTATTATCCTCCTGGAAGAATGCTGAAGATTGGGTAATACAGCAACAATTTTCCAGCCACAAAGGCACAATAACTATCGTGTTAGATAAAGACTACCATGATTCAGAATAGTTTGGTCACATCAATAGCGGAGCACAGAAATATTCAGAGAAAACACAGCTATCTTAAACTCCTTACAATCACAGACAATAGCAAGTGCTACAAACACACAAGGCACAACAACCAGTCAGAAGGAAATCATTGTCCCAGTCTTCTTTTGACACAGCAACATCTTTTCACCTGTGGACAAATCCTCCAGCCATGCATCCTTCTGAGCCCCATGGCAGCTGTGAGCTGGGCTTCACAAGAGAGACATTTCCACCACGAGTTTCCTCCCTGAAACTATGGGGTAAATAATTCATGGCTCTTGTCAGAAAGCTCCTAAAAATGGAGAGAGAGGTGTGCTGCAATTTCATGGAACTGGTTATAATTCAGAGATTAACTGGGAGAACAGGAAGGTTGTAAAGAATTCTTGGCTGCTCTTCCTAGCTTACATTTTGCACAAGCCATTGCCATTATGGCATTTTATTTTTCAAAACACTGAAATATTGTTTCAGGAAGTCTTACCTGTTCTAATAGAACATTAAAATTACTTTTCTTGTATGAAACTTTATTCAACATTGTTCTAGGCTTTTAGCTGATTTTCTTCAAGCTTTTAGTTGAAAAATTAAAAAAAAAACAAACCCAAGGCAATATAATGGGGGCCAAATTCATGAGAATAAAAGTACAATCATTTTCATTGCCAAAACAGAGGTACAAACCAAAATATCAAAAGAAGAACTCATGAAATTTCAAGCGTTTGAATGTTATGAAAACATGTCATGAAAACATTATAATCCAGTGAAGCTATATTTTAGACATTTAAACTTGATACAAACACCTTCTAAGTAATTTATATTTTGGAGTGTGTCATTGACAGGAATCACAACAGTGAAGAGTTTCAGAATAAAAAACCCCTCAAAATACCCGCCTCAGAGAGTTATCATCTGAGTTATTTTTACTTATGTCCCAGCTCTTCCCCTCAAGCTCACACAGATACTTGCCAGTTTGCAGTGCTTCATATTCTATTCCACAGTTCCTAAAATAATCATCTTTACAATTTTTTCAATCTCTCCCTTTAAAAGAACATTAATTAGGCCTGATTTTCAGAAATATTAGGTAGCCAGACCTCTAATTTACTGTAGCAAGGGTGACAAGAATTCAGTATCAAGCTTCTTATGGCACAAATCCAAAATGAAAGAATAAAAAGCAATAGATATTAACAAAAAAATTGCACCCTAATTAAATATATATTTCTCTAAAGTTGAGATTTTTTCACTGATAATCCATAAAAAAGAAGTCTATGAATAAATATGCACTTTTAAATTCTGTTTAGGGTTACTTAAAGTTTATTAAGCTTATTTAATTCTTTTGTTTAGGAGTCATTGTACACTAGCAGCTATGCTACTTGTCCCTTAGATCAAAGACAATTAAAAAACAATTAATATTGCTAGTGTCTTGCTGAAGAGCATTCTCTAGCTAAAACTAGTGCTCTCCAACTTTTCTGTGGAGGTTAGAAAATCCCTGAGCAAGGAAATCCAACAGAAGAAAAAACAAACTCACTAAATATTAACACTTAACCATAAAACCTATCAAACCTGGGTGAGATTGAATTCAAAATAAATCATAGGCAAGGGATGTTTGGGCAGGCAAAAGTATCCCAGCACATATTTCATGGAAGGGCAGGCAAGCCTGTTTTGCCAGACTGGCTCTCTCATTGCTTGGATGCCCAGCTGTTGGTGGTGGCCCCAGATGCTCTCATGTCCCCCATGCTCAGTGTTAAACTCACTGACCACCCTCTAGGTCTAGGCTTTAAACAAATTTAAGGGAAGATAAAATGGAGTCTGTCTGCCTCTCTTAGTAATGTGATAAACTGAGTACACTGTAGGTATTCAGCAGATAAGAAAAAAGAAAAAATGTTTCAAGTATTTTATAGCATTAGTTGCATATTTTAAGTTAACAATCAGTGTAGACAATATATAAGTAGATGTAGGACAAAATGTTCCTCTTCTAGACTGAGACAGTTAAATATTTTCTAACAAGCATAGTTTCAAGGTGGTAATTCACAGTACAATTCAGAAAGAAATATTGTATGCAGTTTCGCTTAATAAACCTTTGCCCATTTTTTATGAAAATCTCAGAGAAAAATCTTTGGTATTTCATATTAATATTGTTCACATGAATTTAAAACAAATGTAATGGCCCATTACACTTTTGTGCCCCCCAACACACTTTGCATACAAATTGAAAATAACATCTTGCTGCCTCACTTTTATTGAAATCAAAGCAAAAGAATGCATCCAGTCTAAGTATTTGAATATGCTCAGCTTATTTAAAAGCATAAAAGTAGTTCCATCAGCTTTGATCTTCCAAACCCCCAAACTTCCCTATGTCAGAAACCCTCACTTTAAATAAATTAAATAGGAATATCTGTCTACCTTATTGCAAAGTAATGCTGCAGAACTTATACTTTCCCTATGTTGAAGACATTCTATCTAACTTCATTTATTTTTGTTTACAATCTTACATGAAAGGAGAGGGCCCCTATTAAATTTGAGATTTTTATTTTCTGTAAATCAGATCAAGATACTGGGTACAACATTCAGCTGGCAGGTGTTATTGTAGCTACAGCTGCTTGATGATCTGGCCCAATTTGTACCTTGACTTCATGTTTTGTTCCATAAGCCATGATGCTGTTGGCCAAAATTATTCATGGCCAAACAGACATTTTTGATGCCATCCATTGGTTAAGATTATGCCAGCGAAAGAAATGAAATAGCAGGATTTATAACCTCCATCTTTCTTTATTGTGTCATTGTACATGATGGCAGTTTCTCCTCTGCTCTCAAAACTCCTTTCTTGGCAAGTTATGTCCCCTTTAATTCCAGAGACAGAAGAATTCCATTTCTCCTGAAACTGGACCAGGTCTACCACCTTTTTAGAGGCATCACTAGCTCTATGAAGTGATTCTTTGGGCATAACGTCAGCACCAGCCTGTACCTTAGCAGACTCTCTTTCAGCATGATCTTTTTTCCTTTCTATGCAGCCTAGGAGACTATTACTATTCTAAATATTTTGTTTACCATTAGCTGTAATAATGAAATTGCAGTTAGAAATCATGCACTACTGCCTTAGTGTTGGATGCTTAGGTTTACTTTTTATACCCTAAGCAATTACATGTCAGGTGAAAGGCTGTTTTCTGTTTTTCATGTGCTTTCTATTCTGTATAAATCTACAGGGTTTCTACCAGCATTCAAAAACAGACAGGTATTTCCAGAATATCTGCAAGAATATTTGCAGGGATTCCAAACAGATTAAAATTGTGCGTGACCTGATAGAAAAATTACAAGATTTTTACTCCAGCAGTGTTTGTACTATATGCTTCTGATAATTACGAGTCATCCAAAAGACTAAAACTACAGTAGTTATGAAACTGTTCTTTATCCCTTGGAACTATGCTGAACAATTCAGTGCTGGATTGCTAGATTACTGGAAGGCAAATATTAAATTCAAGCAAAGAAGCAATTATTAAATCCGTGTTTATAATTAATTCCCTTCTGATTAGTTCTGACATGCGAGCAGTCTGACTGGACCTAAAAAGGCAGTTGGAGTAAAAGAGAGAAAAAATATGTAGTGTAAAATAACACTTGATTCTCTTATGAGCAAAAACAATACCATTAAATGAACACTGGTTTGTTTTTTTTATTTTTTTTTTTTTGAGGTGGCAAGATTTGAAAGTTTGCCCTTCTCCCATCTAAACATCTCACATTCCTTTCAATAATTTTGTTACAGACACTATACTGTATATCAGGACCTAGCCTGGTGGAAATCGTTACAGATCTATTGAAGATTATTGTTTACTTCATATTATTGAAGGCATAGGTGTGATTTTTGTTTATTGACCTATTTATTATAAGTAATCACACAAAAATATGCTCTGTTGTTCACCTTTGTTTCTTGGAAATAGAACTAATTAGAACATTTAAGTAATCCACTTGTACAGCTTGTGTTTTTAAGCGACTGACAAAACATCTGTAAGTGCTAGTATTGGAAGAGAACAGCTGTAAATGTTCTCTGCGTTAGCATAAATTACCTGGTGAATATCAATAAATACTTCTGCAGAAATGAGATTGCTGCAAAGATATTTCAGTGGCTCACACTAATCAACTGAAATAAAATGTAAACAGCTCCAAAATTAGACTCAGTAAATCATATTGCACCTTGGTGGGAAATAAACTATGAGTTCCAGTTTTTCAATTCAGAGGGACTGAAGAAATACATTTAAATTTCCCTTAACACTGTCACTCTTCTTTCAACTCCTTCTGAAAGCTTTCCTCTCATGAAAACAATTTCTTGATCTTTACATTCAAATAAACTGCTCCTGAGGCAGAGTATAAGCATAGGTGTGTGGATTTACATATCCTTTTGTTTCATCTGGCAGCTCCAAAGGCATTCGACAGCCAGGTATACTTCCTTTTTTTCCCATTGGCTCATGTCTCAGCATGACCCCAGTTTGACCCTGGATCTGCATCATTCAAAGCCAAAGAAATGGTACAGCAGCACAGAGGGAATTAGAAACAGTATCACTGATTAAACTATTGATCAGCCTCTCTGCTAAAGCTAAGGTACTGCTCCATTTGGAATTAAGCTACTGAACATGCCGTGCCATTAGGTGAAAGGCCTGACCCAAACACAGAAAAGATACAGAAATGCTGAGATAAAAGACATACAAGAGTGGTGGAAGGAATCTTGGGATTGGTTAGAAAAAATCTGTCATAGTGGAAGAGGAAGTTTGCACAAAAATTTTGCAGCCCTGTTATAACAATGGTTATTGTCTATCACCATTGTGCCTGCTATCCAAACCTTGAGCAGGACTCAAGGAATGGAGCTCTGTTTTTAAAACTTAACTAAAAGAGTGGTGCCCTCATTTTGGTGCTGAAGTGAGTGCACATCTTAGGTGGGGACGATACAAGTAAGTATTCATGTTCAAGGCACTGGAGACAGGAAAAGTGGAGGGGAAATTATGGAAGGAGGTAAGGTTTTGCCAAAGGGACTAAAGAGCAGAATAACTCAGAGCATCAGCACTCTGAGAATTAATAGTGTAAGACTGTATTTGTCAGACAAAATGTAACGCAGTAATCAGAAGCTGAAGCCCAGACAAAGGGACAAGGCTGGATCTTTGGGCAGCTGTGGACAATGAACACAAGTTTTAGATAAAGACGCTTGCCTGCTGCAAAAAGAATTAATCAAGCCACAGCCAAGAGCATTTTATAACCTTTGGTTGTTCAGTACACAGCAGGGACAGACCAAGGCAAGGCTTAGGAGCTGAGTTGACAGAGGACTCAGAGCTTTTCCATGTGCTTTGTCACATCAAATGCCCATTTGTTGATAAGTTCATGTCTTTGCACAGTGTATATGCATGCCAGTTATGGAAGTCATCATTCCTATCTGGACTATGTCCTGACTTCATGTTAATTTTTTTAAAATGCTAATTACTGTAGTAACTTCTGTGTCTTCTCAGTATAGGCCTTTTAGACTTAAGGTTCCTTTGAGCAATACAAGGACAAAGATTTTCATATATGCTGTCAGTTAAATAATACAATTTAGTAGTCTATTTCTTCTTCAAGAAACACACAAAAAATATGTTGCAATGAACACCTCACCTGCAATAATTTTTCTTGTAGATATTGCTTTTCCATAGCCAGCCCAAATGAGAGTACCTTTTCTTCCATCAGTGGTCAAATAGAATTATGTCAATGGGGAGCATTAGGAATGCATTGAGTATAACTTAGTTATCTATAAAAATCAAGAGCAACATCATCTTACTTCTCAGGCCATCCCAGTTTGCCTATGTGTGGTCCATGTGCTGCACCTAAAACTACTCTGTGATTTTATCTGAGACAGTAATAAAATAACTTGTGTATAGATTGTTTCTTGCTGTGCATTCATATAAACAGAAAAATTAAATATTGTAAGTATTACTGTTGAAAACACTACATTCATGTATAAATCTTAAACTTTTAGAATATTCAAGTAGGAAGTAATTTGAATTAAAATGTCAGGAAGAAATACTTTCTGTGAATATGAACCCAACCTTATTGAAAGCCATTCCTAATTAATATTTCATCAGCTGCCCGATGGTAACTTCTAAGCTAAATTAGCTGAAGGGGGTGAAATTAAATGTTTGTAAATGGAAGGTTCCTGTTCACTTATGACTGTCTCCACAAGAAGTCTCTACAGCAATACACAGGTAAATATACTTCATTCTCACTCCTGTGTTTTCTCAGGTGGATAATGTTTCTGAGTAGTGGATATTCAACATAAAATAAAGATTATTTTGTATCTTCTTACGTGAACAGTCTGTTCATTAGGATGACACTAAAATGTTCTGAATCAGCATAAAAAATTGACTGAGTGACCAAAAAATTTGGGAAAAATAATAATTTAAAAATTCAAGACTATTGGGTCTTTTTTCCATTGGGAAATAAATAAAATAATATCTTTCTCATTCCCACACAGGTATGCTATACTATCACCACAAAAAATGGAAGGACAGTATTCCTTTATGAGAGCATGCCATCATTTTCTACTTAAAATTATATATTTTTTCTTTCCTGAGAGCTTTGTGAATCTGAGTGACCTGATGAGGAAAAATTACTTCCTTTTGGTTATAGTTCCAACCATCAATTATTTATCCCTCCTCAACTGGGTAGATGGCTCATTTTTGAAGCTACTAATCTGCTGCACACTACAGCAGATAAGATGTTGCAAATTATATGTTGAGGAAAACAGGTAGACGCTGTGTTACTGAAATCAGTTGGTGTGTAGCTTGCAAAGGGTCTGCTGGCCTCTATAAAGAGTGAAATTATCCCTGCAGCAGCCACAGTGACCTCTATGAGGGATTTCTTGACTACTGTGGTGATAACAACCACAATTAAGCTGAGATCTATGCATGTCAGTCATAGCTTTTATTCTCTTACTGTTTGATGTTTTTAAAAAATCTGACATTTTACAACAACAGGATTCATAGCAGAGAGCACAAACTGGGGTCACTGTTGCATATTAGCTTAATTAATCCCTCTGACCGTGTTTTACAATTTTATACACCATCACCCCAATTATGCAGAAACAGACTGCTTTATGCCTCCTACATCTATTTAATATCAACTCCAGATCAGAACAAAAAAGTCTTGGGTTTTGCCATGAATTCTCCATACTGACCATAAATTAAACAGTGTGTTAGAGAAACAAAGGGAAGCAACCAAAGTCCAGTAAATCACTGAGCAATTCAGACTGACCTTGATGGGCTTCTATTCATTGCTGAAAACTTTCTATTAATTGCTGATAAAGTAGGCAATACTGCTATTTTTTAATACTATATTTTTTTCTGTGAACTTTGTCTTAATTTTTTCTCCTTTTGCCATTAGTTTTCCTTTAGTGTTGTTTTTTGCAAATGTGACAGCTAATGAAGTTACTATGGCAAGTTCAACCAGGAAGAGGAAAGAAGACATTGAAGAATATTTTGAGAAACTGCATTTTGAAAACAGTATTAGTGAACATTTTGAATATGAAACTCAATTCTCGAAGATTGTTCCAATGAGTTATGTGAATCTTGTGCCCAGTGACACTGCTCATGTTTTGCACATCAAACATTCACATTCAGCTGACTGGAAACAATCTGTAAACTGGATATGATTTTTCAGATTCCTTTTACAAAACAATAAATATCTTCACATAGTTTTCAAACAGAAAATAACAGATATTTTTAGCCACCTAGTTTCACTTAGAAAGAAGTGCACATGATCTGTTCCTACGAAGTGCTGCAAGGAGATGGCTGCATGCCCTCCAGTTGTGAGAATTCAGGGCTTGTAGGTATCAATCTGTCAAAAATGCTTAAAGAGCATAATTTCCCTGGTCATCCAGTTATCATTTCACTAGTATGGTCTCAGCTTCACAGCTTATTGCATGTGCCACATACAGAGTTACAGAGAGGGTTATTTTCTGTCTTCCTGCTGATGGATAAGGAGCAGTGACAGGAAAATCAATGAGTAATCAATTCAGTGGGTAATAGATACAGCCCTTTGGGGTGGTCAGGCATGGGGGAACTGTACTTCATGGACTTCTAAACTCAGAGGGCAGGAAGGCATGAATGTGTAATTTGTCTTTTTTACCCTAAACAGTACCAGAAATAGCAAACTGCAAGAAAAGAAACATTTAGGAAAGAAATGGATCATGAGATCAATAGACCAGCTACCACTGACCTTTGTAACTCTGAATCACACCTGTAACAAGGAACTGTGATGAAGGGCAGTGCATAAAATCGTGTTTCTTTTTAAACCACTATTCTGTTTTTCAATAGTTTCAAAAATATTGGGTTATTCTCAGCATAGAAAATAGAAAACTGTAACATCTCTGTGAGGAAATAAACTACAGTCTTTAGAATATTGGCATAGTCATAAAATACCAGCAAAAGTGGTATTTCCAGTTTTTGGAAACTTTCCGTTTTTGGATGTTTTTTTCAGATACCATCATAGGGATCATTTACATAATGTGACTGTAGTTTATTATGAGTGTTAAGATTAGTTCATAAATGTGAAGTTTATGACCATGCTATCAGAAGAAATGTTCATTCTGATAAAATAAAGAAAACAGAAAATATTTATCACAGCTCCTAAATAATTATTTTGGTTAGAGATACTTTGGTATGAGTCTGAATGCACAAGTGAGATTTGAAGTGCATTACTTCATTCAATAAAAGTCAGTTAAAAATATGTATGGCTTATTTCTTATAAGCATAAGAACTATTAGAGTTATGAGCAAATATAATATCTATATTACCCTGTGTTTGCTTCCTTACAATTCCTGCATTTTACTCTAGAATCCTTATCAATTCTGATAATATTGTTAGTCTTTCTCAGTATATTGGTATGTTTATCCTTATTTAGTATTTTTCCCACCTCTCCTTCTCTATCAGATATGTTTGTTTTTACATTAAAAGCTATCAAACTACCAGTTTTAGTTCTGTAATGAAGAACAACATTGGCTTCTGCAGCTCTTTTTTAAAGGACTAGGAGGGTTTTTAAAGCATTCACTGATAGCCAAGAAGATAAAATCATGCATATTCATCAAAATTATGCTCAATTTGCAATTTCTTTCTGAAGCTGAATATATAGTCAGTGATTTGCCAGTATGCTTGATCAGAGAAGGTTTAAGTCATTAATTGAAAGCAGAGAGAGTAAAGTTTAAAAGTTCATTCCATTTATATGCATAAACTTATATGTAGACATATAATACATATATATACTTACTTAAAATTGCATTATTTCTGAGATTATAGTATTAATTTGATAACCAAAATAAACTTCTGGAGAGCAATCATTTATAATTTAGCTGATGGGTTTTACCATCAACTCCAGATCAGAACAGTAACCGTATTTCTGCACTAGATAGTGCAGATTTTTAGTTTGCAGTGCAAATTTTTAGTTTGCGAAGCTCTTGCCGTTTATTACTAGAATTAGTAGACTGGCCATTAACTTGTAAAATACCATTTTTGATCTGTGTTCAAATAAATAGAACTTCTGAAAGGAGAGGATAAGAAACAATAATGAGAAATATAAATAATTAATATTAAAAACCACAGGTATCTCTTAAGAATGAATGTTATTCTGGATGTCTTTAAAATAGTCTTGCCTCAGATGACTGTAAAAAGATGTACAGTTTTTCTAGGAAGTCCTTGCTGTTGGAGAAAAGTAACATCTAGCTGTTCCACTACAGTTTATTTCTCTGAAATAGCTTGGAGAAACAAATAAATTTTTGAATTATCAACAGTTTCATAAAGCAAGAAAGGTCTGCTTCTCCTCTGTTTATGATGCAGGTTTCTCATTTTTTAGGGCTTCCTACGTCACATTCATCCATTATAATTAGTCTGGTTCTTTCTCTTAATAATTACTAGTTTGAATAAATGCTTTTCTTCTAGGTGCAAAAAGGGATCTCAAATACTGTCATTATTAGCTGACAAGTAAGATCATTATGTTCTCTTAGCAAAATTAAGAGCAGTTTCTGATTTCATTGTCTCTGTTACTGAAAAGCTGCTCCTTAAGCCAGGGGAGTAGAGAGTAGTAGTTCTCTGGCAGGAAGCACTGAGCCCCATCCATGCAATCGGATTTGCGGTGCTCACACAGCAACAAGCAATTATCCTGTGACAGGGGTCACTGCTGCTGATAAGGGTGCACAGCACCACACACCCCTGCCTCTCAAAAAGTGAGATAAGGGAGAGTTCCAGGGAGCGGATTAGGAAGCCAGCCTGTTGGCTTTCATGGTTTGGACAAGGGAAAAAGAGTGCAGTGCATTCCTATCTGCCTGCCTTCTGTACATCAATAGATACCTGTGCACTGCACCTGCATCACAGACTGTACTTTACACGTGCACTACGAGCCCTGCTGGTGGTGTCTGGGCACAGGGAAAGGTGCTTCACAGGAATTAGGATTTAAAAATTATAGATTTCATATGAGAGAGCTGCTTGCTGGAAAAGTATAAATGTATTTTCATTTTTACTTTTCTTTTTTCTTGCAAGCATGTTGTCTAACCAGCTGTGATTTTTGTGGCTGACATCTGCTGAGAAAATCAGTAGAGACTTGCCACTTGTAAATGACAGGTAACTGCATCAGGAGCACTGCCTAAGCCAAGCTGAGCTGTCAAAACCAAAATTCCCACAGTGAATTGTAAAAGTAAAACTGATATACTTTTTAAGGGTCTATCCAAAACAAAATATTCCAAAATATTTCTCTTTTCTCCTATTAAACAGACTTGGGTTTGCATTGGAAAACTCAACAAAGAGATTTCACTGGTGTTTACATGCTCTACAGTGTGGTTTCTAGGATATGCATTACTTAAACAAAACTGGATCATTTCTGTGGAAATGGACCTAAAACTAATCTTTGCAGTCTGTTTTTTAAATGATAATCCACTGCCCTCACTCCATGAGTTTTAGCTGATGAATTCTACAAAATGTCACAAGAAATCAAAGAATGCTGGATGATCAAAACAGTGAAAATACATTTCAGCCATGAAGTCTTTTAAAAAACTTTACCCTAGAAATTGTGTGTGTCATAAAAGCCCAATCATTACATAGAACTGAAGGAACACCCTTTAATCTGGGATGAAAAGAAGCACCAAAACCAAGCATTCAAATGTCCTGGGTCAAGTCTTAATCAACTGGTTTAGGTTTTTGTTTTTTGGGGTTCTTTTGCTTGAGGAGGTATGAAAAACAGGTTATTTTTTAAAAGAGGTTTAAAATAATCATGTCTTTATGATTCCCTTTAGATTATTACTTTGGAGTCTTGAAGTCAGTTTGGATTAAATGTTCTTTCAGGATTATTTTCTACAACCAAATAAGAAAATTAAAAGATAAAAGGAAAAAGACACGAGAGTCAAATAACTGTTGTGTTTGGACACTAACTATTTTGAGGTTATTTACAAAGTAGCAAAAGCTGATAACATTTTTCTTTCTTTTCCAGGTGAGCTACCATTAAAGTCTATTTAGCCACTGCAAAAATAAATTCTCTCTGATTGGGTTACTCAGCTGTCCTGCTGACATTTTCACAATTAGCCTCAAACATCTGCAAAATCCTTAATGGAGACCTTCCTTGGTACAATAGTAACATGACTGCCTTGGAGACAGCTGGACTCTACAGCCATACACTGATATTATTGGAGCAACAGCTTAATTTTTCAGCTTGCAGATACAGACCCAAGTCTTTGGGAGTTACTCTACTGGGCCCATCATTTTTAAGAGTAAATAGCTTATCTTTATTTCTTCAGACTTCCAATGTTTAGAGGATTTTGGATGTGCAGTTCTCTGGGGAAGCTGTCTAGAAGGCGTGGAATTTATTATGTTAGAAAGCAAGCAAGCTGTGACGGTGTGATGAAAATTCTCCCTTGTGCTCACTGTGTTCACTTGTCCAACTGGTTTCATGCACTGTTTAACAAGGCATCAACCAACTTCAGCAAGACAGCAGATACCTGAGGAACACTCACAAAGTGCGAGAATAGCGATTTCCTGCTAGGCGTGACATCTTTATGAAAATAAAAAGGCAATTTTTAGTACAAGGAATCTGCTTCAATAAACTGTGACAGACATTCAGATCCTCGGCTCATCTAATTCAGTTTGACTCCATTGGAGTCAATGACATTACATCAATATTCACCAACTGAGCACTTAACCCAGAAGGCTGAAATCATGAAAAGTCACTTAAGAGACAATACTGGCAACTTTGAGAATAGATTTGCTTTGCCATTCATACTTGAGTCTGCATTTAGATGACCACTCTGACTAGTGTGTCTTTTGTTAATAAATTATGGCTACTAATAAGGAGAGGAGAATGAGATGATTGCCATCTTTCTTTTCCACTTCTCAGCAGAAACCTCTTCAAGTCAAGTGTCAGTCTTTTGCTCTTTCCTTCAGATGAAAAATTAAAATAGAATGAAAATAATTGATACATGTTTTATATAATCTTCCAATGTTCAGGTTTAAGTGTGGTTTTGGATAAAGCATCTCTGGGTGTTTGAGACATCCCCAAATCTAATAAAACACAATTTTAGGCTTACTTAGCAGCAAGGAGAGGATTTAGCTTTATGAAAAAGTACTTAAGACACATTGACACATCCTGTATCTCTAGGAAGTAATGGAAAGTGATTATTTAAAGTTAAAGAAGGCAAAGAGGGAGATAAACATACATTCAATTACCAGCTGCTGCTTTAAATTATTAGCTGGACAGTGGGAAAATATGAAAGTAATACAGTAACCAACTATAGCTATACAGTATTTGTATATTCCATGGAATAGCATGGAATTGAGATGGCCAAACTCACACTAGCTGGAGCTCAGTTGTGTGAAAAGAGGAGTAAACAGCTTTTATGGGACTCTTGGTTGAGTTGCTCTGTTAATTTAACAGCCAGCTCTGGCTTTATTATACTAAATAACATCCTCATTCCTATGTTTAGGCTCTCAAGAAGGGATAAAGACATTAATAGCTGGCAAAGTGTTTGCAGTCAGCCAGAAGTGTGTACTGAACTGGCAATTTTGGTGCATTCCTGCACTGTGTACAGAGTGTGAAGTGTCTAAGCAACCATTAAAGAGTGTCATCTAAGTGGAGTCCAGGACAGGAGGGAGTGAGGCCCATTTAGAAAGTCAGACAGAAATTCTGATTCTGCTATAGCTTTACAAGAAGTACAACATACATACCTGTGTGGTGGGATGGGCCAGATGTTCTTCATTGATGTAACTATAGCAAATTAGTTTCCACTGCTGTATTTTCATTTATGATTTTTTCATCACTGGTTGGTTGACCTACATGTCCAGATCTGTGTCCCAGATAAAATCAAAGACAGGATCATCTGTTCATCTGGATGCCTTGAAAGCCACTTGCTGATAGAGCCTTCCTCAGAGAAGAAATCCTCTGAAAACTGAAAGACTCTGAAGCTGCTTATACCTTAACAACATACATATTTATGTCACAGAATCCTAAAGGTTGGAAGAGACCTCCAAGATCATCTAGCCTGACCACCAACCCAGCATTGCCAGAACTGCCCCTAAACCTTACAATAGCCTCAAGCACCACATCCAGACACCTCTTGAACAGTAACTACACCACCTCCCTGAACAACTTATTCTAGTGCCTAACCACTCTTTCTGATTTTTTAAATCAGAGATCTAATCTGAGCCTTCCCTGGTGCAATTTGACACCATTTCCTCTCATCCTTTCACTTGAGACATGGCAGAAGAGGCCGACCCCCACCTCACTACAACCTTCATTTAGGCAGTTGTAGAGAGTGATAAGGTCCTCCCTGAGCATCCTTTTCTGCAGGCTGAACAACACCACTGCCCAGACTGTTTTACTTATGGTGACATATGTACATACCACATACATATATTAGAGTACCCAGAGAATAGAAGAAAAAGATCTAAAGAGGCACATTTTTCTGTGCCCCACTACCTCACGAATAATTGATGGGTTCTGTGAAAGAGTATGTAGTACAGTTCAGACTCCATGTCGGCCTGTTTTCTCTAATTAGACCCACTGGTCTCAAATCAGTCAAAGAAGTGGTCTGAAATCACCATGACTTTCTGAAATTATCAGATAATATGGAATCTCTTCAGACTGTGGCTTGTGTTCCTATGCCCCCACTAATTCCCATTTAGGCTTCTGGTGAACAGCTTTTCACAGCAGAGTGGGTAATAACAAAAAAATTTTTTTTTTTTTTCCGCAAGCGTTAAGCAAGAGATTTTATAAAGTACCTCTAGATCTCCTCCCCTATGATCAAGGTTAGATACATGCATTACTGGGTCTCCAGCACAAGAAAGACATGGACCTATTACAGTACCTAGAGAGGACATCCACAAAAATTATCAGAGGGCTGTAGCTCCTCTTCTGTGGAGAAAGGATGAGACAGTTTGAATTATTTAACATGAGGAAGAGAAAACTCAGGTGAGGCCGCACTGTGGACTTTCAATATAAAAATGAGGCTTACTAGGAAGATGAAGAAAAACATTTTACCAAGACCTGTAGTGACAGCACAAGGGGCAATGGTTTTAAACTGAAAGAGAGCATTTTCTATTGGCTACAAGGAGTTTTTTTTCCTTTCATGATGAAGATCGTGAGATACTGGAATAAGTTTCCCAGAGAAGTAGTGGATGCTCCATCAATGGAACTGCTCAAAATCAGGTTGGATAGCACTTGAGCAAACAAGTGCTGAAGATGTTCCTGCTCATTGCAGGGTGGTTGGACCTGATGATCAGTAAAGGTCCTTTCCAAGTCAAATCATTACATAAAGCCATGATTAGACTATCTCACCTGTGTAGAATGCTGGACATGCAGAACTCTTTGTGATAAAGGAGAAGGAGAATGTTGTACACAAGACTATTCTGCACTCTTTTGATAAGGGGTAAAAACATGATGTCCCTCCCTGCCTCAATAATAATTCTCTATTTTCTATGATTCTAATTTTATTTTCTGAGACAGAAATCAATAAACAAAGGCTGATTTGCATCCCATTAATCATTGATACATGCATATAACTCTTTGTGTGTACCACTGCACACTGGAAACAGGATCCCCATTTAACTATTTAGAAGTGTGAATTTTAAATGTGTCTATATATACAAATTTTATTATCCTTTACATCAATATGTTATCCAGCCCAGTTTTTTTTTTTTTTCTGCCTTTATTTTGCTTAAGTGTATTGCCCCTCACACACTGAAGTTTAATTAAATAAGAGTCTGCATAGCATAATTATTGTGCATTATGATAGTGGCTCATTCACACTAATGGTGTTAAGTGGGTGGAAGGCTTTCTTTCCTCAGTTCCCCTACTTTAGGGGCTTACAGACATTACCCATTCAGAATCTGCCCTAGCAGATATTTAATAACCAAGGACTCAATTCTGTTTCATAGGTCATTTTCTTTCCTTCAGATGAATATCAATTTCTAGAAATGCAGGATGAAAGCTTTATATATCAACATGAAACTGATTTTCTTTCTTTCAGGTTTGAAGGAGCTTTATATTTTTCTTTGCTTTATCCTATTTTATGAGAGGAAGGCCTTTTTTCTTTTTCAGGCTGCAAGTAAAATAGATGTTAAGATGTTTTTCTGCATCACTCTGGAGGGGAAAGCAAGTAGTGATTAATTCAAAGCATAATAGCAATAGCTTATATTTCTGTACTAGCTTTCATCTTGAAGGATACCTTTCCCAAAGCACTTTACAGCCTAAATAAAGCAGGAATCATTAAAATTCTACATTTGCCATTCCACAGGGATTATTGTACTGTACCTTTAGTGTTATGTGTAGATCAGTACCATGGTTACTGCAGCTACCTAGAGCAGAGAATAATGAGCTTTTAATGATAGCTTTTTTTTTTTTTTTTTGTTGGGTGTTTAATAGGTNAATTTTCTATAGCTGAAATATAACCCTGTGTCAGGTAGACCACATTACTTATTTCATAGCATGCAGAAACTCTAGTCATCAGCTTAGAGGATATTTGAAAAAACACCAGACCTACTGGAAAACATATTAAATTTGAAGTAAATGTAATATGAGTGCCTGGGTTGGAACAAGACCACCATATCTAGAGTCACCACTGTCTTGTTTATGAAAAGTGATAACTCTTCTTCCATACTGATGAGGGGTCAAGGCTTTTGTCTTAAAAGTCATTTGGCAAATGTCAATGGCAAAAGCACAAATACTCATTTTTCTGCATATTAAAAAACTGGTTCTAATCTGAGTAATATACTACAGTAACCTTAAAGAATCACACACACTGCTCACCCCAAAGTGTTCCTTCCAAGCAGAGACAGGGTAACTTCATATAATAGGATCTTATCTATTACCATACCATTGCCATCATAGCCTGTCTGTCAGACTACAACCATCCTATGTTTCCCAGTAAAAGAAATAAGTTTTACAATGTGAAAGAAGTTCCTCAAAAACTAGCTCAAGGTCTTGTCAGGAAAAAATATTGGACCTTCTAAAAAAAAGTTTAAATGTATATTTGCACAATGAACTGCATACAGGAATTTCAGAAAAAATAATTGTCCTGAGAAGAGCCCTTAAAAATATCATTAAATGCATAATATTATTTTGAGAGAATAAAGAAAATTTTAGAAATCCATTGGAGTAAAGGCTCAGAAGAATCATGAGATCACCATTTATGTGCTTGAATTGTTTCAAAGGTCACTCTGTCAAACTGACCAGCTATTTTCCCTTGTGAATGATGAGAAACAACTGTCAGTACTTTATGAGCAAAGATCTACTATAGATTCAACCTATAAGAACTATTAAGATTCAAACTATAGGAACAGGATCACATGATGCAGCTTTAACATCATCAAAATAATGCTAATGCTTTTCCCCCATGATATACAATAGTGAAAGGAGGATCAATAATGTCACCTGCTTTTCAGGTGGTCACAGGATCCAGTAAGACAAGCAAAGTGATTTGGGGAAGGTCAAAGGATATAGTTTCACTTCCAACAAAAACAAACAAACAAGCAAGCAAAACAAAACAAAAACAAAAACAAACAAACAAACAAAAAAAAAATCCCACAAAAAAAACAAGCAAAATCAAAAACCCAAACACAGAAACAAAACCAACTTGGATGTTCTATTAGATCTCAATGGAATAAGAAGAAAATTATCTTCTCAATATTCAACACATTTACAGTAAAAGGAAGTGAAAGATAAAATTCAGAGGGTACTGACCAGCTTTATAAAACCAACATCATTTCTAATGGAGAGAAGTACACCTACCACTCCAGAAGTATAATACTAATGTCTCATGTGATTTAGGTGATTCTAAGACTCCAAAGGTCCTGTTAATCCATGGAAAAAGTTAATATAAGATGTGTAGCACCTGGCTTTCTAATTAGTTTACAGCTGTATTAAGCTTGAGATGTTCAGATGTAATGGTTTCAGACAACTGAAATTAATTGTTGTCCTCTGGTAGTTTACATGGTCTTAAAAGTCATTTGGCCTGGTAATGACCCTTCTACAGTACTCATATTTTCTTTTTTTTTTTTTTTCATTTTATTGACATTATTTGAAACTCTACCTGAAAGTTCGATTTGCACAAACTAAGTTGATATACTCAGTAATAGATTTAAATAATACTGTTGAATATGTGACATGCTTTGCCCAGATCTGACTGTAATTATCACTTTGCCATGCATTTCTAATAAGAAATTTGGGGAGACAAATAAATCAGGACTTCAGAAACACACAATACAAGTTAGACAAAACACTCTCTTTAAATAAGAAAGGACACTTACAGAGAGGGAAAAATAACAATTAGCCATCCTATTATTAATCATAACTACATTAATTAACATTCCAACTAGAGAAAGCAAGTAATTAAGAAGTCAGTTATGGTTTGCATATATAAACTGTTTTGCTAACATCTGGTTTGATTCAGTTTGAACTTAGGCCCTAATTCCACCAGCATTGCCAAATTCTAACACACAAAAGCATGGTGAGCAGCTCTGCTGGTTGGCTGTTTTAATCTTTTCTTGGAGTTTGGTATTCTGTGATGGGGCTTTTTATTGAAGGACAGCAATTTGCCAACAAATTTTGTAGCGATGGATTTTCCATTAAATCAGAATCAGTAAATATCTGCTTCAAAACTATTCTTGAACTGAAATTTTTTCCTGTGAGAAAAATGCTTTTTCTCACATCTTAACTTAGTGACAACAACCCCAGAATTTGGGAAAGAATGTGTTTATTTGACTTTCTTGCATTGACTTCTTTGCATTGCCCCCACTTTTCAGAAATCAGGTTGCAGAGAATAAAGATTAATTCTCTTGGATGATCTATGGCAGCTCTGGTTTTAGACAGCTCAAAGCAAATAAATCTTTGCTATTTATAAAGAAAACAAAAGATTAAAGGTAAGCTGATTACTGTGGCTGCAAATGAGATACACTTTTGTTTCAGCAAATTCTTAAAGGAGCACAGACAAACCTCTGCCACTGCTGAAAAGTGATTATAACCAGTTACCTTTTTTATCTCCTAGAGTGGTTGAAACAACTGCTAGATATGGCAATTTGTCTTGAGAAACATTGTAGTGCACTAAGATTTAAAACATAGTTCAGAATTTTAATAATGAAGCAACACTGACTTGTCTCTCCTTTTTAAACAATTCAAATGCATCTGAAAATTATGAGAATAAAAGGAAAACATGCTACATTTTAATGATGCCCCTGCTTGTCTAATTACTCCTTGATCCTTCAATCTGCAAAATTAGCACTGATATGGGTCATGCCTCCAGGCAAACATGTTACACTTCATCAACTATTCTTCATAAGAGTGCAGATATCTGAGTGGAGCCATCATGCTGGGCATCCCTCTGAGTCCTGTGAAATTGTACAGAGGTTTCTAATTTGGCTTCCCTGGATTTCATTAAGAAACAGCCAGTCCCAGTTCCATGTTGTGTTGTGAAGTGCTTCACAACATTGCTTCCTTTTGCATCAGTGAAAAGGAGATTTGTTTTCCAAGAATGTTAATGCAAGAACTTTCCTAAAATTTATGTAACATCTCATTAAATTTTTAGACAGTTTACCCTACCTTTCAGAAATCCTCCCAGAAAGATGTTGTCTTGTATCACCAGGTCTTAATCCCGATCTGTGCAACACTTCAAAATTGTGTGGTATGAAACAGAGGGTAAAGGCAGGTTTGCAAATGATGCCATTGTTCTATGTCCCGTTCTACAGATAATTTTTACAAATGCATTGTTTAATTTTAGTGCCATGTGACTTTTCCCTTCTGAATATTAGCCATGTAGGAAGGCAACTGGAAATAGAATATTTTCAATTCTTGATTCATTTTTGGTTACTTTCTTTCCAAGCAGAGAAGGGTAGAGAGGAAAGATGCAATTGAGAGGGAGATGTCATACATGTTTCCATCACTTCTGATTCCCAAAAGTCATTCTTCTAGCTCCAGGAGACTAGATGAAATGCTTCTCCACAGAACATCCAAAATTCCAGAAAAGGCTAAGACTGCTGATTTTCATTTTGTAGTCACAATGTTTAAAAGAGATGTCAATGGTGGCCACATTCCAGAGCTTTGAGGTCCAGAAGTGGCACAGAGATAGTCTTCTTAGAGTGCTTAAAATGGTCCCCCAGGTGATGAGAAATATTGGGTTATATTGGGTGTAACACTCTCATTTGTAGTTGCAGACAATAACAGCGCCTATAGGAATTAATTATATTCATATATAAATTTAAGAAAAGAGCTCACAAGAAAATAAATACAGTTATTCTAGAAAATAAATTCTTACTATTCATAAACTATTCATAAAGATCACACATTCACATAAGTTTATTTAACATTCCTGTAGATGCTCTACCTCTTTCTCAAGTTCTATTCAAAAAATGTCCATCCACAGATCCTAAATAACTTTCACAATTAACTAGTCTCTGTGAAAATACCTATATGATATGTATAGATATACGTAAGTACAGGTGACATTATGTGTGTACATATATCTCCTGTATTAGTGGTGAGAAATTTCAGAAATAGCCACATTCAGTCTGTGGAGGAGCCTGACACAAATATCCATTATTTCTGTCTGCTAGACTGATGTTCTAGCCAGTGGAAAATGCCTCCTAATATTTAGGTCAGCATTTGAAAAACATATTGTTTACCTCTGAGGTTATCAGATTCATGGCAAGTTAATGATACTCAGCTGTGTTTGTAATGCACCTAAAAGGAATGGGCATTCTGCTAACTAATTGGCTTTACTAATGATAGCAGAAAGACAATCACGAGAGATTTCATTCCCACTTGGTATCATGTAACTTCTCAAAGTGATGCATTTAGCATCTTTGCTGGTTGATCAAGTAAATTTTTTCCCCTCTTTAATATGACAACAGAAGAAATTTCAGGCTTTTGAAACAGCTCCTTACTTTGGCTTCCCAGATGATTTTGAGGTGAATACATTACAAATGCAACTTATTAAAACACACATGCATTAATGGCAACCACTGTGTAAACTGCAAAGCAGCTATTATCACATAGTACAATTAAGTTCCAATTTAATTCATTTAGATCTTCCTCGTTTTGCACACCAAGCATTTCTGGAAGTTAATTGGCATGAAAGACAGGATAAACTATGCACAACAAATTGAGTGTGAAATAAAGTTAATTTAGATAAAATCCATTGTGAAAACTGCTGTTTCAGCTATATTTGCAAAGGAGAGGAGTCACCAGTGCTACATTAATGTCATGGGCTCTTTGCACTGTTTCTGAGCTGAGATTCCATGCAGCGATGCATTTATATAAGCCCTAGTTTGAATGCAAGACTCTCTTTTGTGCTCATTAAACAAGAAGCTATGGAAACTACTTAATGAAATGCTACTGGCATTAATGAAATAATTAATGGATCTTAGCTATAGGAGGTTTTATTTAACAGACTGTTTGTGTGAGTGATTTACTCCTGTCAAATCCTGACAGCCTCCTGAAGTTCATGTTTAACTTTGTTATTTTCGACCTATGTATTTTCATAATAAACAGCATAAAGGTAATTCACTAATGCATTTTGATACATCTAAGTAATGACATAATTCCCCAAGAAGAGGCATTCCAAACAACTGGGAGTGGGAGGAGGAAAGAAAGAAAAAGTGTGAGATTTTGATTCAGGCTTGAAAGAAATGAAAGAAAGGATTGCAGACATTCATAGTTAGAAGTGAGAGTTCAAGGCAAAAAGCACTGCAAAGTAACTTTTCCGTGGAAGTACAACCATTGATGTTGATATTCACACGGTGTAAGGTCCTGCACTTGGGTTAGGACAAACCCCAATATCGACATGAGCTGGGGAATGAATGGATAGAGAGCAGCTCTGCTGAGAAGGACTTGGGGCACTGGTGGGTGAGGACATGAGCCAGCAATGTGAGCTTTTAGCCTAGGAAACCAGTCATACCGTGGGCTGCATCAAAAGAAGGTTCGTCTCTCTACTTTTCCCTCATGAAGCCCCACAC
Source organism: Peucedramus taeniatus (assembly GCA_013400575.1). Lineage (NCBI taxonomy): Eukaryota > Metazoa > Chordata > Aves > Passeriformes > Fringillidae > Peucedramus > Peucedramus taeniatus. The sequence goes on along the minus strand of WBNO01016060.1, from coordinate 10,123 downwards.
GGAGTACTGAGTAAGGGTGGGGGATCCCCAGCAGAGCAAGGACATCGACCTGTTGGAGCAAGTGCAGAGGTCAGCAATGAAGATGGTTAGAGGGATGGAGTACCTTTCCTATGAGATAATTGAAATTGTTCCTACTGGAGAAAGGAAGGCTCTGGAGTGACCTTATTGCAGCTTTCCAGTACCTAAAGGAGACTTACAAGGAAGCTCGACAGGGATTTTTTTACAAGGGCATATAGTGATATGATAAGGGGTAATGGCTTCAACCTGAAAGAGGATGTGTTTAGATTTGATATTAGAAGGAATTTTTTCCCCTTGAATGTAGTGAGACACTGGTTGCCCAGAGAACACTGAAAACAGGTTGCCCAGAGAAGTTGTGGGTATCCCATTCCTGTTCAAGGCCAGGGCTTTGAGTAGCTGGTCTAGAGCAAGGTGTCCCTGGCCATGGCATAGGGGTTGGAATGAAATGATCTCCAAGGTGCCTTCCAGCCCAAGCCATGTGATGATATACTATCACAGAGCATGAAAAGTCATTCCATACCGCAAAATGTACTTGAACCTACATTTTAAATATAAATATTAAAAGATACAAGCTTGCTTTCACAAGGGATAAAGTCAAAAAATGAAGAATTACATGTAACTAGATATTTAGATGGATTTCTTAATCACTCATTTTACTTTCTTTTATGGTATAGAAATATGTTACTGGTAGTACAGCATTAGGGTTTGGCTCCTTACCTGAAATCTGTGTACATACCACTACTCTTTAAGTAATGATGTCTTGCCATATCTTTGATCTGCATTTTTCATTATCATGCCATTGTCAGAAGCAAAATGAAAACAGGTTTTCTGATTTTTATTCCTGAAAAGAAAAATATCACCAAAACACTTGATTTCAAATAAAACAGGTCTTATAATAGATGAAATGTTTGATATTGTCCTTCCAAAGGATTTGAAGATCTGCCTATTAGGAATGACAATGGATAAGAAGATTAGTCAGATTAGTTTGAAATACCATTTTTAGGAGAAAAATGCATTTTAAAGTGGTGGAATACATAAGCTAAATGTGCATACATCGTGTATCCCACCACTAGAAAGTATCTTCTACATATAAACATTTATATATGTATATATAATGGACTTCATAAGGCATAGAAGTATTTGAAGACAATTTAGTGAAAGTAATAAGTCTGTAAGTGTTATAAGAAATTAAACATATGCATATTATATGCTATTTTGTATGTTTATTATACATAAATTTATGGGGCCAGATTAGCCAATATGATTTTTTGTGGTCCTTTTTCCAGCTGGGTAAATGATCACAACTGAAGTGCATCATTTTTGTAAAATGTTTATGTTGATTGAGATGGTCTTTTTCAACCTTGCCTATCTATTGGGAAAAATCATATTTCCTTCTGTATAAAACTGGCTCTATGTCATTTTTCCCAGTTAGATGGAGTTCAGCATTAATCATTGCCTAATAAGGATGGAGACCCAAGGGGGTTTCTAACCACTTTCAGAACAGGACAGGGGACTGCATCCATGAAAAGGAAGTATCAAAATCCATCTAAAGTGTCCCTATAAATCTATTATTATTTGAGCATATAATACTACTAATGCACAAACTACTGCTTGCAGATTTGCAGCTGGTAATCAGGCAGAAGTTATTTTGATTGCTTTGGTTGCTGAAATCAGTTTATATGTCTGTATGCAAGACCTTTTTCAGTAGGTCATAAAACTCTGAAGGAATTCAGCCTGCAGTTGGTAGAAATTAAATTCCTCTCATCCATCACTGAAAGATTGTTTATCAAGATGCTGTGGATGAATTAGTGTAATCCTTATCACTTAATAAAGTCTGGCTTGATACCTTTACTGGAATTGGTTCTCAGAATTAATCAGCTTAGAAAATGTTAGGAAAAAGAAATGCCAGCTATTAATTTGCAATTAAAAAAAAAAAAAACCCAAGCTTGCCCATCTAACACAAGTAGAGGAAGAGCTCCTCTCTACAAGTACAATCTTGTGATTTTTATCTGTACTGCATTCGTCAAATATCAAGTATTTAAATACCTGCAAATATATATGAACTGTGACTGTTTGTTAGGCTGCTTTTATTTTGTTCTAGGCAGCAGCCTTAAATGGGGGTAGATGTGTACAGAATTTGATATATACCATGTGGCAACTTCTTTTGAAACATAGATACTCTTTTTTTTGTAGAAAAGTGGTCTATCCAGGAAGGTATTAACTTCAAATGTTAGGCTTTCATTAAACTTTAAGACAAACTACAAAGCAGCAGTATCTGGTTTCCAGTCAGGTTTTAAATTATGCCTTATATCATCTGCAGGAGATACAGGTTTGTGTGTCATGCTCCTATGTACCTTCAAAAGATTTTACTAATGTGCTTTGGAAGAGATTATTTTCCCATTCAGCAGTGAGCTAGGATGTTAGGAACAGCCACATCACTGGGATAAGGAAAAATCCTGTAAATGGTTGTTTATAAAATTTCGTTTTTTTTGCTCCATGCTAAAGTTGTGCAGCCAGTTTACATGCTTAGTGCTGGAATAAAAGAATAGAAAGTGTGCTTGTATTTTTCATTAGTTCACGACTCATAATTTTCATTAGAACTCATATGTTATTTCTTCAGTACTCCTACTGTATGCCAGGTGAAACAGTTTCCTGTGTAAATACCTCTCTATTGGGGCAGACCTAAGGTGGGATTTTTAGTGTATTGCTTACATCAATCACGAGAAGATTTTGAAAAACTTTGAGAAGGACTTAGTTTTTCCAGTGGGTGTGAGGACTAGGATTCCATTAAAAACATCTCTAGGGAATCATTACCTTGCCCTAATCAGATAAATTTTGAAGGAGATTACTTAGGAAGTGATGGGAACTTCAGACAACCCAAATTATTTTGTCACATCTCTTTCAGGACACTGCCAGGGCAGCAACTGAATTTCCTTTACCTTTGCTACCAGTGACATGTGTCATTCAGATAGTGGGAGCAGAGGATGAGAGTGAAAAATTTATCTGAGCAGGGATGCAAACAGCTATTTGGGAACATATACTTTCTTTCTGGTTTGCTGGGAAAACTTGATTTTTTTGTTTGATTGAATGTTTTAAATTCCCTCTCACATTCTTGGAGAAGATGAGAACAGATCTCTTAATTATTTCTTTACAGTTTTCAAGCTCAATAAGATCTTTCTTCATTCTTATGTTCTGGATATGAGTAGGAGCCTTCAAGCTTTTTCCTTGTTACTGTATTTTTAAAGGAAGAATGACCCCTATTTTATGTTTATATTGAATTTTTTTCCTAGTGGAATAGAGTGTTGTCCTTAATGATACCAGAGTCATTTCTTGAGAAAACGTGTTTTTTGGGACCAGACCTATCCTAACATTATTTGGAATTAGGTGGAGAAGGTTGGTGCTACCCTGCAGTCATGTTTTCCATTACAGTATTTTAAATGACTTTGAACTTAGGGTTTTCCTACTGCTCATACCCTCACTGTGACTGAAAAACAACTGTGGAAAACCACATTGTCACTCTCCTGAAGGAATGAGCACAGCAGATAAGTACATCTCTCCAATAAATGCTTTTCTGGACATGCTGAACTTCTGTTCTCTTTGACCAGATGTACCAGTGCCACCAGCCCTGCAAAGAGGGGCCATAGGCAGGTGTAACATTCATATCACACAGAGCTTTACATAAGGAATCTAACAAACTCTGTCAGTTCAGAGTCTGCAGTTAGGACTAAGTATGAGAGAAATGATAAATAAGTGAAACATACCAGAAAGGAGGGACTGATTCAGGATATTGCAAAAAAAACCAGGCATGTATAAAGAAGGATGTACAAAGGAGTGGTCTGTTAAAGTGAATGTGAACACAGCCATTAGAAAGGGCTTTCCAAACTCTTCTTCTTGGGATATGCAGGTAAATAGCTGTCCAGCTATCCAGCTGTCCTGACTTTTTCTTCTGTTAGAAGAATTGCTTAGTGACATCAGAGAAGACTCATGTTAGAACAATTTTATGAGGGCATCAAAGTTATGAAACACAGAGGATGTAATAATAATTAGAGGAAATTTAAGGCAATGAAGTCCAGGAAATTATAAAAAATCCTCCATTTGTGGTTAATTATCTCAATACAGGCTCCACAGCTGTCTTGCAGGAAACGAGTGCTTGCTAGAAGAGTTTTACCCAGTTTTGTCCAAGCAAATGAGCAAGAGCAGCAGAGAGCTTGAAGCAGTGCCCATGACATAAGCCTTTATCCTTCATTGCCAGGACTTTTGTCCTGAGATGGAACAGGTTAAAACCAAAAATTATTGTTTTCTTGAGAACAAAAAAACTTTTATTAATCCAATATATCCTGTGTATTGACTACCCCTGTGAATGTTCATAGGCCTTATGCTATAAGGAAATAATATCCTTTTCTGCTTGCAGTTATTTTTCTTGGGAGTGAGCAGCAGACTAAATATGGGAACACATGTTTAGAAGACACATTGATTCACATTTAGCAATAACTTTCATAATTGCCAAAGCAGTGTAGATGAAGAATCTTTGAAGGCTTCATGACTTTATTGTAACGACCCTTAATGATTAATTTTGCTATGTCAGCATGATTGTTCACTTGCAAATATCTCCAGTCCAGAAGCTAATGAATGCTTTGGCATTGGGCAATGATCTTCAAGGTTATACATGCACTATTGGAGCATATATCAAGACAAAGCACAAGAGAGGAGTTATTTTCATAAAAATGTTTTCTGCCCTTTGAATTCCCCTCATCTTCTCATCCCCTCTCCAAAATAAATAATAATTTTTAAAAAACCAAAACTCAGAACTCCTACTACTGTCTAAGCCTAGTATAACTTTAAGTCAGACCTATTCAGTCTGACTAGTGCTAGTAATCACTGTACTTTCAGCCAATTTTACTTATCCTGCACTTGGTTTACTCCAAGACACAGAAACAGAAGAGCAGGAAACAAAAATTATCTGGATGCAAATACCTTCCATTTCCTTCTGTTTTTTAGCAATCTATCTGCATGGGTTTCAACTAATGGAAATTGGAAGGGAAGTGGGCTCTGGTGGCAGTAGGACATCTAATTTGTCTTCCTGTACAACAATTTATTGTCACATTCTTCCTAGTTTTTTCACCAGACCATGTTATAGGTTTTCTAGTATTTCTTATGGCAAATCATTCTACATGTTCATATAACTGCAGTAAGAAGATTTTTAACAAAGAACACATTTTCCTTCATTTCAATCTATTGCTGTATTCACTTATTTTTCACTATGCTTATTATGGTTTCACTTCTGTGTTAACAATTTGGCTTTTAGCATTGCCCACAGTGTTTTCTTTGTGTATGGTTACAGACCATTGCTTTCTGCACCATGTTGTCTCTTATAACTCTTCCTTAACTCCTGTAGTCTGCCTACCTTTATAGCATAAAGTGTACTGAAATTGAACACAGTATTGGAGCTGAAGTAAATAGGTTTTACTGCAGAGAACAGCTTCTAACACTGAGTTGTGGCATGGTTCACTACTTTGTCAATTTGTTTCCCTCTCTTCATCTAATTATGCATGTCATGTTTACAGTCCACTGTGAGATACATGTATATTATGAAAACCAGATCATTCTAAAATGATTTCCCCACTCACAAGTGTGAGATCACATTACTAACAGAAAGGTTTTAATACTGATATATTTTTTGAGCTGTACTTCAAAAATGCTTTGCAATAACAATTTTCCATTCCAAATTATCCTGCTATAAACACACATTAATTGACTAGTTCATTTCTTCTTTCATGAGAGACTTTATTTTGGCTTTAGGGACTGATTGCTCTGTTTCCTGTGAAATACTTGTGGGAATTTTGTGAATTTCATCTCTAAGATACAAGATTCAGGTTAGTAATGTGAGTTGATTGCTATGATCAAAAGAAAATGGAAATCACAGAGAGAAGGATACATTTGGTTTATGATGCATCTCTGTTTTAAATTCTCTTTCAAATTAACAGTTAGGATTGTTAATTAATGACTTCTGAAACACTTTTAGCATCTATTTAGCAAGCTGCCTATTGTTATGAGTAGGAGATTCATACAGCAAAGCAGTAAAATAGTTTTTCTTATTCTAACTTCTTAGTTTTAGAGGAATTAGAATCTCAGATAGGAAGGGAGTAGAAATAAACCAGATTTGTAATAATCCACTATATGAGGGTGATTTTCAGTTACTGTTGATTTTGATACCTACTTAAATCCTTTGATTTAAGTTCATTAGAGCTTTGTCAGTCAAAATTAGGCAGAGCTTCTTCTTACTAATAGAGAAATAATAACAAATGTTTTAAAAACTTTAATTTTACAGATGTCTAATTTACCTCTATAAGGAGAAAGGGCCTTATAAAATAGGTAGAACTATATTGACAAGTAGCATAATGACTAAACAGGCAGAATTTGGGCCAGATTTAGTGAACAAAGGAGATTTAATTGAGATGCTCGAAGTAACACATTCACTTCTAATTAAAACGGTTTTGTACCTCCTGGATGCTGGCTTTATGTCTCAGCTGAAAACAGCATCAGTATGTGTTGCAGGGTAGGATTTTAATTCAGTGCTTGTTCTGAAGGAAGAATGACCCTTATAGTGCTTAATCAACCACAGCTTTTCTCAAGAATGACCTGGGATAGTCTCAGAGGTCTCCCATGCAAGTAGGAGCAAAAATTACTGCTCACTGATGAAACTGAGTGTATCATTATAGAGTGCAATGGTCCTAGTCCTAATAGGCTAAGTAAAAAAGGAGGAGGATTCTAAATTTGAAACTTCATTATATTTATCAAAACTAAAACATAACAATTTAAGTTGGTCTGATGCTGTTTCCAAGACAAATTTGTATTCTGGAACTCTTTTGCTTTAGCCATCTGTTCATGTTCACAGCTGTGCTTTTGCTGCCACCAAGGTCACAGGAATCTACCCCCTGTAAATCCTAAATGTAACCTCTGTTTGATCCTCTGCCCTTCAAAGACCCTCTGGCAGTATATGCTGTTCTGAGCCTGCAATTATTGCACCACCTGCATCAATTTATTGTATTCACTTCAGCCTGTATGCTGTTAGTAGATCTGAATTATGTACAGTGACCTCTACTGAAAAGTCATGGCCCCAATTAATACAATATTCCATCTCTTTTCTGTTCAATTTCTCCTTTACAATTCCCTGCTGAAGCACATTTGCCTTAATTCAATTGGATGCTCGATCTCCCTGTGCAGGCCACCACCAAACGATCGAGGGCCTCACTGCAATTACAAGTAATCCTGCAAAGAAATGAATAAAGACTCAATTAGGGAGCATTTCAAATGCAGACTGCACTATGGCTCTGCTAACATGTCACCCTCTACAAGCACTCTGCAATGAAACTGGAGATTGGGTCTCTAATATGAATTAGATTTTAGCAAGATCACTTATGGGTGTGTTTTTCCCCTTCAAACCAGCTCCCGTGAAAATTATCTCCACTTCCTTTTAAATACCTAAGTGTCTTAGATATTTTCTGCAGATTACTCTTTAGCAAGCCGAGGAGATAATTTTGGCTTTTGGGCAGACATATTAGTAGCATATTATTCTGGTGAAAATAGGACCCTGCCCATTTTTCTGAAAATTGCTCTCCTGTAATTTGGATAGCACTAACAGTAGCACTCAGAGATAATTTGATTTGGACTAGTTTGTAATTACCTTTACAAAATGAACAGAGAAGGGGATTTGGATGTCATTTTTTTCTCCTTTCCCAAGATCCCTGATCCCTGTTCAGTAAGGACATACTCTGCCCAGTTAAGATGTGGTATTAAGACTCTAGAAATAGATATATGGATGCATTTTTGTGCATGACTGTGGTGTTGGTCTTTGATCAAGTGTTTAATATCTAATTTAAAAACTTTTGCACTCTTTCAAATGGGTATAGTAGTCATCATATTTTTACCCTTTTGAGTCACACTCACTTTCTTATCTTACCTATTCAAGCTTAGTTTTCTAAGGTAAATACTAAAAACTACAAACTGTACATCATCTTATAATAAATTTTCTGACATTTATTTTATATCGGTCTGCACCAGAATGCATTGCTGCACAGGAATTCGCTCATAAAATACTTGTTTTCAATGAATATTTGCAAAATAAAGATGGACTTATTTAAAATCCTCTAAAAAAGATTTAGCGGTGTTGTTGCATGCTTGTATATTTAACTGAATCATAAGTACTTTATTTGATTGAATTTATAATTTAATGTACTCATATTTGCCAAGAAAGTACATCTTTGAAGTACTGAAAAGAGTAAACGTTCCATAACTCAGCTGTGTAAATACATAAAATTCTGTTTATGGCATGAATCTAAATAACAAGCCCAAGGTATCTTTTACTTCTTTCTTTTTAATCAACCTATATTCACTCAAGTTTGAATTCAGGTTTTACTTGAAATTTTAATAGTGTCTGTGTAAAACGGAATTACAGCTGACTTGTTAGTAATATTCTTGATGCAAAGTCTTTTTATTTCCTTTATTATTATTTGAAACACTGTTTTTTCTTGGACAAAATTATAATTAATATTGTGACATCAATTTCTATTAGAAAGGGAGAAAACCATTATTACATTTTAGTTGAGACTTGGGATAACTCCCTGGCAAGAAATATTTCATTATTTCTTCTCAAGTGCCCCCAAATGTGTTATTGTTTCTGCCTTAATGATCTAGTCTTTAGCTCAGAAAAGGAACAAATACACTTAGTCCTTCAAGTAAGTCAGCTGCTTGCAGAAGACACCATTAGTTTATTAGGATCCAAAAAGGATCCTAATAAAGGTGCAGTGTGTCTAAATGCTTCTCAGGTTGACTGCCAAAGTCTGCTGGATTGTCTGCACCAGTTTCCAACCACCGTCTGTGTGAGCCAGGAGCTTCTCCAAGTGTGTGTTTAGTCACTGGATTTTCCTTGCTTGTTTTAGTGCTTTTCTCCTGTGTTGAGACAAGGGAATTTCTTCTACATTTTTTTAAGAGAATGTTCTGGTGTAATTGTCAGTACTTTTATTTTTTTTTTTTTTACACTTGCACTTTTTACTTCTTTATTCCTTTCATGCTTTCCACACACTCAACCCTCACATCTTGTTTTATGTGGGTAAGTTAGAAATAAATACTGAGGGTGCTGTGATGCCATTTTCACCATAATCAGTACAGCCCAGACTACTGTTCAGATCGTGCTCTTATCTCATTCTTAAGAGACATGGCTGCACTGAGAGGAGATGGTCAGAGTTTATACAGACAGGGACCAACATATATGTAAGGCAAACACAAAAATATATGGGCTGTATAGTATTATATATATACATAATAATAGTATATATATTCTGTATCCGTTTTGTGAGAAAAGCAAGTAAGGTAACATACAGTACTGACGTAACATATAGCATAACATATAGCATAACAAACACAGCTCTCATCAAAAGAGAAGTTGATCTATGAGGAACAGATTTAAAAAAAAAAAATAAACAGCATTAAACTATTGATTCTAAATCACAGTGACAGACAAATTTGGAAATCAAATTTTAGAAGACAATTAAAGACAACTAAGCATTTGTTTGTCCAGTGAGAACAATTACAGTTACATTGCAGAGGAAAGCTATGTAAATAGAAGAAAACCCCACAAACACTTGACATATGTAATGAACTAATCACTAACTAAAAGCAGTTAGAAAAGTTCTCTGTGGACAATTTGTTGCATAATTGTTTAAAATTAATTAATTGTCATCTTTCTCTGAAGCATCTGGTAATAATCACCATCAGAAAAGGGATATTGGGGTTGGCAGCCAGTTAGTTTGAGTCAGGAAGTTAATTGCTAAGATGCTACTGCTTTGTATGAACTGCTATACAATATATTTTGTAGCC
>WBNO01016059.1:16414-31215 GCA_013400575.1 Peucedramus taeniatus | reverse complement strand
TTGGACTTCAACAGAAGAAACACTTGTACGAATGTAGATTTATTTTTTTAAAAAAAAGCTTTCTGCCAGACTGGAGGGTGCTTTTCTGGGGGTGGGAGTAATAATGAACTCTGACAGATAAACAGTAACTCAGCATAAGTGACCTGTGGATCATCTGTTGTACTAAGAATGGTCCTGAAGAGTGTGTTAGCAGAGCTTTAGTTTATCATGATCCTTTTCTGAGGGGAAAGCTGGGAAGGGCAAGGAGGCCCTGGATCATTGAATTGATACTTTAATTTCTGCTGTTGGCTGTTAATAATTTGGATTATTTATGTTTATAAATGATACAGATCTGTTTACAAGGTTTGTAGATACTTTTTTGTTCCTGTTCATAGATGGGAAGCTTCCTTATAAATGATGCAGAGAAGACAAAAAACAAAACAAAAAAAAAAAAAAAACCAAAAAAACTAGTCCTTCAAATACTGCTGTATTTTCAGGAAAAGGGTGTTTCTATTGAAACTGTACTAAATTTTGCCTGCAATTTACCTTGTTAAATATTGTAGATAAATTGCTACTACTAATAGCCAAATAGATAACACTAATGCTTTGTAAAAACATGAGCAGTGGTGTTCTAATGAAGTTATGGCCTCTGTCCTAATTAGTTTCTTAAATACATTTACTACTTAATGGTTTTGAAACAACTGTTTAATTTTTAAAAATTTTGAGAAACTTACTGAATAACTTTTGTTCAGAACTTAGTAGGATTGTTTAATGCAGGACATCAATACGTGATGGAACTTGCTTGAAATATTTCTGTTATCTCGGGCAAAATGGATTAAATCAAAATACATCAGAATCTTAGTCCTTTGTTTTTGTCTAATCATGTTAGTTTAGTGCTGTCTTGGTGAACTGTGAGTGGAACTGTGATTTTTTTCTAATCTATAGAATCCTTCATGCAGCATGAGGGCTGTTGGCATTTTGAAAGGTTGTTAGTGGGTAGCATACATGTTCTCCTTTTTGTTTTTGAAACTTGTTTGTAAACATGAATAAATCTGCCCTTTTGTTAAAATAAAATTGCAGCAATGGTTTCTTACAGATTTTTTTTTTCTCAGCTCCTTCACTGGAAATACAGAAGGTACTCTTTTGTGTTACTGGTTATCTTTAAACTGCAATTTCAAGATGGTAACAGCCCCACTCCAAACAGCTCTTTGAGTAAATGGAATCATGGTGGCTGCCTCCAGAATGAATGTAAGTTAAGGTACTCAAAAGTCTTCACTGAGCCAAATGGATACTCCTGGGGAATTAATAGATCTGCCTGAAATTCCGAGACTTACTGTGAGTACCATGTAATAAATGTATCTCTGACTGCTTAGGTGAGGGAGACTGAGAACTCACATAAAGCACAGGTGAAATGCACCAGAATTGATCGACTAGAGACTGACTGAAGAAGTTATGGCCTGCCTCTGCTGTATTGCTCAGACAGCGAAGGATGGTGAAACAGTACTTGGGTCTGGCACTTCCTCATGTTTTCTTGGTCCAATACTATTTTAAAGAGCAACAGAAGACATGAGTTGTAATATTTTCTCTTTCCAGCTCTGTATTCTTTAAAATAGCAAATGAATTTTTTTGTCAAATAATCCAGAATTATGGACATTTTTTAAGGTGGTCCCTTCAAAGGACTGCAAGAATTAAGTTGGCAATGAGGAAGGAGATAATAGTGGAGCTAACTGCAGAAATGAGCAGGTTGGGAAGCTCAAGCACATCTTTCCCTTGTGGTGGGGTACATGCATGCTTGGGGTTGTCCTTTAGTGGATATTGTTCAACCTGTGGCACTGTATCCCACTGTCAACCACTCCTGAATTCCATCTTTTCTATTGTACTTCAGTAAATACACTGAATTCTAGGCAAGGGGGTCAAGGGTGGGGGGTTGCACTTGACACTTTGTATAGCGATTTCTCCCACATGTTTCTAGCACTTTTCTTACATCATAATTCTTACCTAGAGCGCTTGGTAGGGGGGTCAGTTTTTATGTAAGCTATTTTCTCTTTACTACAAAAGTCAGATAAACACTGGCTTAAAATAAAGGGAGTTTTCTTTACCTGTGAAGTACACTGCCATGTGGAAAAGTATCTTCATTTAACTTTGTTAATGAGTAATGATTTGACTTCATTTCAAAACAGACTTTAATTTTCCCCTCTTCTCTAGGTGTGATCATGACTGCATGTTAATCTTTTTTGGAATAAAATCTACACTTAAACCTTTTGTGGGGGGTGGGAGGGTGAATGTAGGCTTTGTACATCGCTGGTCCCTCTTGATTCTGTTAAAATCAGTGTGCTGTTCTTACAAGGAAACATCCTTACAGAAATAAGGAAAAGTTGTTTAAGAGGGGGGTATGCTTTCTTTGTGATCTCAAGAAATCATAACATTGCCTAGATTATGAAATGGTTTTCACTAAGCTCATGAGGCCTTCATTGCCTTTCTGGTTGTAAGGTTTACTTGTCTTTCTTCTTGTAACTGAAATAAATAAAAGTGCTGTTCCTCTCAGTCTGTATGGGGACTGAAATTCTTGAATGTCAGTACAGTACTGATTTAAACCTGAAATGCATGCCAGTTATATAAAACATCTCTTGCTACAATTTTACACTCATTTGCTTTCAAGAGGTCATGGTGTATAGTGTATGTGGTTGAGTGATAGTGGCTTGGAACATAAATTCAGTCTAGACTAACTACTATTTAGAGTGGCTTAAAATGTGGTTTCCTGGGTGGGATGTCTGCTATCGCTGTGTATATGTTAGGACACCTCATCTTGGCTCTGAAGGAGGGCTGAAAATGGTAATTAATATAAGAGGACTCTTTTTTTTTTCTGTATTGGCCTTAACAGAAGAGGAAAACGCTGCATCATGGAGTAGTCTGGAGAGAATAATAGAAACAAATGCCTTAATGCTAAATAAGTGGGTAAATGCAGGGGTCCGTAGCAAGTACAAGCAGCCAAAAAAAAGGAAATAACATAATCAAAGGCTTTCATAGAATAACAACAAAATTTCCAATGTGTTTTGAAGTAAGCAAGCAAATGCTTACTTCATTATAACTTGTGTATAATATTGAGTATTGGAAAGTGATTCCAAAGGCCTGATAAGTTCAATTTCTACTGCTAGTAGTTCTAGCCTCTGCAAAGCTCTAGAATAATCCAGATCATAGTAAGCATTACATAAATTAAAGTAGAATATCTTAATGTCCGTACTATTTTCCTGATGCAAATGCTTGGTTTTAAAGAGTTGCTGCTTTTTTCCATCTGCACCCTCTCCCCCAGCAATGCATTTCTTCTGATCTTACAGATTTCAAGCCCTCACTGAAGTACCTTAACTTTGTTGGATGAGCTTGGCCAGCATGAAAGGTCCAGCTCAAACTTATCTCCAGACTGATTAGGCCTGCTTATTCAGGACAATGTGCTGAGAAATTCTGGGCCAGAATAAAGAGCCTTATTACTGTTCCTGCCAATCTTCTCCCTGAACTGTATTCAGAAATACCTAACCACCTTCCTCAGGAGATTGCAGCATCCATCAAGGAGATATGTCTTAGTTTCTAAAACAGAAGCCTCCTACAGGTACTACTTGTCCTTTATGCTCAAAGATGATGTTTTGCTAAGAAAATGATGGGATGGGCTTAAACAACTGAGCAAAGGCGGCATATAAAAAGTAGCACATTGGATAGTGATGCTTTACTACTGTTAGGTACACCTGACTTAGAGTCTTCTACAAAACCTATACAATTATCAGTTTGAAAAGGGTTCCTTGACTTGTCCCAAATAGAAGACGGTGGGAATTTAAACTTGGAGAAATAACTAACAGGAGTATTTCTGGGAATTAAGAGCTTTTGGTGGAAGTGTACATTCTGGAATACTGGAACATCATCTCACATTCTGGTGTAATGACAAGTGTCAATCCAAACCTGAAGCAGCAGTTGCTCACTAAAATGGAAGTATGCATTCTGGATCCCTTTGAGCCCTTGCAAATGTTGCAGCATCTAACTATTCTGAACATCTTCATCTGCTTTCCTAGGCTGCCTCTCTTGCAGGGCATGAAGCTGAATTATGCTGAAAGACTGTAAGTATGATCATACAGAAACCTTGTCTATATCTTCCTCCTTGGCAAAGGCACAAAGGCACATTCACTCTATGGCAACTGCTCAGGCACAGAATGAATACTGGCTTTTCCTGTTTTAAAGCTCTCAGTCTCTTGTAGAGAATTAGGGTGTGTGGTTCAAATGCTTTGTGTGAAAAGCTTCCCAAAGCTTTTGATTTAAGATACAATAAAAACCACAAAGCCACTCTACAAATAAACCCTAGAAGACATGTTTGTTATCTTTGACAATTTCAGTTTTACAAATACAGGATTTAACTTGGCTTTCTCAGTTTTCCACAAGTTGGTTTCTCTGATGGCTGCTAGGTACAAAGCTTCTTCAGTTATGACCTAAGGTTGTTGCAAGGTCTGAAGGTAAGCCTGTATTTGGCAGATGTTTGTGGGGAAATACATAGCTTATTTTGAATACTGTGTTGGCAGCTACTGCATAGTGTTTTGTGCTATGTATTTTAGGAGACAATCTGCAAAATGAACAATTTACAAAATTCAGATCCATGCAGTAGGACCTGTAAAAGGATACATGAGTCTGGCACAGAATGCTTGAAATAGGAAATTCTTCAAACTGGTATTTTGGTAGAAACCAGGATTTTGTTTTGGACAACACTCCTTTAAAGAGGGGAAGATTTCTCTTTAATCACTTGCCATGTATTTGCCATTAATGTTCTGATCAGTGCAACAATTTAATTCACCGAGGACCATCATTCAAAAAGCATTCTAATAAACAAGTGTTTTTAAATAAAAAGAAAACTCTGGAGAAGGTACTTTTTTGGTCATATTTTAATTCCCCCAAAAGATGAGTCATTCTTAGCTTCTTTCTTTTGCCAAATCAACTAGGCTCTGTTCTAATAAATCTAACAGTATATAGACATGAATTACAATGTGGTAACTTCTTCCTGTCTTCCCCTTTCCAGTCTGCCAAGGATGATTATAGGGAATCAGTGAAGGACAGATGGGATAAGAAGTACAGTTGTGGATTTGTCCCTTTTATCATATTTCTGTCTTGCCTTTTTATCTTCTCTTCTGCTTTTTTCTTCAAGATCTCACCCACTTTCAGTAAATTTTAGGAGTACTTTTTATATGGTAGCATCTTTTGGTGCTGTAGCCCAGAGCAACTCATAGGAGAGCTCTTTGAACAAGATCTATGGAAAGAACTGGCTTTGAAAAAAGAAAGAATGAAAGAGAGGCAGACAGCTTTTTTTTTTCCCAATTAGAAAAAACAACAGTATGAGTTTCATTACAAAGTTTTTAAGCCCAAAAGAATTTGCAGGCCAAATATCACCAGAATGGCTTGGCTGGTTACTTAGCCCATAAAGATTCTATAAAGCCCATCATGTCTTGGCAGAACACAGCTAAATTGATGCCATTATAAGAAATTAGTTTCTGATTTTCCCAGCCAGTCAAAAGTGACAGCACATGAAACTGCCTGAACATAAGAAAACACACAGAGAGGTTAGGGAGTCTTCATCCTTGGAGACACTCAGAACTCAGCTAGACACAGCCCTGAGCAACCTGCTGTAGGTGATGCTGCTTTTAGCAAGGGTTTGGAGTAGATAACCTGCACAGGCCCTTGCCAACCTCAGTAATTCTCTGATCCTGAAATTCTTGAGCTGGAGGTGTAATTCTATTGGGTTTCTTCACTATCCTCATGGATATTGATTTCTATACATAGATGGAATTCAACAAAGACATCAGTCACCGGGACAACCAAACCTGAAGCAAAGCAAGGAAACAATTGACTGTTTTCTTTCTCTTATCTTAAACTGACCTGGCCAAAATGCTTGCTGATATTTGCCTGTTGTAATGCTTACTGTGACAGCAGAGCTTGGATCACTTCTGCTCTGGTAAACCTTTTTGAATGATGACTGGCTGTCTGTAGTTCATAGGAGAGCCCACAGATTTTAACATGGCCTTTAGAAATCTGCAGACCTGTGGAAATAATCTGCTCTTCAAGGAGAGGATTTGTTATTTGTCTCTTTCAGGTGCAGAAAGAAAAAATTTGTAGCTGTTTCTAAGGGAAATTAAACTCCAGCTTATTTGAAGATTTGTGTGGTTTCATTGCCCTGCTCTCTACTTAAAACTCTCTTGAAAGAACCTGGTCCTTTTTCTCAGAGTTACTATTTTTTTTTTCTGGTTTCAAGTGTTTAAGATCAGCTTCCAAAAAAAGAAGGTTCTCTTGCAGGCATATAAGTTAATGAAATTTATATTATTCTAATGGATCAAGACAAAGAGCACTGAAAAGTATGTTTTTAGTCATAGAAGAGTATAATTTACATGTAATTGAGAAGCTAACTTTTCTCCTTACCTTAATTCATGGAGGGGTGGTGTTACAGGCTTTTATCTAATTGAGCAAAGTATTGGTGAAATTAAATGAAATGCCATATTAGTTGTGATCTTGGGTACAAATTCTCCTTTCTCCTGCCTGGAGTTGCAGAAATATTTTGCTACACTTGAAGAACTTAGTGTTATATCAGAGTTGGATTCTCTTTTTATTGGTTCTCACATAATTGTCCCGTTTCATAATGTCTCCCTACATTAGGAAACTGCCATTCTGATCTTAAAAATGTTGTAATACAAAAAGGTTTCAGAGTCTATGCATAACCTGCATAGTAAAACTAGCTGTCTGGCTGATAAAATGTTATAGTAATGAGATGATTCAACCCAAAATTTGACATTCTAACTATTGAAAAAAGCTGAGTTTCTGCAAAACAGAAACATGGTCTTTTTTTGTTGGAAATAATATATTCCTTTTGAAACTAAAACACATTTAAAACAAGTATGTTCAGAAGAAGATGTGGGGGACTGTCTACAGCACTAACTTCCAATATGTATATAATGGCTCTCTACCTTAAAGGTGCAGAATTCTTTAGAATTTTAATCTGTGGAGTGAATATATTGAAGCATGTTTCTTTTCAAAAGTCTTAATGATTCAATAAAAGATAACTCTACAGCAGGATGTTAAAAGTATTCTGTACTGCCATTTTTTAAGAGCTTGGGATGCCCAGCCAATCCTGTAGGCATGTCAGTACTTGAATAGAGTTATTATAGCTTTAAATCTCACTGACTTCAGTCTTTTTCAAAAGAGCCATAAACAGTCCAAGTCTGAATATCAACTAAATGATCAACTGTCAGCTTGATACCAATCAACACAATCAGCATTTTACATATTTGAATGAAGAAGTGCTACAGGCTTTTTGATCGCTGGATGAGGAGTGTGAGCTGATAAAATGCCACTTGAGAAAATGATTCTCCATTGGTTTTCTTCATTACTGTTCCCAAAGGCAATCAGCACAACTAATAGACCCCTCAGTGTTTGTTTTCCAAGGTCATGCTTCATCTCTGGCAATCATTGTCAAAAAGACTGAAACACTGGGACACACTCATGCTTGCTATCATATACCCAATTTGGAACATCACATTTGGAATCAATCCAAGTCCAACAGTTAAGCCATAGATAGCTGTTTCCAAACTGACTATATCTGAGGTATTGCCAAAAAAACCAGAAGTGCTCCCATGGCTTTCTTGCTTTGTTTTAGTCTTGCAAGTCTTGATGACTGTGCTATAACTCTGAAACCAGGCCTTAGTGGAAACTTAATGGAAAAATTTATTTAGGTACTAAGCACCCTAATAAAATTATACAGCTCAAATGATTTGCTTTTGTGTTATGAAATGAAAGGGCTTAGCCATTTCTAAGAAGGAAATTTGTAATTTTTCTGTTCATGCCTGTTGAACAAGATTTGCCACCTGTCTGTCAAGGAGGATCTGGCGTTGGGGATCTCTTGCTAACCCAGCAGGGAGCATAGACAAGTTCAGCTTATAAATATCTGTACAGTCAGCCTTGTTGGCTTTCCAGCAAAACTGTAGCTTTTATAAGCAAACTGCTCTGCCTCATTGCAGGGATGTGATTGGGTTGCAACTGAGCCTTTCACAGAGGGGGGATGCAGTATGTGATGCTGGCCCAGGTTACCCCTCCTCTCTTCCTGCAGTGTTCCCTCTGTTGTGCCATCTCAACAGCTTCTGTGACAGTGTGGTCAACCACACAGGAACCATTTCTGGGTAAACTGCTGCTGCAGGCTGGTGCTGTGGGGTTCTCTGCACAGAAAAAACTCCAGAACAGACCTGCTCCCCCTGACTCTGCTGCCCAGCTCAGGGAACTAACAACCAAGGCACTGTAGATGAAGAAAGTAGGAATTGAAAGGGGAGAGTGGAAGGAAACATATGAGCAATGAGAAGGTTTCTGAAAACTTTTGGGGAAGAAAAGCAGGGTAACAGGATAGGAGTAAGAAGAGCAAAAAACATGAATATACAAGTTGAAAAGCTTGTAGTTTAAAGCAGATTTATTCAGCTTCAGGCACTAATGCCAGAAGCACTACAAACTATGCCCTCTACTTATGCTACAGTATTTCAGTCACCTTTACTTCCTGTTTTGGTTGGGAGAAGAACAAGTGATGATCTGTTCTGTGAATCTGAATACCAAAATTTGACAACCACTATGGATCACTATAGGATTTCACATAAGTGATGATAAATTTGAGGGAACATAACAAAACTAGAACACCAACTGTTCTTGGTAAACTGATGCAAGAAACTTAATCTAGTGTTTTTTATTTAAAATACATAAATTAAACAAGAAAAACATAATTAAGGGATGTGTCACAGTAAAATGTGCTTATCTGCAAGTGTTCATATATTTTTGGTGAACACAATTTCATGATTATATTGAGTACTAAAGCCGGAAAACCTCCTTGCAGCAGGAGTGATCTTGAAGGCAGCTCTTGTAGCAATCATGTAAGAACCCTTTCTGGCAACAACTGGGAAATTCAAAAAGCAGTGTCAGTTTTATGGATGCAAGAATAAGCTGCTAAACTAATGACAGGCTATGTTCTTCAAAATATAAACCTGGTTCAAGATGAACTCTCTTAAACTAGAGAGAAAGTAGCCAGCAAGCAATTTCTAAGTAAGAATCAGGGGGAAAAATAGTAAAGAGTGCACAGAGTAAGTTAGAGCTCTCATCTCCAACAGGCTTCCTTCTGACCATTTTAGCCTGACTATAGTATTTTGTCTCCATCAGAAAGATAGTGTGGTGTGAAAACACTTGTTAGGTTGCAGCCTTACAGCATATTGATGGAAAACTGCCTGGATTTGTTCTGAATGGGCAGGAGCCACCAGACTATGCCCCCTTGGCAATTCCTACTACTGCACCTGCAAAATGCCTGTGGCACCCAGGTATTCCTTGTCACTTTGAAAGGGAAGTGCAGCAATTTGCTGCATACCTTGTCTGCTGTGTGGCCCTGTTGCCTCTCCCTGCAGCTAGGACCAGTCTCCACAGTACCTGTATTGCTAATTGCCACTGTAAAACACCCAGGGGAATTGCAACTGGATTGTGATGGAGATTCTGCATATACTGTGTACATATGCTGCAGGCTTGCAATTAGTAATGTACAAGATGATAAAAGCAGTCAATGTTCAGTGATACAACAGAATGTTACCAGAAGCCTGAGGGTTTTTCCTGAAAACTTGTTCTAATGAGAAAATTTGGGTCATTCTTCCTGGCTTCATTTTGTGATAGTAAGCAGATGCCTCCTTCTGCTTCATTCTACAGTACATGGCTTGTTCAGCCACTCAGGAGTTGTCCTTCTTTGAAACAGAACCTGTCATTATGCTCAGATCAGCATAAAATTTCATAATATTAGAGCCACTGCAAGAAGGGGTTGACACAAGCTGACGCACATACAGCTATGTACGTATACAGCCTTCCTGCAAGAGAGGAAAGGGAGTTTTAAAAAAGAATGCATGGAGTGGTAAGGTGTTTGCAGTTTGGACTTTCTACCCACCAAATGAACCATTATATGTGCATGCCTCACCAGTGGAATAGGGATTTTTACCATTTTATAAGAATGACTTGATGAGATGTAACACCACCACTCATTTTGGAATCAGCCAAGTGTCTAGCTATCTCATCTATGGTGGCAGTTCTTGTACTTGATCCAGACACACAAGCAGAACAATGTATTTAATAATAAAACAAGAGAGTCTGAAACTACTACCACTCCCTTTATTTTTCTCTGTGCATCAGCCACACAAGTAATAGTCAAGAGAAAATCTATATAGTAGCAGCAGGAAGCATCTGTGGCAGTCTGTCATATTGTGGGTTTGCCAACTGTCATGTTGGATAGTTCTTCCTGCCCAAGCAGAACGTGNAAAAAAAAAAAAAAAAAAGTACAGATGCGGGCTTTCCTTGTCCAGACACAAGTCCTCACCCTACTATGGCAAAGTAGTGATGAACACAGATGTAATTTGTAATGTTCTCTCTCATATCTTCTCTGCAACTACCCTGAAATGAAGCAGCTGCCACTGCTGCCTGACTCCTGTCCCACTGGACGGGTAGCTAACCTAAGAGAATCAAAGTCTCCTAGTTCTTTTAAACATACTAACAGAAGTCTGGTTCAGCCCTGGTAAAATAAACTGGTGGCTCTGTCCTTAGAGAGATGCCCCAAAGCGGCAGCAGAGGAGAGAGCAGTGACACTTCTAAATCAGCACCTAAGTAATTTCTGGACCATTCATGAGATACAGAATCAAGGATCCTTTTAGAGGCTGCATGGGGTTGTGGAGCTGGGAGACTTGCATTATGATATTGCCAAACAAAGAGAGCACAGCCCTGTGCTAAGCAGCTGGAGTCTCTGGTGGGTCAGACCTCACCCTTCAGAAAGCAATTAGCAGAAGAAATTAACATCACAGATGTTGTAGCTGCAGTTGTTCAAGAACCATTAGGTTCCTTATTTTTCAATAATTGTGGCATATTGGTTTTCCTCACTTGTTTTTGTAATTACAATTGTTATAATTTGTCTTTGTACCTGGCAGTTGCAGACATTGGTTTCAAGCACTTATTTTAGCTTTACTGCTATTGGAAGACTGCTGTTGAAAACATGCACTCTAAAGAAACTAATTTTATGGAGGATTATAGAAAAATAGGCCCCAAAACAGACCCCTGGGGGGATACCACTCAGCACCAGTAGCTCTTTGGTTGTAGTCACACAATTCCTTGCCATCTAATAGTCCATCCATCAAATCCACATCAATTTAGAGGCAAAAGCATTGGAAGGGACAATATTAAAGGCTTTACAGAAGTGACATCACTTACCTTTCCTTTGTCCTCTGATGCAGTCACTCTATCATAGGCAGCCACTAGATTAATTGGGAATGATTTGCTCTTGGCAAAGCCATGTTGGGTGTCTCTAATCACCTTCATACAATCATCCCTCATATCCCTTGACATAACTTCCAGCAGGACCTGCTCCATGATCTTGTTGGGCACAAAGGTGAGGCTGACTGGTCAGCAGTTCCCAGGGTCTGGGTGTGATAATCCCTTCCCTCCAGTGCCTGAGATAGTTACAGGTAGTCAGTGTCACTCGAGTCACTGAATGGTAGTCACAGTCTGATTACCATGACTTTTCAAATATCATGGAGACATGGCTCTGCCATTACAGCTGCCAGTTCCCTCAGAACCCCAGGATGTTTCTTAGACTAAAAGCAACATCATATGTATTCCAAATCATCCTTGTATTTCAAATTGTTATGTACCTACTTGATATTCTCTTCTTTTTCGTTCTCTTGCTGCTGTTGGCAAAGAGACTTTAATGGGATTTTGATAAGAAAATTTCAACAGAAGCAAAAAACCAACAATACTCAACACGTTTCATAGATTTAATATTTATTTTATTTTCACAACCATTTTGATGGAGAAGAAAAACATGTAGGATCAGAGGTTGGAAAGATCATAAGGTATAATGGTTCTACGACAGCAAGACAGCCTGCAATTAAATCTTTGTGCCCTTGGACTACATTCTCTTCCTGCATGTAAGTGGATGAACACCCACGTGGTGGAATAATACCACGCTGGCAAAGCAGATCTCACACTCCCCTCTAGTGACAGAGTAGGAGCTCCTGAGGCCTCCCAGCAGCCTGGGCACCTTTGCTGATCCCAATAGGATCCCACATAATTACAGCTGGGGCTCTTAGTTTTATTTTAAAATAGGATTAACACTGAGTTAAAATACCTCATTTTAGACATGAAAGAATTTTTGGTGGGCTACTATATTGCTAGTATATTTGCCCCTTGTGCTCATGTATTGTTTTACATCAATTATCATTATGAAACTATATGTGATTAATGTAATTAATGTGTGCATTGCAGCATTCATGCACCGAGGTTATCATGTCTGTCCACGTGCCCTTGAATTCTACAAATCCTTTTACTAATTCTTTTCCTGCAGTGACCATGCAGTCAGCACAAGCCTGGAATTACCATCTTAAAGTGTTCTTCTCTAGATATAATTTTTGTTTGGACATATACTACCTTAACAGAGTGCCTGAGAAAAAAACAACACAATAGCTGCTGAAACAGCAGCCTGCTGACACATGATGCTTGGAACATATTTTCTGAGGCACCATTTATCATGGTCATCACAGTGCACAACAACTTATTACAGTAAATTGCTCTTGCATATCACAAACTTAAAAAGACAATGCCAACTCTTAATTGTATTATTAGATTACAATAATATTAAAATATTTTTAAAAATAAAATCTATACATACTAATGAGGGAACATAATCATCATAAAAACTATTACCTGCCAGCTTTCTAACTACAATCACTATAGCTAATTACATGTCTGCAGTAAAGGAATACTTTGCTTCCTATGATCTTTTGGGACTCCTCAAAGCACTTTCAGGTGAGGAGAAACAGCAAGAAACAGATTAATTTTGTAAGCCCTACAATTTGAGAAACACTCATCTATCTATTTATAGAAAGAGGGATGCCACCCTCCTTTTCTCCAAAATCACAGCCCCTCCTTTGCTTTATGCCTATCACCTGGCAATTTATAGTCCAGGAATTTTGTGGGCAGATAGAGATTCCAGTTTATTGTTAGCATACCAAAATTAGTAAAATATACTGACCTACTGGAAGCATAGCAGCTCTAAAGAAGGCAAAAGGAAAAGGATTCAGTAGGACTGGGAATTGTCATTCAGCTCAGTTTCTAAAAAAAGTAACATGTTTCTGACCACTGGGTTTTAAGCAGCTCCCAGAACAGATGCAAACCCAAAAAAAAAAGGCACAAGAAATACTAAAAACACACAGCACACAATTAAAGCAGCAGAGATGGTAATTTCTCTCATTCAGGAGATGAGAAGATGCAGAATAAATTAGGATCACACAAAGTTTGGTAGTAGCCCAGAGGGACAGAATCTAAATGTAGTCTCCCTGATGAGACACATCATTCAAAGCTGAAAAAAAGCTGGCAGAAAGAAGATAGTTGGAAAAAAAAATCGAGAAAGGCTGCAAGACTTTAATAATGGTGAAGAGGTCAATTTAACTAGTTAATTTACTGTTCCTGCAGTGGAGTAGAGTGCAGAACATTTAAGTCTTATCATTACCAACTTTTTTAATGCTACATTTTACTTTGTGATCTAAATCACAGGGACAAAAACAAAAGGATGGGAGGGTGAGCTGTATAGAAGGAAAAAAAACCAAACCAAAACACCAAAACAAAAGTCCACCAATAAGTCAAACCGAAAAGAAATAATGACAAAAAAGCTGTAGCTTTTGCTAGGTCCAAGTTAAAGTCAATGTGTCTTGTCCCACTGCTTATATTTTTGAAAAGGGTTCATATTGTGAAGCCAAAATGGCAAATTATCAGCCTACAAAACCTCAATGTAAGGACCGCCAGTAGATTTTCATGGAAACTGCCTTATATATACTCCTGATAATCCTACTTTTTTCACCACTTCCAAAGTGGTGAATGTCATTATGTCATTTTAAATGTGCATTTCATGGTTAAACACAATTTATTTGGAACTGTCCTATAAGTGACAATTCTTATATGTTGGCCTAATTACTGACCTGATTCTGTAGATGTAAAAGTTTAATGTCAGAACAACCAGTAAAAAGCAGACTGGATTTAAAAAAGAAAGGAAGGGTAATTGCAGTATGAGTTACTTCTTCAGGAACACTCGCGTATCGAATGACAGCTTTGACATCACAGCCACTCTTGTTGCTAATTGCTGTCAACCCTGTTTTTCCTAGCAAAGCTATGGGAGCGCTACTGTTCCGGCGAGGTTGGTTCCCTCACCTAGCTTTCCATAAAGCTACATAAACACTCGCAGCACTACTAACACCAATGCTGCAGCATTGGGGTTTTCTTAACTTTTGTTTAAGGGAGGTGTAGGTTTTTAGAGGTCTGTTAAAACACGACTCTGTATGATACAGACGCGAGTGTGAACTTAGAAATCTAGAAAGTCTGACCAAAATAAGAAACAACTGAAGAAAAAGAAGACAAGAGGCCAAACTACCTAAGGTAGCTTAATACAAAATCAGTCTGAGGTTTTAAACACAGCTGCCCTCTATGAATTTGTAAGTCACAAAACCGAGGTAACATGGACCAGACTTTCCGCTAGCCGAGCATTCATTCCACCCGTGTCTGCGGCTCCCCCGAACCGTGTCCCGCACGGAGAGCTCAGCCCCCGCAACCCCTAAGGCATCGTGTCCCAACCACCGGACACACTCGAAGGGTTTAATTTTCCCGTCCTGACTGCGGAAGCCACCCCGCTCCAGCCTTCCCGAGCCGGGGCCGGCGGCGGCGCTGCGGCTTTAAGAGCGACCCGCGCACCGGGCCCGCGGTGCGGC
>WBNO01016059.1:0-16347 GCA_013400575.1 Peucedramus taeniatus | reverse complement strand
GGCCCCTAAGGGGCGGGGGAGGGCGAGCGAGGCCGCCCCCGCCCGCAGCCTGACGGTGCGCACCCTCTCCCCAGGAGGACCCCGTCCTGATCCGGCCTTTCCGCGGCCACACGGCGGCGGTGACGGGCGTCGCCTTCAACGCGAACGCGGCGGGGATGGGTGAGTGCGGGGCCGGGCGCCGTTTGCTTTCCGGGCGGGGCAGCCCGCTCCCTCCTCCCTCTTTCCCTCCCCGGAGCAGCCGGGCGGTTCCGGGCGCAGGTCCGGGCGCGGAGGCGGGGCGGGCTCCCGCGCCTTCGGGCGGGCTGAGGAGTCTCTTCCCCTTCCTTAAGCGACAACTTTTTGAGCAAACCACGAGGCTGGAGGAGGGGTTTGTCCCGCGGAGAGAGAGGAGGAGGAGGAGGAAGTAAGTGAGGGGAGCGCCGAGGCCGGAGGGGCAGGGGCTGCTCCGTGCCTCCGCTGCCGCCCATCTCCCCCGCGGTCCCCCTGGAATCTACCGGGCCCACCACGGAGGGCTGGCTGCAAACTCTGCCGGCGTCCCGAGCCCGAGGCTGGGAGTGCCTGCAGCCCCATCCTCCCCGGGGGCGCGGGGAGAGCCGGCAGGAGTTCGCGGACTCCCCTCTGCTAAGGAGCTGCTTTTAACTATCTAAGATGAGGATTCGTCTGGCGAGAAGATGGACGTGGATCCGCAAAAGCTGCGTGTTCCTCGGCTTCTTAATGATCGCTTACTTTGTGGTCGAGCTGTCGGTGTCTTCCTTCGGTGCCTCCCTCGCCGGCAAGAGCATCGCTAAAGGGAAATGGGAGAGGCGCTTTTCTGACGGAGCAGAAAAAGCTGTCGATTTGGCTCGTCCAGTTTATGACAAGCCCCCACCTGATCCTTATGCTCCAGGAGAATGGGGTAAACCCACTCGCCCACAGCTGAGTCCTGAGGAACAGAAACAGGAAGAAGAGCTGATTGAGAAGTATGCAATAAATATTTATTTAAGTGATAAAATTTCTCTCCACCGGCACATTGAGGATAATCGATTGAGTGGTTGTAAAACTAAATCTTATAACTACAGAAAACTGCCCACAACATCTGTTATAATTGCTTTCTACAATGAAGCCTGGTCAACACTGCTGCGGACGATACATAGTGTTCTTGAAACATCGCCTTCAGTGCTTCTGAAAGAAATTATTCTGGTGGATGACCTGAGTGATAAAGTGTATTTGAAAGCTGAACTTGAAAAATACATAAGCAGTCTGAAGAGAGTTCGCTTGATAAGAACCAACAAACGAGAAGGATTGGTTCGTGCGCGCTTGATTGGCGCTACCTTTGCTACCGGTGATGTTCTCACATTCCTAGATTGTCACTGTGAATGTGTTTCCGGCTGGCTGGAACCACTGCTCGAGAGGATTGCTGAGAATGAGACTGTTATTGTTTGTCCTGTCATTGACACCATTGACTGGAAAACATTCGAATACTACATGCAAACGGCAGAGCCCATGATTGGGGGCTTTGACTGGAGGCTGACGTTCCAGTGGCACTCAGTGCCTAAACACGAACGTCTCAGGCGCAAGTCAGAAACCGACCCAATCAGATCCCCAACTATGGCTGGTGGCTTGTTTGCTGTCAGCAAGAAGTATTTTGAATACTTGGGAACCTATGATACAGGAATGGATGTTTGGGGAGGGGAGAACTTAGAATTATCATTTAGGGTTTGGCAGTGTGGAGGCATGTTAGAAATTCATCCGTGCTCCCACGTGGGCCATGTGTTTCCAAAGCGTGCCCCCTATGCTAGACCGAATTTCCTTCAGAACACAGCACGTGCTGCTGAGGTGTGGATGGATGAGTTCAAAGATCACTTTTACAACAGAAATCCTTCAGCAAGGAAAGAAAACTACGGAGACATTTCTGAAAGAAAGATTCTTAGGGAGCGTTTGAAGTGCAAGAGTTTTCACTGGTATTTAAAAAATGTATTTGCTGAGTTGCATGTACCAGAAGATCGTCCTGGCTGGCACGGTGCTATCCGCAGCACAGGAATACCTTCAGAGTGCCTTGACTATGTCTTACAGGAGCATAATCCCACTGGGTCTCACCTTTCTCTCTTTGGCTGTCATGGTCAGGGAGGCAACCAATTTTTTGAATATACATCGAATCAGGAGATTAGATTTAACTCTGTAACTGAGCTATGCGCTGAAGTTCCCGAGCGTGAAGACTTCATAGGTATGAGGAGCTGCCCAAAAGATGGATCTCCTATCCCAGAAATTATTATCTGGCACTTCAAAGAAGATGGGACTATTTATCATCCTCATTCGGGGAAGTGCCTTACTGCTTATCGTACGACTGAGGGGCACGCTGATGTGCAAATGAGAACTTGTAATGCTGGAGATAAAAATCAGATTTGGAAGTTTGAGAAATAATTTCTGCTGGTAGTATGAATCAGATGGACTGTGATTTCCAAGCTTTTTACATGTGTGAGCAGATAGCAATGTCTGACTGAATACCTGGGAATGTTTTCACATCTGTCTGCACTGGTGTAGAAACTGTCTACTATGATAAACTGTATGGAAAGGAAAAGTAAATAGTGGAGATTAGTTTCTGAAACATGGATTAGAACATCTAATGCCTTTTATTTTTGTAAAATTTTTATCCATTACTACTTTGCGCAGTCTTGATTATGGTAAAACAGGCTTCTGAGTGGACTGAAGAGGGATTTTTTTATCTTAAAATTATGCAATAATCCTGCAAGATAATGTTCCATGTAAACAAAAAAATTTTACTTACAGAAGTAAAAGTTAAGATTCTTGCAGTGGTATTAGCTGACTAGGTTGCAGATACATTATAAAATATGTATCTAACACCCTAAGTAATGCTACAGTAGCATGTGATTGAATGGACATTGATGTGGAAAGTTGAATCTAAGCCTTGTAATGGTCTGCGTTTTTCTGGGAATGTACATGCTATTAAGGGTACTATATTACACAGAAGAACAGGAAGTTTATTTACTAGAAGGGCTTTGGCACCACTTTGCAGTCTTGTACCTATTGTAAAAATCTTACCCCATGGGGCTTAGTCAGGAGCTCTCACACATTTAGGGGAGTGTGGTACCAAGTGGAACCAAGGCCATGCTGGTAATATCACAAATGGAGGAGATAGGGATGGCTACAAGTAAGGATTCTCTTTAAAGGCAAGGGAGAAGGAAAGGAACCACAAAATTGCCTCAGCTATTGCTGTTTCTTAGCTATATATTTAATGTATTCATTGCCTCTGTGTAAGCTTTTCCGTGTTCAGCCCCACGTCCTAGGGACACAAAAGTTATGTGATCTAGACCATGTTTGGGTTTTTTTGTTGTGGTTTTTTCTTTTTTTTTTTTTTTTTTCACTTGGTCTGTGAGCAAGGTAGAGGAAGGTAACATAGAGGAACATTTGGGCTGTTTTGTTTTGCTTTTTGTGTTTTGGCAACAGCTGATGTGGGTCAGCTCTAGAAAGTTTTGAAATAATACAGCATGAGCTGCCTCTTTCTAGTCAAAACAATACAACTGTAGACCTTGGGTAAGGCTGGGAAGCTGAAGCTTCTGACTTGAGGGGAGTTGAAAAGACAAAAGGACAATTTGGAGGAAACTAAGGTTTGTTGGTGGTTCAAAGAATTACTTATTTGGAGTGTTTTCTTTTTTCTGTTATGCTGAGTTTTTGAAGAATACTGATTCTTGAATCACATCACTAATCTGTTTTGATTGTGATTATAGATGGTAGATGTAATAGATATATTGTGTACTTGAAAAAAAAATTTGTGTTAGTATCTGTATTTCAGTTTCATAAGATTTGAGTTGAACACTTTTCTTAATGTGTTGGGCATTCCAGCTGTTTTGATTGCTTTCACTGAAGTGATAAATGTTCTTCAGTAGCCATAGTGTAGTAAGTCTTTACATGGGGCTGGTAGGTAGAAACTTAAGCTAGTGAGCATTAGGAATCTGGATACTTGAGGAATGTAGTGGATGGGCATTTGCTACAGGTGTTAGTAAGTAGAAGAGTTGAAAAGGGACAAGTGAGACCTGATGTAGTTGCAGTTTTGCCAAAAATAAAGTAAGAGTAAGTTAGAACATAATCTTAAATCTCAGTGACTTGAAAGCTTTGAGAGGTTTGGGTGGAAACAGGTTAACATAGAAGATGAACAGAAGAAGATTTGGAGCTTGGAATGCAGCATTTAATCATGCTAAAAATGCTTGCCACTGTGTGGCATGGATTCTTTTAAGACTTTAATTTATTTTTAAGCAGTTATTTGCAATTTGATTTTCCCCCTTTTTTATTTTCCTTTTTCCCTAAGCTGTTTTTTTGTTGTTGTTGTTTTCTTTGTTTGTTAAAAAAAAAAGGGAACTTTTTACTACATAAGGGAAGCATTCCTGAAAAATTGCATTCCACTTTCCAGCAGGAATTCTTTTGTGGACGTGCAAGTTATGAACCATTTATTGAATTTTAAAAGGCAACCAGTTGTTATGTACTGGGGCAATAAATTATATGAAGTTTGTGCTTTTGTGAAAAGCTTTCTGTAGGCTGTTACATTCAATAGAAATGACAGGAAAAAGGCCTAGGTTCTCTTATGTGGCAGATCATAAATAGTATGTGCAATGCATTTTTCTTCTGATGAAAGTAATGGTGTGAATACAGACTATGCAAATTTTATGCAGTTTATTTTTTAGCACTTGGCAAAAACTGCTTTTTCTATAAAGAAATACCTTCAAGTTAAACCTGACATTCAAAGTATTTCTTACCTATTTAAGCAATAATTATAAGTGAATCTGCCTCTGAGTTTGAAAAGTTTTTCTCTCTATGTATCTGAACCTTTCCTCCTCCCCATGATCTCCCTTTCTAGTTTTGGAGTTATTTAGAAACAAGCTGGGGAGAAAAAAAAAAAAAAAAAAAAAAAAAAAAAAAAAA
This sequence comes from Peucedramus taeniatus, assembly GCA_013400575.1. NCBI lineage: Eukaryota > Metazoa > Chordata > Aves > Passeriformes > Fringillidae > Peucedramus > Peucedramus taeniatus. Next base: position 11,433 of record WBNO01016059.1, on the reverse strand, counting down.
AAAAAAAAAACCNACAAATTAAATTACTAGACCCTTAAAAAAATGCAAGTCTTGAAAATATGTAAATAAAAGGAGGAGGGACTAGAGAAAGAGAGAAAGAAAGAAGGAAAAAACAAACAACACCTTACCATTTCAATACTATCCAATTATTTTTCAGTATGTACAGATTTCTGGAAAATCTGAATGGTTTTCTTTTCTGTTAGACTTTGAAGATTTGGTGAATGCTTGTATATATTTTAAACTACTGATTCTAAGTGACTTAAAAGGAATTGAATGTAAACTTAACACTGAATAAATGTGGAGGGCTTTGGGATTTCTTTTGAAAAAATAAAATCTAGAAAATTAAATGTTGACTAGTGTGCTGACTCTTCTCAGTTTGTTTCCTCTTGTGTGCGTGCATACAGAATGCAACAAAAACTGCCAATAACTTGAGTTTATGGGAGTTATTGAAAGTTCTTTGTATTTTATCCACTGTGCTTAGAATTCCAGATTGGCTTTTTTGACAGAGATTCAATTAGTAATCATTTTTCTCCAAGTAGGAAATCTTGCAATTCATTGCAAAATATGTTTGCATTGAGATGTTGTACTGTATCATTGAGAGCTGCAGGGTTCCTGTAAAGTGTGGGGGTTTGTTGGCAGTGGTAGGGTTTGAATATTCACACACCCATCATGTGCACTGTATTCCATCTGCCCTGTAATTCTTGCACTGAGTGATTAATTACGTTGGAGATGCTTCAGTATTTTGAGAGATGTACATTGGGCTGTTAAAGCCTGTCTGAGTTTGTCTCTTTTGTTCTTTGCACAACTTTCTTAGTTACCACTTTGTTATTGTGGGAAATGAGAGTGAAATGGTAATTCCATATTACAGCAACTTGTGTTCATATATTTGTGTGTGTATATATAAAAATGTATACCATCAGTAGTCACAATTCATAAATTGAACTTTGTTTCATTGCAAATGCCATAAAATCTTTTTCATGGCATATGTGAAGCTTAGATATCTGTTTACACACCACTTTGCCATAGATCTCTCAACTTGGCCTTTGCATAAGGCCAAGGCCAAGTCTTTATTTTTTGGTGTTCAGTTCTGTAATGACTCATCAGCAGAAAAGCAAATTATCCAGCGATGTGTCTGCTATACATGGGTGTGTACAGAAGTTTAAAAAAGAAAAGGCACTCAGGTTTTAAACTGGAGTAAGTTGTATATTGGAGTCAGCTCAGTGTGAATTTTCAGTTTTCTACATTTTAGTTATATTTTTCAGTTGATCATAGCAAGGGCAAATTCTTTCACCTCTAAACATGGTTCTGGTTATGTCCTGTATTCTCTGAGGAGCAACAGGCCTATTTGTGCTACGGCACATCCTAAAAATATTCTTCTGGACCTTCTGTGGTTTTTTTTGTTTCTGATCCAATATTTAAGTATTGCATAGGCAGCAGAGAGTTCAGAGGGAAAATAAGGAAGATGGTTACGGGTGTCCCACAGGAAGGAGAACTTCAGGTCACTGCTTGTGCCTCAATTACCTTGGGACAGCCCATCTATGAGACAGCAAGCTACAAGAAACCAGGCTCTGAATAAATGGTGCTGTCATCTTTCTAAGAATATTTCCCTCAGTTTTTAGAACTGAAAGCTGATACTGCAGAGTCTTCATGCAGTTCATAAGATACCACAGGTATTTGGTAGTTCATCAATGATTTGCTTTAGAAGCCATCGGTCTTGTCTGTTTCACATTTACAGCCCTATGCCTTCAAATTCTATTTTAGCTTATGTTTCACTTTTTCCTTTTAGTTTTACTCCACTGTAGATGACTTTTCAGGATCAAAGGGAAAAAGGAATTCTTTTAAGTACAATTGGAAAGACCCTGCTGTAAAACAGAGTTTTGAAAAGTTAAAGTGGGGGGAAAATATCCTGTATTTCTTTGTCAAATATAGGCCTGTTCATATGGGCATAGGGATAACCTGGTCTCACATCTTTCAGCAGAAGCTAGTCTTTTAGGAATAAAAATGGTATCTTTGTATCAAATTCATAAAGGGAGTTTGGTAGTTAATATTTAATATTCTAATATGTTAATATTTTGTTTGAGGCTTGCCTTCACATGTGATAATAAGGAAACTCAATTTCTTTGTGCTATGTTGGTGCTTAAAAGAAACTAGGAAGAGAAAAGCCATCTTCTTAATGTATTCTTCCAACTTCTGGAGGCCCCTGTTTTTCCTCTCCCTTCTTTTCTGTTCTAGGGTTAGGAATTAGACAACTGAGGGATGGGAGTGTGAATACCTTGTTTTTATTTATGTCTATATACTAACATTTAGCGGAGATGAAGATGATAGGGACGTAAGAAAATCACATGTACTAGTTTAAATCAGCTGCTTACTGTCTTTGCTTCTTATAGATTCCTGAAAATGATCAAGCTCTGGTAAAAGTTAACTTTGCCTTTTTAACTGTAGATAGTATAGTTTGCCTGTAAAGTATCTGCAAAAAACTCACCCTCAGACATGCTCTATTTTCAGACTGACAACCTTATGCTCTCTTTTGAACTAGGCAAATGTTACTATTATAAAATTGGTACTTAAATAGGATTATAGAATTATCATATATTGATATCATCACTCAAGTATAGATATCTGAAGTGTTAGAAGTCATGTCTTCAGTTTAAGTTGGCATGGTTTTTTGGAGTTAAACACTTGATACTTGAAACAAATTCCATCTCAGAGATCAAAATGAGATTACTAAAGAATTTGCCTATTATTCTTAGGATTTGGTAAAACCAAATCTGGATTCATAGTTACTGACATGCATGATGTTCGGCTTTGAGCATTTTGCTCTCTCTCATCAAAGTACTTGTGAGCCAGTTGGCTTAGTATGTGAGAGAGCTACCTGTTAAGAATTATCCTTTACTTCTCCCAGTCTTGTGACATCCTTCTGACAGCCTGGTGTTGGCATTACTTGCTACCAGGCTTCTGCTTAGGTTGAGTATCCATGAAAACCTAATAACTCCTCCCTCCCCGTAATACCCGTTAAGTTCTCTGGTGAATCCAAATCCATAGTCGTTAGCTCTGACTTCCATAAGAACAGTGAGCAGACTCCTAATGTCTTTCAATTCTTTCACTTTGTTGCAGTTACCTGCTCTGTGGATAGGCTTCTTATATTGTGGAAGCTGAAGACGCGGTACAGCGCCTACAGATTTTCAGGCCATGCGGAAGCGGTGACAAGTGTAGAGTTCTCACCAGATGGGCAGGTGCTGGCTTCAGCTTCTCAGGATCACACTGTCAGGCTGTGGATTCCTTGCATGTGAGTATAACTGAGCAATGTGTTTCATTATTGTGCAATGTGAATATTGGGGGCCTTACTCAAGTTCCTTTTTCTTTCCCACGTGCGTGGGCTTTGACAGAAACAGAGATTGGGGACCACAAGCAACACGGTTCTTTACTGTATTACTTTGTTCTTTTCTGAATATTCTGTAGTTTCAAAAGAAAAGTGTAACAACTCAGAGGTCACAATTTCATGTGTGTAGAACTATGCTTCGTAATATTCCTCTGGCTTAAAGATTATATTTTAATAAGGATTAAAGGGCTGCACTTCATTTTGGGGAGACAAGTGATGAAGAAAAGGGATGAAGATAACAATGTTTTTTTGGAAAAAAAAGATTTGAATTTGCTTTGCTTTTTTAGTTTGATTTGCTTTATCAGACTGTTCTTGAGTAGTAGTAATTATGAGTAATTCATTATGGTCTTAGACTGATGTTACTTGAACTTCCAAGCATTTTATAGATTATATAAAAAAATTATTTCAAACACTAATGCTAATGAGACTAAAGGTCAATGCTGCTACTTAATTGCACTGTTCTGTAAAATTGGTCATGTTAAACACAAATTAAGGAATGTTATTCTAATAATATTTAAATAAGTAAAAAAATAATGGTGGCATTAAGATTTGGCCTCTGTATACTGCTTTTTCATTTGGGTAAGATTCTAAATATGCCAACATTGAGTTTTATGGGGATTTGAGCTCTTTAATATAATTGTGATTTGTGACTTGGTATTTGGGGTTTTGTTTCATTTTCTTTGCTCCCCCCTTAGTCATGGAGAATCATCAGTACTGAAAGGTCATACAGCATCTGTTCGGAGTGTGAGCTTCTCCTATGATGGCTACTCTGTAGTTTCAGCATCCAATGACAAATTAATAAAAATATGGAGTGTTTGCTATCAGCGCCTTTTGTTTACCTTATTTCAACACACTGGTTGGGTTCGCTGTGCCAAGTAAGTGTTGTTTTTATTCTCTTGGTAAAGTAGAATTCCTAACAAAGGGGATTTTATATCCCAGGGTAGAAATAAGGAAGAAACATCTGTGAATGACAAGTAATGATCTCTCACCAATAATTAAATTTTAATAAATGAATCTTATGTACACAAGTTTTGTGTAGACCTAGATGAAGTATGAAAGCGTGCTCTATGTTAATAGATGTACGTACTAAATAAGTTGCTGTCTTCATTCTACTACATTAAAGGACAAATGGGGTCTTGTGTATTTGTTTTCAGTCAGCATCCTGTCTTTCCCCAGTTTTATTTGGTTTTTTTGTTGTATTAACTTATTTCCCAGCACTTATGTCTAGATTTATCATGCATTGTAGGGGTTTTCTCAACTATTTTTGGAATAGTAGTGGCATTAAAGAATGGTCATGAATCCAGATGAGTTAAGCTTATGTAATTGGAAAAGGTAAAAGAAATGGCCTTTGGACTGCAAGTAAGGATTCATACTCTTTTTAGACAGGACAGCTCTTCAAAGAGAAGAAGAGATTGTTTGCTGATTTTTAAAAACAATTTTTCCTTTCCTCCATACTAATGAAAAATCTGCAACTAAGAGAGGCCTGATATAAGCCTCTTGAGAAAGGAATTTGACACTGGTGAAGTGCAGACTCCTACAAAGTTTCAAAGTATCCGATTGTTGAAAAGAGAAAAGAAAGCTCTAGGAAATCATGTATGAAAGTTCTTGAACAGTTTTTCAATGTCATTGTGCAGTTGCTCAATAAGTGCAATAATAATGATCAAGGAAGTTATAGACAGGTCAGTTTTACTCTTTATAAAAACCTGGTGTGCTAGTCTAGGAATAATTGTGAATGCTTTGCCCACTATTTGTAAGTTTAGAAAGAACTCAGAGAACATAAATATAGGTTAACATTGAACACTTTTTACCTATAGTTTTCTATAATAATCTGTCATCTGAAGTGACATCCTTAGGTTGCTGATACCTTCCCCCCAACCCCCTCTCTTTCTCTTGCTTATGGCTCTGTTTTTAATTGTAGTTGATTGTAAAATGGGCCAGAGTTGAATAGGATGAGGAGCTTTTCTTTTCAGTTTTATTAGTCTATGAGAAATACTAGAAGTTCAAATGTCCTTTAAATGCTATGCTTCCTTATTTCAAACAGGCTTACTTGGTTCTAGTGTTTTGCTACTTATGTCTCTAATACTAATCTAGGCAGAATCAGTTCTAAAGTAATGTATACAATTGTGTGTTCCAGATTTTCACCTGATGGAAGAATAATAGCATCTTGTGGTGAGGACAAATCTATTAACATCTGGGATACAAGAAATAAAATTTGTGTTAGTAGCTTCTCAGATTATGAAGGGTAAGTTTTACTAGAAAAAAAGGAGAAATGTAATAGTGTCATTTTAATGGCATTAATTTAATGTTCTGTGGTATTAACATCTATATATATATTAAATTTGAAAACAGATCAGAGTTCTAGAACCCATGTCAAATAAAATAATTCATACAATGTTTTTCTAAAGAGGTTAAATGGCTGCACCTATGCAGCTGTTTTCCAGCAGTCAGGAGATAATCCAAATAGATGTGAGACTATTCTTTGATTTTGGAATGTTTCCATGTTTTCCCTCAATTATGATAATGCTATTTGATATTGGATGCTTCAACAAGAAAAAAGCTTGAAGACTTTTCCACCACTCTTTTGTTATCTTCAGTGATCTGCCTTATTTAAGTTTAAAAAATACTTGCTTTTACTTATATGCAGTTTTCTTAAACATCTTGGATCCAAAGTTTTAGTTAACAAGTCAGTGGAATATTTATCTTGCATATGTGCTTCGCTGATTTCATGGCTGCTTTCATCCTTTTTCAAGTCCAAAGTGTTGTTACAGCTAGATACTCAGTTCTTAGACAAAATTATTTTATTTGATGCTTACAAACTCTTTGCAGCACTATCTTCCAGGAACTCTGTACTCTAGCACAAACTGTGAAGGTTTGACATGGATCAATTATACCGTATTTTCAACAAAAGTGAGATTATGCTTTATCATGTACATCTTGTTTTCTTATGCTTATTTCAGCTATTTGAAATGCCTTAGTTGAGTTTCTGTACATGTAGATTCCACACGAGTCATGGCAGCTCTGTGTTAGTATTGTGGGCTTTATATGTATACACACACCTAAATATTTCTGTGGGAACGCATTATAAATATGTTTTCATTAATTATATTTAGATTTCCAACTTTTGTGGATTTCAACCCCAGTGGAACATGTATAGCTTCTGCAGGTTCCAATAACACAGTGAAACTATGGGATATTCGAACAAACAAGCTTCTGCAGCATTTCAAAGGTAAGAACAATGCAGTTTGTTTTATTTTCTTTACAATGGGACTCTTGGCAACTAAATGTGATTTATTAAGAGTATTACTGAGGAAAGTTGGCAAACAAGTCATACTGGCATGTTGTAAGTATCTTTTTGTAGTCTAGCAACCCCAAGAATCCAGTATGAATCCTTTTTAATTCTTTGCTTCTCTTAATTTTTAGAACTGAACTAAGCAAATACTTTGACAAATCTTCTATGCCTCAGCACTTTTGTTGTTTTTCCCTTAGATGAGGTAGTTCTTTGGGAGGTAGAAAAGAGCAAAGAAATAAAGTGTACATATCCTCTTAGTAGATATCTACAGCTTTTGAATATTGTCTTCTGTAAATCAGTTCACAGAGCAGGGGTTAATTGTGTATCATTCCATCCTTCTGGTAACTACCTCATCACTGCTTCTTCTGACGGTACCCTTAAGATTCTGGACCTCTTAGGAGAAAGACTTATTTACACTCTTCATGGACACAAGGTATACACAATAATCCTCTTTAAATGGAGATCTTAATAGGTTGTTCAGTATCTTTACAAAGGGAAAGTAACATTTATGTTCAGTATCTTTACAAAGGGAAAGTAACATTTATGCCATTGTGTCTTTTATCTTGCTACTTGCAGCTGAAATTTAGTGAACGGCAAGGTGTGGTGTTAATGCACCTTGTCACAGCTGGTTAAGAAAATGCATCCGTTTTTACCTTTAACCATGCTTTTTATCTGTCAGTATTACAGGCTTGATGTTAAGTAAAAGCTCATGTTCTGAATTCATTAATAATTCACTTGATTTTCAAAATCATGTTATTTGGCACTTCAGTCCTATTGGCTATTGAAAAACAGTGTTTTCCAAGGAGGGGAAGCTTACAGAAGAGAACTTCTGTGAAGAATGGCAGGCATTTCCTCCTTTTTCTGTTAATGCCAAACAGACCCTATTTTTGGCAATAAATCATTCAAACGTATTGCGTTGAGTAATGTTATATATATTTTGTAATTTTTCTTTGCAAAGCTGAAGTATAAAATCTAAGGATAATGCCACTATTTTCATAATATAGATTGTTGTAGTTGTAATGTAGTATCTTATGAAAATGTGCAATATTAAGTTCTCAATCAAGTTTTGCAGAAATTTCACTGCTGTAAAATTGTTCCTTATTTTATTAAAATTGAAAAATCTATTACATTATGTAATGGCATCGGTGTTTTTCTCTTTGCACTAAAATACCATGATTACGGTAATAGCCTAATTTTACTCTATGCTATTTTTTTTTCCAGGGACCTGTACTTTGTGTGGCTTTTTCAAAAGGTGGTGAAAATTTTGCCTCAGGTGGAATAGATGCTCAGGTTTGTGGTATTGTCTCCTTGAATGAAATGTCTTAATGTTTGCTACAGTGGATGGGAGTTAAATGTAGTATGTCACAGTAACATGCTAATTACTCACATACTCTCATGTATTCTGTCCGCTTGTGTCTTATATAAACTTTCCATTGGATGTTGTGATGAGGAGAAGATTAGCCACCTCTATTTTACATATTAAAATGAAGGAATGATTTTTAACTAAGAATATTTAAAGTGTTGCAATTCAGTGTCATTGAAGTAGTTGTGTTGCAATTAATATCAAGATCTAGCTTCTTTGTTAGGTTTTCACTGCTTTTAAAGTTCTTACTCTGTAGTTGTAGGTATTAAGTTGTATTACTGGGAAAACTTTGGCTAGAATTGGGAAAAAAACCTGTTGTGATACCTTTACTAATTTACTTTGGTGAAGCAGTAAAGTACTGGATTTCATAAATGGAAGAAGAGTCATTTGAGCATTTAAAAAAAAAGTTAAAGAGTATGTCTTATAATTAATCTCTATCTGCTCTAATAAGTTTCATAATTAAGAACAAATACTATCCAAATTGGAATCATCTCTATCAGGTCTATAAAGTTTCCAAAAAGAAAGAAATTTTGTAGCATAAGATTTAAATTTTCAGTGTGAAATGTTCCTTAGTTGTCTTTTTCATAGTTTCCTGTTATAAAAAGCTAAAAGCTCAATGTAGATATAAAAAGCTATGCAGCTGAAATTAAGATCTTTTGAGTTCACCATAATTCATGGCTATATTCTGTTTTGTGGAGTTTGAAATTTATATTTCTGCTAGTAGCAGAGATGGTCTTGGGAAATAAAAAAAATCGCTTTTTATCACAAAGCATTAAGTTAAGAAGTACTGCCAAGACTTGAAGTTACTGGAATAGTGAAAATGTTATCAACATCCAATATTAATTTTACAAGCAGGGAAAAAAACCCCACAAAAACCAAGAATGGGGGAATGATATTTATTTATTGACCCACTAGTATGATCTTTGATTTTCCATACTGAAGTTTTAAATAAGATTTTAAGTCCCAAAATGCAACTTAGTCCTACATGATTCTGAATTGTTGACCTTACCTTCCATGAGTATTTAATTTTGAATTTTATGACTGTTGGTATATTATACTTATCTTGAGAGGACCAAAAGTTCATGTATTTACATGACAGAAAATTAATCTGAGGAGCTCTGATGAAGGCAAGGACCTACAGTATTGACCCCAACACAGCCTCCTCATTGAATGCCAACACACCCTGGGAATGCCTGTCTTACTTCAAAGTTCTTTGAATTTGGGGCCCCCTGAATGACATGTGTGTTCAGTGCAGTCATGTTGTTGCCTTTTTCCTGCTCTTATTTTTTGTTGTAAAGCTTTTGGGGCATGAGAGCATGGAAAAAGTAGGTAAAAATCTGTTTCATGTTCCTCAGCTGTTTGATATGGTGGGTTCATACTGAATATATGAGAGGGAAGATCCAGTTTCATCAGGAAACATTTCCTTGGTTAAATGTTGCATTTAAAAAGTAGTCATAGCAGATCTAATAACTGTTTAAATTACCTTAAAAATGGGCCTTCCTGTGTTTAAGTTTTTCCCTTTGTTTTATGAAAGTTTTGGTGGGAGATGAGTACTTACTTTGCTGCAACTTTCACTTTTCTAAGTTTTAAAATATGCTAACCACTGTTGGGTAACTACCAAGGTGTATATCTTAATCTATAGTAAACATGAGAACTTTAATCTTTAGTGTCATTTTTCTTTTGGTGTGTACACACATACTTCTCAAACATCCTGTTTTGCTGACCTGTCCACAGCCTTCTTCCAGGTGTGCCAGGAGGANTGTCCACAGCCTTCTTCCAGGTAGGGTGTAGGGTGTATTGTAGGGTGTATTTGTTGGAAAAGTTCTGCTGGCAATGTCATGCTTATGAGCAAAGGCTGGCCATAAAAGTATCATCTTCTACCCCCCCATGCAGTACCCAAAATATATTGTCTGTTCACAGCACGTGTTGGAGGCAGCTGATACATTCTAAGTTTATGTAGGACTGCTTCCTTCATACATATGTTATTTCAAGATGTTTTCAAACAACAGATCTTTCCATACCTTTCCATCAAAGAAGGAAAACCAGTATCTCTGCTTCTTGTATCAAGTTTCTGGTTGGTGCAGAACCAGCTGACAGCGTTGTTCAGAAGCAGGTTAAATATTTGAAACAAACACTGGATACTTTTGTTTCTTTCTGTTTGCCTCTTTCCTCAAACAAAAAAGATCTCATAGTGTAGGGTTCTGTTGTGTTCCCCACATTTTTGGCTGTGCACATCACAATTTATTTCATTAACCTGTTGCCATGAAAGCATAAGACTTTTTATGTGAAAGAGCAAACTTATACCTGTTTGTTTGGAAAGTAGTAGCCTAGGCTGTTAATTCAGTTACTCTGTAGAAGAGACAACTTGTGTCTGATGAAGGCCTTGGTGTGGAAGGAAATACTTGTTTATGAAATATCCATCTTTCTAGGGTTGTGCATTTTTGCTTTTGCACTTTTGCATTGCAATTGAGATATTCAAGTCGTATATGGATGTTTCCATGCTGGTTTTACTCTTACTAATTTTTTTTTGTCTGTAATAATGAAGCTGCAGGGACATGGCCTTTCACTTTAGAACAAAATGAAACATATTTAGAGCTTGAGCAGCTCAAAAGCTCACTCCTGATAAAAGGTGAGCTGCCTCCTGCCTATATTGTTATTTACACTCAGTGCTGAAACACTTCAAATTACTAAACCAGCAGAAAATTAGCCTGAAAAAAAAAGAGGGGAAACTACTAAAAAAATATAAGTAACTTTATTCTGGACTGAATGATGGAAGTAGTAGAACCTACCTACACAACTGAGGAAGGAGAGAAAGCAGCAGCTACTGTGAATCAATTAATCTATCACCTAACAGTCCTGCAAGTGGCAGGTTCTGAAGAGGCTTTAGGTGGTTTGACTGAGATCTGTGTGTCCCTCTTTCAGTGTTACTAATGTGAGTTAGTCTGGGTTCACCTTTATTGGTGCACTGTCTCAGTGCATATTCAGGGTCTTTGACTCAAGGGAGTCAGGAAACATGTTGAACCTGAGATGAACTTGTAATGCAGCTATTCAGGAATAGATTAAAAATATGATATAGTGCACTTGAAATTTCTGTGAACAAATCTGTGATTTATTAATTTTTAATATCTGAAAAATACTTTTAATGTCTGTCAAAAATATTATAGGCTGAACAGGGAAGTAATTTTAAGTCAGATTATAGTCCCCTCTTTGTTTTCTTTAGTTTAGCTAGCAGCTGTGGATATCAGGATTGAACTTTTGGTAACTTCTAAGTGTCTCAAAATACCTTTTTTCTTTTCTCCCATAGTACATAAAGTAAGAAGGAGTTCACAGGTTATGTCAACTTAATTAAATTACTTCAATATGCAATTACATTGTGACATGAGAGAGCAACTTTGTGTGTTA
>WBNO01016056.1:0-67844 GCA_013400575.1 Peucedramus taeniatus | reverse complement strand
TCATCATCCTTGATGTTACTAGAGGATAATTTAGGAGATTATTGGGCTCTTGCTGAGGTTCAGGCTCCTTTCCAGTGCAGGTTATGACAGCTGTAATTTAAAAACTTTCTCAAAAGTTTGGGTAGGTGTAGCAGAAACAAAGTGGTTTGCTTCTCTCACAGCAATCTGAGATAATTCCTTCTTTTTGATTGTTCAGTTATTATTTGTTTAATTTTTTTTAAACTCTTTTACAAGAACTCCCTTCCACCCAGGAAAAAGTGAAGAAATTTTCACCTAGGTCAGGGAGTCAAAAGGTTCTGTAAAATCTATTTTCCTGTTTTCTTTCTGCCTGCTAAAGGATTAAACAAAATGCCACAAACCCATTCTCCTTGTGATTAAATGCAAGAATTTTGAATGAAACCCCTTGTTTGTATACCTGGACACAGTCAGGGATCTGACATGACTTGAAAATTACTGCTTAATTAGAGTAATTTAATTCAATTTAATGATTTTTTAGCAACTTGCAGAATTACTCCATCCAGATTACCCACTGCTACCTACTGGAGAGGTGTAGCCTGTGGGAAATTTTATTTGTGTGTATTTAGTGTATGGGGTTTTTTTTGTTTGTTTGTTTGGGTTTTTTTTCTAAAAAATGTATTTGAGTTTTGAGTTTGTCTTAAATCACTGTCAGATAAATATAGGGTTGAACTAAATAACATGTTTACTTAGCACTGATTGCTATTCCTGAATGGTAGTTAGGGTTGTATTTTGTGGAAGCATTCATATGCATGTATATTCTACTAAGAGTGTGCTGTGTAGTTGGATTTTTAAAACTCATGGTGGAGTCATCATGTAGAACATAGCAACTTGCCTTTAATAACAAGATGTACTTTTATGAAACAGCTGAATCTCACTTTGGTTATCAAATTGTAATCTACTGTTTCTGAACAGTGATGTGAAACATAGTGACCCTGCATGACCTATTTGAATTTATGCTTCAGTCCCTATTTCAGTTATTTATTTATCTGACTAGACTTGTAAAACTCTTTCTACTTTTTTTTCCTAGGGTGGAGAGAGGAAGTTTATACAGCTGAACATCCTTAACTTTAAACTGTTCCTTCAGAAAGAATTTGTATAGCAGCTAAAACTTGTAAATGAAAGCAACTAACTATTTCAGTAAGCGTACTGTAAAACTAGAAATGTGGAACATTTTTATCTAGGTGCATTTGCCAATCCAGATGTTGCTCTCTCGTTATGATTTTCTGCTCTGCTCCAGGAAAAAATACATTGCCATGCTACTTCAATGTGCTGTTCACCATTATGTTTGGTTGGCAACGTGGCATCATTGAAGCTTTCTGTAGGAAACTTTGCTCTAGACACCCACTTTCCTCTGTGAGAGTTTGCAGCTTGTCTGTTAGGTTAGTTTTATGTGTTTGTTCAACTGCTGCTTTCCTTCATGTGGAAGGGAGGAAGGGGGAACATGACTGTGATAATGCACTGCCAAGTTTCAAGCAGCTATGGCTCTTAAAAACCCACATACAGTTCCCCCCTTATGGGGAAGAATCTAAAACAATTCTTCCAGCAATAAACTCTGTCTTGCTCAGGCAATTCTGTCTGCTGTGTTGTGTTGAGTTGTCCTGGTATGTGTCCTGCAAGGTTGAAGTACAATTTAGAGTTTGGTTAGTGGTTGTACTTGTGCACAGAATAATGGTGGCATTTCTGCTACCCAGTGTAGACCCATGGTGGTAGGATGGTGGAGTTTTAATGAATGACTTTGCATGCTTAATTATGATTTTGCATAATCCATTTTTACAAATGGCTCTCCTGGTGATAATATTAAAATAGGCAGTGGTCAGAGAAACCTGCTCATGTGTGAACATGTTGGTGATCCAGTTATGTGGAGATGTAGTTAATATAATGATACACGGCTTAGTTTTTGGTAAATGTTTGTTCTGTTGTTCAGAACAAACAGTTCAGTGGTCAGATTTGGGCTTACTTCTAAGTTTAGAGAAGCACTTAGAAAGTTTCCCTTAAGTGGCTGTTAATCTTTTTTAGAGCTTGAGGGCTAAATCCTCAAAGAGTGATAGAGGTATGCAAATTCAATTGCGACTTGCCTGCCAGTGAACTGAATGGTATCAAGCTGGAATCTTACTTTCTTTCTTTTTTGTTTAGATATTGAAGAAGAATAAAAAGCTCCTCAAAGGTTTGGAAGGTTGAATGTGATCAGCATGAAGAGCTTAAAAGCAAAGTTCAGGAAGAGTGACGTAAGTACTTCTGCTATGTTTGACTGCTGGTTTTCATGCTGGAAATCTTCACTCCCACCTTGATAAGCTTGTAGGTTAATGAATTACAGAGAAGAAAGCACAAAAGCAACAGCTGAGTACAGTATGGAGTAGGCTGTTTCTATTTGTAGAGCCATTATCTGTTATGCAAATTAACAGTGTTTTACTACCTTGGTCCCCATAGCTGAATCATACACATCTGAGGGGTCTGCAGAACGTCTGTTAGATTGTGCTGGTGCCTAGATTGGAACTTTGTTCCATGTTTAGGGTTAAGCCTTGTAAGGACTTTACTACCCAATCATATTTCTGTCTAAGCCTAATACCGTTCTTATCAGTGTGGTGTTTGAGAACTTAACGTAATGTCTCCCCAGTCTGTGGCAGGGTTTCTTTGTCAGCAAGAGTATAGGAACCAGCTGAGCAATTGGGGCAGCTGTGGTTTATCAGTTCTAGTGTGACAGGAGGGGTGGATATGAGGCTTGAGCAGTGGAGAAGACATAAATGTGGAGATTCTCAGGAGAACCTCCAGAACAGCATTTAGACAGACATTAGGCTGCACATAATCTTTCTTGCTGTAGAAGTATTCTGGAGACCCAAACTTCGACATGTATAGTAAGCAATACTTTCCTTGGAGCAGTGGAACTGCTGTAGTCTAGTCCTGTTCTTGTCCTCTTCCTNTGTATCTTTAGCCAGCCTGTAGTGCACCTCAGTAGCAGAAGGAGGTAGAGTTACTGTTGTGGTGTAACCTGCAGATGTGCTGGCTGCTGCTCAAAAAGTCTTTTGAGCTGTGGGTTAGCATTTGGTACAGCTGTTGGATTGGTGTCCTTGCAGCAGCACTGGTGGATGCTTTGCTCCTTCAGTTTAGCAAGAGGTATTTCTTAAAAGACTGTCTCTATAAACAAGCTAAATATGTAAACCAACCTTTGCTTTCTAGAATATCTAGAATATTCCAGAAATATTCTAATTTTGGCTGCAGAGGGAAACACTTTTCACTACTTAAGCAGTATTTGGTTTTGCTGGTCACCAGATTGAATCAGCCAGTGGCACAGTATCTTGTGCCACTTCACAACAAATAAAAATTAAATCACAAGTCTCTGATATCCCATCGCACTGAACTTGCCTTTTCAGTTTAGAACTGCTGGAGTTCCGTGGTCAGGCTTTGTTGCTCCTGTTGCAATGAGCAGCAGCAATTGCTATTTTGAGTTCACCCACACCACTAAAACTTTTAATAGGCATCTGCTTGGATAATGAGAGCAGTCTGTTGGCTAATACATGAACACACTTGGAAGTTAGGTGTGCCCATGTGTTAGGATGACTTCATTCACACTTTTATGCTGCTTGGCTGGGCTGCTGCTCTAGAGCAAAGGCTAAGTGACATGTGTGATGAAACCAGACCTTGCTGTAGGAGTTCAGCCACTGTCATAAATTGCACTGGTTCACTTATTCCTCACTTATCTAGCCCTGATAACTTGTGTATGCCTCTCCCCAAAATCAAGGGCAGACTGAATGTAATTGCTGTTTTGATACTGCTGCTGTCTACAGGCTGGAGACAAGGTTGACCGCAAAGGATTTTTCAGATACCTAAAATTTAGATATGCATCTCTAAGAGCACAACAGTCTAAATCCATGACAGTCTGGTTTCCTCTGTTTTGAAGCCAAGCCTTAAGGGCATAATTCAAGGCAACCAACAGGAGCTGTCCTATATTTTGTGCAAGATAAGCAAGGAAAATTCTCTTCAGTTTCCAGAAGCTGCTTTTAGTTACAGTTTTTGAGGAGGAGAAAAAGGATGTCTTTTTAATGGGAATTAGTTGGTTGTATTTATATCTCAATTTATAATATGTGGTAACTGCTCTTGGATTGGGGATGAGGGTAAAGTCAGAAGGGATGGACTGAGTATTTTTCTCATTGCTCTTTAAAAGAAATCTTTAATGTATTGTATTTTAGAACTGAAGAGGTCTTAGGGTAAGGAAGAGTACCCTTGTCTGTAATCTCATTGTTAGCATTAAAAAATAAGGAGTGGGAATAGTAGGAGGTAAGTCTTCAAGATGAGAAACAGGAATTACAAACACTTCTCCAGCAGTAGGGCTGATAACATAAAACTCTGTGCCGGAATGAAGACCACGAAGGAAATTTTACTGATATGTTGAAGCTCTCCAGGCTTTCCTGCAGTGGCTGAATTAAAAATGAGTATAACTGCTGATATTCAAGTATATTTCTTGGTGTCCCTGCCAGAGGGCATTGCTTTGGTGCTCAGATGACACCAGTCTTGATGCTTGTGAAAGAAATGGCCCTGCTCCCTCTTTTTTCTCATCTGCTCTTCTCATTTTGAGGGTATCTGACCCTGCAGTGATCCAGGTCAAGGACAAGAAGTGATGGAAAAATACTTTGTGGGGTGAGTGTCAGATGGGTAACTCTCTGCTCTGTGTCATTGTAGGGTCAGCCCTGGGAGAAATGGTGGAAGTAGGAGGAACAGCAGGACATCCCTTTCTCCAGTTGTTGCTTGGTTTAGTTCCATTGTCAGATCACACCCTGAGAATACTGGCACAAAAAGCACTAGGGTGGGCATGCCAGCAACGGAGTTGCAGGAATACACAAGTAAATAAGGCTGCTAATTTAAATAGTTAGCAGGATTGATATTGTCCACAGCTGAGAGATGACAGTATGACTCTTAGATGGAAGAGAGACTCCTCACTTCATGCTTTTGCTGTATCCCTGTATTTCACCTCATTTACTGTGTGTGAAGCCAGCCCCATTAACTGGAGAATCCTTTGTCCTTGGCACACTTAATCGCTGTGAAATCCTTCCTGGGGGTGACTGTTGCCATGTGAACACGTGTATTTGGAGAGAAGGAATGAGATTTATCGCTCTGTCACAAATGACTATTGTCAAAGCATGATGTGTAGTCACAGGAGGATGCTTGTAGACTGAGAATCTGTGAACAGGGTGCCTGAGTGGGAGCAAATGCCAAGACTGGAAGCTAAGCAGTGGATGTGCACACTTAAAGAATGTGTAGACAACAGAAACCACAATCATGTCTTGACAAAGCAACAAGTCTCTTCTGTCTGAGAAGCTGTATTTTCTCTACTCTCCTCATTTCTTGCTTCTCATTATCAAACTCAAAACCTACCATTGAACACATAAAAGCTGACTACCTAAAAGGATGACCATTTTAATTGTTGCTAGAGGCTATCACATGTAGTACTTCAAAAAGTTGCTATAGTAATACCAGGAACTATCACTTCAGAGCTGAATTTGTTTATACACAGTCTATTCACACAATGGAGAATGAATGTCTCTGCCCAGTAGAGAAGTTCTTCATAGTTTCTGCTTAGAAAAGCAGATTTTGAAAAATGAGAATTAAAAATATAGCTACTGATGTCTTTTTAGGCCTCTAATATTTGAGTTTTTAGTGTTTTCTGTAGTAACTAGTCAGTTTGTGGCCTTACTTCAAGAGCATCTAGAATCTTAAGCAGTGGATTTTCAAATGTGTGAAGATTAAGCCTGTCTAAACATGTTTTGCCTGTTTCTTAAATATGGCAAGATACTCGTCAACATTTTCAGGCACCTACACATATTTAAGTACCTAGCTCTTTGATACTAGGATGATGTAAGAGTGTAAGTGGTTTGTTCAGGTAGATTGGCCTTTAACCATGTTCTTGGTTACTCTAGAAAAGGCATATTGTGGGAAGGCTCTGATGGTTTGGATTGTTTTCACTGTCTTAAGCCTGTAGGCAAAAAATGAAAAGTTTTAGGACCCTTTTCTGGAAGTATTGAAGATCATCTGAAATTTGACATACTGCAATTTGACAGAGACTAGTTTTCTTCTAATTGTTATCTTGTCGAATGGACAAGAAGATTAGAATTGGGATTTGTTTCCAAATACCCTCAATACTGAATAATTAAAATAGTAGAGTGTCTTTTAACATTGAAAATCGACTGTGCAGGTCACCAGAAAAGATACCTAATGTCAGAAGCAGAGCCAAGACAGGCTGGGATTCCCCGATGCTACTTACCAGCTTTAACTTCTGGTATTTCTGGAAATGCCTATTTGTTGTACTATTACATGGGTGTTGAAAAGTTTGCAGTTCTATTGAAAATTTCTGCTTTTTTGGCCTTTGCTGTAATCATTGTCCCATAAACCTCAAAATGATGAAGCAGTTAGGTATGTTGTAGTGTAAAATCTCAGTAATTAATCTAGACACTATGCTAATTAAGGCTTGGCATTTCTTTTTAATGCCAAATGTTTGAAGTAGTGAGTTTACATTTAGCAGTTTTTAAAGTATAAAAAGCGAACCTACTTGGGGTTTGGAATGGAAAGATTGCTGGGATACATTCAATTAAAATCTGTGTTCTTGAGTATTCTGGGCTGAATGTGTGGGAGAGCAAAACTTGGGTGGGGCAACTTGAAGAGTAATAAAGCAGGATCTCCTGGAAACAGCCCTTAAATTGCTCCGTCCATTGAAAGCTACAATTAACCTAAAAAGGAGCATAGGATTAAAATTTGCAGTGTCTGCTTTGTACATACTTTCTTTCAGGGTAATTGTGACCAAAAAAACACCACATACCAAGTTCTCTCTGGCAATAAAAGTGACATGGCAGTGTTGTTTGACCATTGTACACGATTATTTAGAAAATGAACTACTGAAGCTTGCTTTTATTTCAGTATCCTGCTTTTATGGTGTGTTGGGTTGAATCAGACTGAAACACATCATTATGACTGTAGCTTTTGCTCAGTTTACTGTGTTCTCCAGTAGTAATCTTTGATTCCACTATACAGTGTGTGATGGAAGACTTGATCTCTGGAGCATACAGATTGCCCTCAACCACTTCTTCTTGGGAATGGAAAATTGAACCTTCTTTCCCTCTTGAAACAAGTGCTGATTCTCCCTCCCTCTATTAGGAGTCAAGAGTTTTACCTTCTACCCCATGTTCTGCTATTTGGCTTCATGCCTCCAGTTCTGAGCCTACTCTCTGCTCCACTCAACTTGCTCTGCTTTGTGCAGGAAAGAAGTTAAACATGTTCTTAGTATGTTAAAGTAAGACCTGCTGCTGGTTCCAGCAGTTCAGGGTGAACCTCTTGCCATCAGGTTATAATATTTTCCTTATTATTGACAATAGGAATGTCCTCAGAGTACATATTAAATTATTTTATTCCTGTGAACTGTAATTCTGGTGTTCAGGAGCCCTCTGTGAGGGGGCTGATATCAGCCCAAAAGTTATTAGCATTTCTTTTAATGGTGAAATGAAAATGTAATGGAGAAGACAAGTGAAGACTGACAAATAAGGTTGTGGGAAAACAGGGGAAGCAAGAAGGTCTGAAAGGGAGAAGAAAGGAGGGACAGTTGAAGGGTCAGAGTTACTATTTTGGTAACTGTTCTGGGAGAAGAAGCAACTGGGCTGCTGTGGGTTGCCTGTTGTTCATCTGTGTCTGGATGGGAAAGTATGAGAAGTGTTTAAGGCTAAATAACTTTCAGATATTCTGTAAACCACCTGCAGCATCTCCAAATGTTTCAGACAGAAAGGAGAGAGAATTGGTTAAATGAGAATGTGCTGTGGTGTTTGGAATTACAGTAGACAAACCTGGGTTGGAGCTACTTTACTTTGAATAAACACATGGTTATTTCCTTAAACAGGATTATGAAATGGGAGTGAGTAGGAAGAAGAAAGGCAAATTGGCATATACAAACTGGAGAAAACTAGTATTTTTGAATCTATTGGTAACAAGAAAGGAATCTTTTTGTGTAGAAACATTTCTTTTGTGTCCCTTTAAAAAGAGCACAAAAGTTCAAAGGCCTTCCAACTTTGAAAGAGTTGGAAAAAAAGCATTTGTAATTTTTTTCATTTATTTGTTTATCTTTAGTAAGATTTAAATGTAAAGTAAAATAAATTTTAAAATTATAAATGAGCAGTGTGTGTGTCCTTACTGTGGTACACTATATCCCCTCTTCCTTTCTGGCACTGTTCGTGCCTGATGTGATCTGAAGTTGTCTGTTAAAACTCATGTGATGGAGAGGATTTTAAGGAATGGCTCAGTCTTTGTATTTGAAGGCTTTTCTCTTGTCTTTTGTTGTTAGTAAAAACTTTTTGCTGTGAATATCTGCTGTAATATTATCTAGTGAATATAACACGCATACACTTTATTTTAGTGGAGATTTGAGCCTTTTCATTCTGTGCTTATATTTTGGTAGGCTGTGAATGATACAAGCAGACAACAAATGCTAAGGAGTGAGTCAGACTGAAAGAGGTCTATTAAATACCTTATTCCAGCAATGTGTTCTAGTGCTATTCTTCAAAGAAGCTGTTCTGATTGTGTGTAGCCCAGGCAAATAGGGACACGTCAAGCCCTTTTTGCTTCCTTGCACATTGTCACACTTGAGGTGTACATCTCATACAAGCTCTGAATATCTGTGAAGCTGAAGCATAGAGTAGAATCATTGTGTGAGTGGCCGTTCTTCCCTGGAAATGGGAAGTCTGGACTTGTGTAGTTGTTCTGACATCTGAAAACCTGTTTAATGAGCTATTTTGCCTACTTCAAGACCTAAATGATCTGGACAAAGCTGCAGCCTTAAGCTTTTAAAAGTACTGTTAACAACACCTAGCTGGCAAAAGCCATCACAGTGGAATGTCTTTTCACTGCAGCTTCAAGATGTCTTAATTTCTTAGACTCACAGTTTATATCCACATTTATTGTTACTGCAGGTACTATCTCTTCCTCTGCTTGGGTTGTTATGTGGACTCCATATTTACCTTGAAGTACTTTGAGGTGGAAAACGCTTTAAGTAGTGCTCTTACTTCGCATTACACTAGTGCTGCTTTCTACTATTTGGATTTTGAGAGGTGGCATAGTATAATTAGCAAAACATAATCTGAGACCAGCTAAATTTACTCCTGTATAGCTGTCTGAGGACTCTCATTCCCCAGACATGCTGCATGTGAGTGTCTCAGATGAAATACACAGCTAACTGTCCAGAACACTTGCATTGACTTGATTGCAATGATAGAAGCAAAGGCATTTTAATAACTTTGCAAATGATGTGGTTGCCGATGCGTGTATATGTGCCTGACATACCTGTGTGGCTCAGCTCATGGGTGCATACCTCTCCTCTTTCATCTTTGCTTCTTTGCTGTGTGTGGTGGAAACTTCTTAGGAATCTTGCCAACTTGGGTAACCTGTCTGGTTATCCAGAACCTGAAACAGGGCCCTTTGAAGTCAGAAGAAAGACTTCAGTCTGCTTGAAAGAGCATTGAATCAAGAACAAAAACCAAAATGCTGGCTCCATGGACGCACATGGTGGGCTCCAGTGAGGGGTGGATTTCCCCTCAATGTAGCATTGAGATACACTTGGATGTTGAAGATGCTGAGATTGGCAGGTTATCCAACAGTGGCTTCTTTTTGGGGTCTAGGGGAGGTTGAGTTTTTGTTCTTTTCCTCCAGCTTTTTTCTTCTTTGGGGATAATTGCTTCGGGCATGATGTGATTCTGTTTGACAGCAGCAATGGCAACCCACTATGTCTAGTTTTAGTCTACCCTCTTTTAGTTTAAAACCATTACCCTTTGTCTTATTGCCACAGGTCTGGAGAAAAAGTCCCTCACCATTGTTCTTTACTAGCCACCTTAAAGTATGAAAAGACCACAGTGAACTATTTTGGAGCCTTCTCTTCTCCAGGCTGAGCAACCCCATCTCTCTCAGCTTGTCCTCAAAGGAGAGGTGCTCCAGCCCTTTGATCTCCAGCAGGTCCCTGTCCTTCCTGTGCTGGGAGCCCAGGGCTGGGTGCAGTGCTCCAGGTGGGTCTCAGCAGAGCAGAGCAGAGGGGCAGAATCCCCTCCCTGCCCTGCTGCCCACGGGGCTCTGGATGCAGCCCAGGACATGTTTGTCTCTCTGGGCTGTGAGTGCCATGGCCGGGGCATGTGCAGCCTCTCACCCACAGCACCCCCGAGCCCTTCTGGGCAGGGCTGCTCTGGGTCTGTTCATGCCCAGCCTGGGCTGATACCGAGGGTTGTCCCAGCCCAAGTGCAGCACCAGTACTTGGCCTTGTTAAACCTCATGATGTTCACACAGACCTGCTTCTTGAGCTTGTCCAGGTCCCTCTGAACGGTGTCGGGACAAACACACCTCTTGGCATGGTGTCATCTGTAAATTTGCTGAGAGTACAGTGAATTGCACTGGCTGTGTCACAAATGGAGACACTGAGCAGTACTGGTCCCAATACAGATCTCTGACGGGACACCACTCATCACTGATCCCCATCTGGACATTGAGATATTGATGAGCCATTCCTGGATGCAGCCATCCAGCCAATTCGTTATCCACCAAACAGTCCATCAGAGCCATGCACTTCCAGTTGAGAGAGTAGATTTTGGGAGAGACCACGTGTTGATGACATTATTTCTATGTGCTTATTGGGGGAAGAAGCAGGACCCTTTTCTTTAATTCCTTCACTGTGGCTAAGGGAACCTGAGCAGCATACTACGTGCTTATGCCTTACATTGTTGAGAAAGACTACAAGTTCAAACTGTCTTGGAGTGTGTTACTGGCACAGTAACAGCATACTTAAGGCTGGGATTCTTGTGGATTTCATTTTGACCACCCAGTTGTATTCCTGCCCCACTTGGTACAAACAGCCTGTTGCTGTCTAATTTTGCTGGATTTGTCTCACAGCTGTCTCCAGTCCTGTGTCAAAGTGTGATAAATGCAGCAGGCAGCAGGTGTGCATCCCTGCAGCCCTGGTGTTGCAAATAGGGCTGTGCATGTGAAGTGCTGCACAGCAAGAAGCTGCCCTAGGCTTCGTGTTGGGCAGCAATTTTTTTTTTCCAGTAGTGAATACCACTTCTTAATGCATATGTTGTTTGCTTGTAAACTTGGAGTTGCTCAGTGTGTTTTGGTTTTGTTTCTCGTAGTGTAGGTTCCTTGTGTGCAAGCCAGGTCTCGCTTCAGCTGGATTGCTGTGCTGGTTATTTACCATGTTGTGCACTCGAGAGGAAGGTTGTGTTTCCATGTGTTTGTGAGGAACATTAGCTCAGATTAATGTCACAGCAAAAAGTTCTTGAACGTTTCCAGCGGTGATGCACTGCAGCTATCTCCATTTACTCAGATGATGGTAAGATGCATAAGGTCAGATGTAGGCTGTTGGATTTTTATGTTTGTGAGTAATTTTGCTTTCCTTAGAGGGTCATTTAAGGAAAAAAAAGTGATTTATGTTAATTTATATTGTTTTCTAAACTGTGACATAGTGAATGGGAAGGGACAAACATGAGCAATATGTGGGGAAAATGGCTATAGGTAAATTTCTTCTGTTGAAGGGTGACCACTGGTTTCTGTTAAATTGCTTGGGATTTTGGGATAATGTATGGTATGTTTTTTCTCATTTTTATGTGTGATGCTTGCTCAATCATTACACATGAGGTTGTAAACACCAAAATTTCTTTATTATTGTCTTCTTTTAATTTAGGCTAGCTGGGGGAGCAAGGGACACTCCTCTGGCCATAGAAGCTTGTGTCCAGACTCTTCTCATTCACTGTGTCTTTGCATAGTTTTGGGCAAATGAGCAGCTATGGCTGCTGTTTCACCCTGTAAAATACACAGTACCTGGGTCATTTAGCCGTGCAGTGATGGAGGGCACCCAGTCCAATTTGAGAATTTCTGATGCAAAATGGAAGAACATGAAGTAAGTGTTCTTCAGAGACCAGGAAGGTGAGTTTAGCAAATTAACTTCCAGCTGAAATGTACTTGTCATTTTCAGTGTGTTTCTTCTGCTAGCATAAGAATGTAATTATTATGCCCTGGAACTCCATACAAGGGAGTTTCCATGCCTGGAATTTAGATTCATAATCTGCTTCCTCCCACTTCCAAACCCAAAGTATCATGATTCTTTTAGATGAAGATCAAGTCACTCTATGATTTATTCTTGAAATGCTAAGTTACCTGTTTGCTGCAGTGGTGGCTGTGATTGTATCTGCCTATAAGCTAACAACAAAAAAGCCTGCTATCTAGAAATTGTGCATTAATACTACTTAATGACAAATATCTTCCTGCTCTTTGGCAGTAGCAATTCTTTCACTCATTTTCCTCTCCTGTCTCCTGGGTAACTCCCATAGGTTTAATAACTGTAGCTGGGGCAGAATTTTAATTTTCTTAAATTTATGTTTCTGTTTTAAAGACTAATAGTTTTTCTGATATTTGGTTCCCTTCCTCCCACCCTTCACTGGGCTGTAAATTACTTCAGCAGTGCTCAGCATCTTCAGTTTTATAGAAGTAGGATTGTTTCAGCTCTGTACACAAGGCAAACACAATTAGAAAATTATATCCTTTGACATAAAAAAAACCAACTTTGTACGTGGTACATGTACTGAAGGTGGCTGTAAACAAACTTAGTAAAATCTCATGGGGGTGGAGGGTAATGGGCATTGTAAATCTTGCAATTGAAATTTATTTAAGCTACTAGTTGAAAATCATGAGAACTGCCAATGCAGCGCAATAAAGGAAGGAAAGGTTAGGAGATTGGAAAAAAGCCTCAACCCCTCATCTGTCAATGCCATTTTTTTGCAGCCTTGTCCAGGGGCTTATTATCCCACTTTCACACCTTAAAAATAAGGGAGAGGTGTGGAAAAATATTTCAATGGGGTAATTGTTGTGGATAGCATAGTAATTCTGCAGTGCTCAAATACTGTGGAAACATGTGGACTGTGTAAATTCCCTTTAAAGAGAGACAAGCAGCTGCTACCATACCCAGACTAACAATTTCGGAGTTCTACATAGCTTGGTCTTGCCAGACTGTTCTGACTTTGGTATGTCAGCTGCCTATGGTGACCAAGAAAAACCAAACTCTGTCTCTTGAGTCTCCCCCTGTTTAAAATCTGTTGGTATTTAGTGTTGCACATTGCTGGAGATCAGACTTGCTTTGCAGGACACTTGAGTTTGTCCCAAACGTGTGCAATAGGACTGCATGAGGGTTCTATCAGTAAGATTCAGAGGGGTGGCTTTAAATATAGAAGCTGTAAATGTCCCTGATGATAGGCTCCTTTAATTATCTTTTCTGAGAAGTTGAGACCTACGTTTATGGTGACAAGGTGCTGAGGACTTTGTAGGATCACATCTTTTACATTTTAGTAGTTCAGTTGGAGGATTACTCACAGTTTTTGTCAATGCATGATCATGCTCTGACCTAGAACATGTACCCTCTTGCTTTCAGTGTGTGTGTGTGATTTTGGATGAATTGTCAGTTTTCACACACAGCTGAAATGCATCTTCTTTTCAAGTGTGTTTGAGTAATCCATAGTGATTAAGCAAAACAAGTAGAAAAGAATGTGATCTTGCTATATGCCATGATTGTAATGACCCCCTCTTTGCAATAAATCAGTTGTTTGTCAGAAGACTCATGTCTGCATAAGCACACGACATTGCTGCAGACAGGAAGTGCCCTAGTCTGTTGACCTTGTCTCCCAGGGAAAATCAAAAGTTCTCATTAAATTAAAAAAAAAACAACAAAACCAAGAAAAACTCCCCCAACTTGTCTTGGTGGAAGATGAAGGCAGTAATATGTATAACCTCATTCTTTTCTGTTGTTTATGAATGTGCAATCTGATATTTAAATTGCTTTTAAAACCTTTTTAATACAGCTGAAAGGAGTGAGGTCAGATATATTTTCTTAGGGTTATATTACACTCCACAAGGGTGAACAGGAAATGGTTTAAAGGAATGCCAAGAAGCCCCTATTCCCTAACCAATTCCCTTGTTTTTTCTTAACCAGCTTTATTTCACATTGCATGCTTCAGCTGCTGTGAGCATTTCTGGGTTGAGTATAGGGGCAGGTTTCAGTGTGTTCTTAAGTTACATCACCCGAGTTCCTTTGCTTGCATTTTAAAGAAGAAAACTGTCTGGATTCTAAATCTGTATACAACTGTATGCAGACCAAGCATGGTGAAACAGAGATCTTGCTACGTGCATTTCTGATCTGTTAGAAGTGGTAGGTGTTCTATCTTATTGACACTGTTAATGTGAAAAGAATATTCATCACAATTTCCAATTATTACCACTGTTCTCAGGAATTTGCATGTGAGTTTATGCACTACTGTCCCCATTTATTGACTTTATTTCTTGAATTCTTATTCTTCTGTTTCTAGATATACTTGAAGACAAAAAAAAAAAAAAAGCTGCTTTGAAGAAAATCTAAGTATAGAAATTTGAAAGAAACTTACATATTGCCAAATCCATGCTCTTACAAACTATCAACCCCCCATGCCCAAAAAACCCAAAACCCAAAACAGAACAAAAAATCCCCATCAAAAAACCAAATCCAGATTTAAGTGTTTCTTTATCATACACTAACTGAAACATTTAAAGACTGTTTGTCTCTTTGCTGGTTTTGCTTGTCACCTAGAATATCCAGTTAAGTAACACAAAGGAACACCTTGTAGGAAAGGAATTTTGGAAGTAGATTTTTCAGAGCTGCATGGGATGTAGCTTGTACACAGCATGAATTTGGTCTTCCTGCTATTCATAGGTGAGGTAAGTCCCTTCCTCTGTGGGGAAGGTTACTTGCTCTAGAGCAAGTCACTGCTTTCTGAGGCTTTGAACAGAAGCAGTGGAGGCTCTCCTAACCTGTTTTCTGGTCTAAAAGCTCATAGATCTTTTAATACCTGACCTGATTCTATGGATGCATTATGGGCAAATCTTGAAAGCATTCACAATGTTTACCAGAGTGCTGCCACAATGAACAAGCAAGGCTAGACCAGAAATGTACTAAATTCCTTCTTAAGGTGTATGTGATGTAGATTTTTTTATAGTCGTCTCTTCACGAGTCATTTCAAACAAGTGCACGTTAAGTGTAAGTTTCAAAACTAACCTACTGCTAATCTTAAAATGTCCTTAAATAGTCACATTAGGCATTATCCTGGGCTCTTTCTAACTTGGATATCAACCCAGGATGTCTAAAGTATGACTAAACTAGATAAGCTGACCAATGCTGTTGGTACATGACCAGGAGTTTAAATGTACTAGTCTCCATCACCTGTCCTATCAGGAATATGCAGTTGTAGCTTCTGGACACAGTGATTTGGCTTCCCAGGGTTCAGCAGCTCTGCTGACCACCAGGATTAGGTGATCTCTTGTAACAGTATTTACAGAAGTCAGAAATATTTGCACAACAGTAATTATTAAAAAGGACTAGGAGCTGTGGTTATGAAATCCATCACCCATAACAATAATTAACACTGAGTGGTTGTGTAGAAGGCATGTAGTATACTAAGAATCCACATCTTGGACTGAGTGCCTGCTACATGAGATCAAAACCATGATTGTTGAATACTGTAACTTATTAAGCATGGGACAGGACGTTATAATGTAGAGGGTCTTCTCTAGCCTTTCTGACATTTGTAATTCTAGACTTAATTGGTTTTTCCATGCAATGAATCCTTATCAAATGCGTGATTTGTTGCACCTTGGGTTTGTAAGGCAAGACTCAAAATTACAGATCTTCTGGTGTTACATCCCTCCTCACCCTGCATTTCTGGTCAGTTTTCTGTTTGTTCCTGGGCTCTTTTGGTAGGGGAAGACACCAACAGATGAGACTGCCTACCATTTTTCTTTTTACTTCAGGAGTACTCTGGCAAAGTCCGCTTGAGACCTTTACTGGATCTTTACCACTACTTGCTTCCTGCATGGGTGGAGAGGTCACTTCAGTTTCCCTTTTTGGGAAAAGGGTTAAGACATCTGAGATTGCCTGCCATTGCTGAGCCCTGGAGAGAAGTTGTTAGCTGGAAGCAAAAAAACCAGAAAAACTAGAGGAAAAGAGAATATGTCTATTGACATGGAGTCTGACTTTTATTTTAAATAGAAAAATAGAAGCTTACACTGACATGAATCATCATCATCCATGTTCTGTTCCTTGTTTTCTCTTCAGCTGATAGTGGGTGGAGTTCAAAAGTGTTTCAAGCTAAACTAACTTCAGAAGACACCAATTTGGGATTGAGTTACCATCAGCCTGGGCTTCCATTGTCCTCCTGCAGCTTTGAGGATCTTTTCGGAGTTTCTTCATGTGGCTTTTTCACATTGCCCTCCAGGCATTGTGCTTACCAACAGATCTTAGTTGTTGTTGCTGCTATAATGAAAAGCATTGCTGCTAAGCCGTGCCTTCTTCTCTCTTTCCATATCCCTTAGCTGTTCCCTGCAAGCTTATTGTGTGTGTGTCTGTACCACAGAAAGCTTCTACTGGGCCAGGATCTCGCTATGCTCAGTGCTGTTATTTTTATCTTCCCTTCTCGCCTTTCCACTATGAGGGGTTCTTCTTTTAGGAGGTTTTGTTCTAAAATGCAAGCCGCATTTCCCACTTACAAAGTACCAAATGCAGGTGATCATACCTTAAAAGAGACACTGTGCTCATTTGTGGAGCAGCGGGCAAAACGTGATTTGTGCTATGCAGACATGCCAAGCATTAATAAATTCCAATCACCCAAGTCGATGAAAGACACACATTATCTGTTTCTGGCAAGAATTATATTGCATCTAATTAGGCCCAACTTTAGAACATAGCATTTCATGAGGAAAGTTAATTACAATGCCTTTAGTCTTTGTTACAAGAAGGCAGTGGTGGGGAAAATCAGCAGTTGACGTTAATTTGTGTTCTCTTACTTAATCAGTCTTTTAGTATGTAAGCTTGTCAGGGCTACCATGCACAGCAATTTTTTGGGAAGAATGTAATTTCAGCTG
Organism: Peucedramus taeniatus; assembly: GCA_013400575.1. Classification (NCBI taxonomy): domain Eukaryota; kingdom Metazoa; phylum Chordata; class Aves; order Passeriformes; family Fringillidae; genus Peucedramus; species Peucedramus taeniatus. The sequence goes on along the minus strand of WBNO01016056.1, from coordinate 50,882 downwards.
ATGAGAATGAGAATCTCATTTCCAGTAGTGGAAAGCAGTGTAGTGTTCATGCAGTTCTCCCTCCTCAATGACTCAATATAGACAGTGCTTTTGAGGGAGTTAATCAACTAATTTCATTTGTATGCAAAGTGAGGGTTGGAGTTGCTGCCATTGGTGTTAAAAAGTACCAAACACGTTCTATTTGTCATCTCTACCATCCTTCTTGAGCTCCCAATTTAAACCTCCTTTCTGAGCAAAACAAGTCTCCCTGGTTGATGTTGCAACTATGACCACATACCCTGCACAAGTTTTAAGAAAGTGATGTGACCCATTTAGGAAACATCTTAAGAGCATTTACAGTTTTTCATGGGATTGGGCAGAATCAGTCTTAGATTCCTTGGATTTCACGAGGTCCTTTGTGAGAAGCAGAACTAGTGAAATGTGGCCTCCCTGCACGGTTCTTTTGTGCTCCTCTGCTTTATCACAGTACCTGTGGTTTTCTCACTCTGGCCTTCAGTGTCTGCCTTTTCTGCTCTTTTCCTGGCCTCTGTCCAGAGGCAACTCTCTCCCATTACTCTCTCCAGGGTCCCCCATGTGCCTGCCAGGCGTCACACAGTGTCTGCTGGGGCTGTTCCAAATTACTAGAGCAGGTAGTGCAGGTAGCTCTTTGGCATTTAGCCTTTGGTGGAAGCACAGCATTATTCTTGTCAATATAATCAGTTTTTCATGAAACTTGCATGAGCCTGTTTACCTTGGAGACTGCTTTCTAGCTTTTGGTAATCTTGGAGTTGGTATACTGGTGTAAAATGATTGCATAAATCTCTGGGGGGTTGGGGAGGGGGAGGAAATGGCACCAAATTAAATTTTATTTCTAGAGGAGCAATTCTGGAACAAGAACAGGACCCTCAAACCTGTATTGCTGGGTTTGCTAAAACCATCTTTATCAAGGAATAAAGGTTTCTTTTGGTCACAAAGTAGTTCTAACAGAAAGCTACCAGCTGGGACCTGTTTCTAAAGCTGACAATTTATATTCAACTATAGGGATGTGATTTCTTCCTGTGCTAAATAAACTTGTTAGGAGATCTGATTTACCTCTGTAAAATAGCTGGAATTATGAGAGTAGTGTTGCACTGAATTTGTTTAATTAAAGCTACCTAATGTGGCTGTTCTGGAGACTGTCTTCATTTTGTCAAGCATCTGGCTATCCTTGCAATTTGAGAATAATTATGTTTAGATTTTTTTTTCTCTAGTGCTTTGTGCAATGGCACTTTGAACCCTGACGGAAATGTTAAGATGAACTGAACTCTGACACTCATGTGCCTTCACTGTTTCTAATAAAAAAAGTAGACCCCTGCCTTTTGCAACGTTACAATATTTTTTCCTACCTGATATCATGTATATTATGCTGATTGGTGTAACCTCTTGTCAAAGAAGAGTTGTATTTTGTCACTGTCAATATTTTGAGTACTTCAATGATAGAACTTGCATCCTGTTTCTTGCTACTTTTATACTGTTTATTCAAACAAGAAATGAAAGAGAATAAGGCATTTTGTCATTATCATAATTGGGCTTTGTTGTATGATACAGATTTTCCAGCTTCACCCTTCAGAGGTTACTGACTCTCACATGTCTGAGAGGGCATGTGCAGGAATGCTGTCTGCCTGGCGCCTGCTCTGTCCAGGTTGCTGCCTCCTCTCTTCTGTCAGGGTAGCAGAGGTTTTAGGGGAGGAGGCTGTTGAGATGCCTTGTTTCAGAGGATGTTGCCTAAAAACTGGCAGTCATTAAATAATTTTCATGCAAAATATGCATTTTCTGTATGGGAGATACATACAGCTTTCTCAGGAGCTCTCCCCATGAGCCTGTTAGCTGGGCAGGGTGCTGTAGCCTAGTGAACAGTCAAAATGTGTTACTGTGATAGCAAATCTCTCTGGCAGGGTCTTGCATCTCACACAAAACACAAGTGACGGTTGGACAAATTCTGCAACACAGGTTCTGTGGAGCTTGGAAGCTGCTCCACAGATGCTTTTTCTGCGAGAATGAACTCTTTGTGGTCTTATTTGGCTTTGCTTGGCTTCCCCTCTGTCTTCTGAGACCAGCAAGCAAGATGCTCCACTGTAGGGTATTGACACGGATATCACGTAGATGTAATGATTTCCATAATCTTTCTTAAGCCCACGTGTGAATCCAAGTGCAAAAAAGGATTGTTTGGAGTAGATGAACCAAAACAGTGGGATTAATTTATTAAGACAATGAGATTTTGCCCTCTTCTGTGGGGTGTTGTTGGAACTTGTAGCAAAATGCATCAAACCACAGTCTTCATAGCTTTGAGGAATATAATACACAGTTGTGATACCATCTCATTTGAGCTGTACTGTTTCTGCTTGGGGTGTTTCAATAGTGCAGTTGTTTTGTGAGCCTGGGATGCTCTCTGGAAGGATACAGAGCAAGTGATTGCCCATTGAGTCATCTGTGGCAGAGCAAAGACTGCAGCAAATCTTGAGGCAAATCTTGAGAACTTGGATTCAGTGGTAAAAACCAGGACTTTGCAATGCTGCCCTTTGCAAAATACAAGCAGCCTGCAAAGACTTGACCACACAGATTTCTTTTTCCTTCATCGCTTGTAAGCTGGGTTGGGTTTGCAAGAAAAAGCTCTGGTTCCCATTGTCATCTGAAATATGAACTCTGCTTTACATTCCTGACCTGTAACAGAGCTATTTCAAAATCATGCTTTTTCTCCTCCAAAACAGCATGTGTTGAATTATAATGGCCCATCCTGCAATGCAGACATTTTAATTTTCAACAGGCATGAACGTCTGCAAGGAGGTGAAAGTTCAGGGTGCGGGGGGAAGGCTAACTCAGAAAATATGAACAGAAATATGTTCCATTCCCAACCCTCAGTTCTTTAGAGCATTCTCACCAAAAGAAATTAAAACCAGAAAGAATTTTAAAATGATTTTTATCTTGAGAAGAACTTGATGCCTGATTGAGGTTTGGAATGTAAGTCATGAATAAAAAGCCATCTTATTTTTATGTACAACTTCACAGTGTTTAGATGGTGGAGGGAAAATACACCTTTCAAGTCTAAAAATTTATCTGTAATTATGTGTAATATGCAAAGATATGACTGTCTTGCTTAGCCTTGATAGTTTGGCCTGTGGGAAGGGGAACCTTCTGCAACCAGTGTTCTCCTTTGTAAACACTTGACATTCTTCACGCCATGTAAAGCACATTGTCTGCAAGTTGTGTGTGCTGTTGAGTAGGTTAACTTCAGCTCCTGAAGTATCTGTTGTTCACTGCTTCCCTGGCTCTTCTCTGAGCAGAAGGAGAAGAGGAAGAGGAGCATTTCCCTAGCGGGAGATAAGTTTTTCTTGTGGCAGTGTGGTGTGGTTGTAGATCTTTGAGCAGTGTGAGAGGTAGCTGCAGAGGTAAGGAAAGTATCAATTCTGCTGTACTTTGGATAAAACATAAGGTTGAGAGTTGGAGAGCAAAGCTGGGAGCAAGTAACTAAAGAGCTTAAGCTGTGGTGGTGGATTGACTTTCGTGGAGTTCTGGAAATAACTGCTTGACTTCCCAAGAGAAGAGGGATGTCAAGTAAGTTGTTTTGCAAAAGCACATCCACTGCCTGAATGCTGTGTGTCACTGGGGCAGAGGAGGCAGCACGGATCACTCGTGGCTCCTCAGGCAGTCTTAGGGAGCAGGAGGGTGTTACAAGTGCTAACACAATAGGGAACATATCTCTGCTGAAAGGACCTAGAAGTCCTGTTTGACAACACTGTGTGCAGAAGTAAAGCGAGGCAGTGGAGCTGTCTGTTTTCCTAGAGCCTGATTTATGCAGGAATTCACTTCTGACAACATGGCGATAAACCTGCCTTTTTAAAAAAAAGAAAAAAGTGCAAGTATCACCTATGTTTTGATGTGAGTAGGTGAACTGCACGGATGCAGTAAGAAAGGGCAGAAACTTAAATATGGGTACATGTGTCTGTTCTGAAGAAATGCTAAAATAGGAGGAAATTGTAAAATCAATGCAACGAATTCTAAACATAAGACCGGCCTGTAGCTGCTGTTGACATTGTTACTCGGGCTTATTGATTATCCCTGAGATGTACATGAGCCTTAATAATGGGGGAAAACTGGGTTCAAATTCCCTGTGGCAGTTTCAAAATACGTACGTGGAAGTGTGTGCTTTTTTCTTTTTTATTGAGTGGTTATAAACTTTCTCTTTCCCCCATCTGTGTTCATAGATTGGCAGTGAAGTGAATAGTTTGCAAAGAGTTAATAATCTTTTTGCTACGTTGAATACCAGCTAACCCAGCTGTGTGGAACACAGGTAAATACAGAGCAGTACAGCTCAGCCTGGTTTACTGTGGAAAAGATCGCTGGATAATGCTCCCCATCCTCCCACCTAAACAGTTAAGGAAACTGGAATGCTTAACCATGCAAATCAGATACAATTGTACTATTTGAATGGATTCTTTGCCTTTTTTTTCAGCTGTTGGTGCAAGAAATGCCCTTTTATGTTGCCTTCAGAAACAAAAGAAGAACAAAAGTATTCTTGAACACTGCATCATCACAGATGTGTTGAGCTCTTGTTTTCATAGATCCTTCCAGTTCTCCTGTGACCGTTTTCCAGTTCTCCCATTTATTGCAGGGCTCCACAGTTTGTTTCCCAGATACAAATGATTTTAGGCTTAGTTTAGAATTGGCAATTTCAAGATGAAATTCTGTTCTGTTATTTTAAAAGTAAACATGAATATTCCATGAGTGTTCCAGTGTGTGTCCCAAAATTCAAATCCTCCATCCCAGAGATTATATTAAACCAATAAAATAATTGGTATATTTTCTGCATTTGATGGAAAAAAAGCCTCCTTAAATGAATAATTTTGGTATGGTGGTATGATACCTACTTGTTATCTGGACAATCCCTAACAAAAGCCAACGAACAACAAAACCCCCTGTGTGTACAGAAGCCTTCTATCACACCATGGCATTAATACTCACCTACAGAGTAGGATCTGGACACAATTATTTTCTCTTTTACTTCATGTTGAAATTCTAGCTATGCTGGGAGACTAGTTGAAGTATGCACTAATTTGGTGGTTCTTTTGTTTGGTGTCCTTGTGTTTTGCTCAAGCACATAGAAATTGACTGACTGTATAAAAAAGAGAAAAATTTTGTAAGTTCTGAGTTCTGTCTGGGAGTGATCTCCAGGGTAACCAGGCTTTTCCTGAGATAACTCAGTAGCTGTATCTAAAATAAGTGTTGGTAGTGGCTGCATTGTGCAGTAGGAAGAAACATAGCTTTTTATTGAGCCCAAGTAATTAGCTCTGTTTTTGGTCCAGTGTTTTCTGTAGAGATCATCCATGTGAGACAGGCTCTGCCACTTCTCTGAAAGTGAATTCAAAATTCACTCCCAAGCTGCCAAGGTCAGAAGAGACCATGTCTTGAAACGTGGTTAACTTCTTGGTTGAGAATAAATATTTTTGGTGCTTGTCTCCACAGTGATTGCTCTTTTAGCCAACTGAAAAGCAGTATCAGCTTGGTTTGGTGGGAGGTGCATATGCAGACAGAGGAATACATAATGAAGCCTGGAGTTTTGCAGGCTAGTAATATACTTCTTAAACATAATCATTTTTGATGGCTTAAAAGTAGTAAAAATATTGCACTACAGCACCCAACTTTTCTAGTTCTGCTTGCATGCAAGGATTACTTTTGTTGCCTTTTTTATTTTGTGTTCTAATCTCATGCAAACAGCATATGGATCATAAACAACATGGTATATTATTTTGTACTTTACACTGAAATTCCATAGTTTCTGTTTGCATAACTGTGACGTCTCTTCAAACAGCAGTGGCATGACTGGCTATAGTGCTTGAGGTTACTTAGAACATGTATAGTGTGTCAGGATGTATGGACTGTGTTGATAAAGCTCAGTTAGACTGGCTGTCATCCACTTTCCACTTCAGTTTTCCTGTCTGACATTAAATGTTTGGAAAACTTTTTGCATAGGCATAGAAATAAAAGAATGACGCATTCTAAAATAAAACAAAGCTAAGGAAGTGGCTAGCTACCCATGAAGCTCAATCTTAATCTAAAACCTCTATTTCAAAATAATGTAATATTCTCTGAATGTTTCTCATTTGCCAGAATGTTTGCTGCCTTCATTAAAAAATAGAGCAAAATGACAAAAGAAGACACCCAAAATAATTAAAAAATACCCCACACCAAAATAAACCAAAACAATTTACCAACAATATACCAAAACAAAACTAAATTTGGAATGGTGGAATCATCCTTCCCTCATTTATACCTGATGTTGATTATTTTAATTTACAGTGTGAAAAGCTATTGTGTAAAAGCTGTTTTTAATATGCCATGGAAGCTGCAGGCAACCATCAAGCAATCACAAAGCCTTGGCCCAGGGTTTGATGTCTTGTTCAATCAGGAGCATTTGCCTAAAAGAAAGTGGCATTGGAGATGGCCAGGCTGTAGTGAGCCCGGTTTTACAAGGGGGAGCACAATGAGACCAGTTCAGTGGCTGGGCAGGCATTCAGCAAGCAGCCCGAGGCAACGTGTTGTGTCAGGGACTGAGTACAAAGCCTTGGACAGCTGCGGCACAGAGGTTTAATTTATAGTGACGTTGCAGAGTGCGTGCCAAAACTTTCCTCATTCCTAAGGAAACACTTTCCAGTGCATAATCGTTCAGTCTTGTAGAGTTCTTTAGAGATGCTGAAGAGCAGTTTGAGCCTTTTCTTCTCAAGCAGATAGCAGTGTTCTGTGGTGAGATTATGGAGGAATTGTCTGTTCACACTTTACTGTAATTTCTGTAGTCACTATGGTAATATTACTCCCATATTTTGCTAATAGCAGTATCTTCACTGCAGCTCCCGGAAGAGTAACAGGAGGTTGATTTCTCTTTCTTAGCTTTGTCAGCCTCTTCCCATTCAAATAACATAGCAGGCCAAAATCTTTAAAATTTGATTTCTCAGAAGTAATTGCAGGGCTGTTGTGAAATACTATATGGAGCTTTCCAGATAGAAGTCCGTGATTTTTTAATTTCTTTTCCCTTAGTGTAGTGAAGATTTTTAGAAGGATGAAACAAAACTGAAAAGTGATGATTGATAATTCAACAATTACAAAAAATATTCTTTTACTTGTATGAGGGTTCTCGAGAGCTTCCTTTTCAAATCCATATTTAGGTACATAAATAAGATATTTAGCTTTCAAAATGGCTGGTTCAACAAATAATTCAATGATGGGATGTGCATAGCATAAAATATATTTAAAATAAGAGATGGTAGTCTACTGAAATTGTATCCTTTCATAGTAAAGATGTGTCCTCAGCCCATTTCAGAATGACCTTTTTTATCCATGCTGAGGTTTTTTATTCAAGCCATGAATTACAGTGTGGCTGTAGCCTGTCCTTGGTTTAGACTTCATCCCTTGATGCAAGTTACCATTAAAATCTCTTGCCAGAAGATTATAGAAAAATTGATGGCTAGGGTCCGAGAAGACCATACAATCAAAAGTATTCCAGCTTTTTGCCTGAGTGGTTAAGGCAGCATAGCCAATTCTGGTGGCTTTAAACCATGTTTGCTCTGCTGTCTTTTAAAAAATATTGGTCTCGTGATACAGAGCTGACGTGTTGAATTCAAAATTGCTGCCTCGTTTTCCTTCATTGTCTTGGGATACTTGAGAGAAGTATCCCAAAGAGCAGAGAGATCTGTACAGCCCTATTTTCTGGAGGTTGCTTCAGCACAGGGGTTCTTTGCTTAGAACTGTGCTTGTTGGTGAGGTGAAGCACACATGAGGGGGAGCAGTTCTGCGTTTTTTTCTTTCTACTTTCCACCTGTCTCTACTGAAGAAAAACAGTGTTGTCAAGTGTGGTTAGCCACTGGTTTAGGACAGGGTTTGTAACCTGTCTTGGTCCTGGTGCCTATCAGGCTGTACAGACACCAATGAGTTGTTGGTTTTTGTTCTGCAGAGCAGCAGAGGGAATAGGGGCTGTGGCACAAAAAAACTGCAACAGAGCTGAACAAGTTTCTGTTCTGTTATGAACAGAACACTCGGTTTGAGGGTCTCTATTCTTTTGTTTCCAGTAGTGCCTACTGGGTTGTATCTAGGGAAGAGCAAGCACTGAGCAAGTGTGTACAACACTGCTCCTTAGTACTTTCCTAGCTGCTTAGTAGTTTCAGCTCAAGCAGTTTCCCACACCTGTGGAAACTCTTTTCCCAACCTCTAGTGAACCTTTCTGCCTAATGCTTGGTCAGTCCCTCCCTGAACCTACATAAACCTTATTGTCTGCAACATCCTTGGAAAGAACTTCCACAAGTCTGGTATTGTCTATCTCCTGTTTTACTTTGACCTGGTTCCACCTTTGTGTGATGGTCCCTCCTCTGTGCTGTAGCTGTTGATCCCTGTCTGCCTCCCCCACTTCAGTGTTTTTTGTTGTCTTTGTGTCCCCCTTAGTTTAACTAGGCTGAGGTACCTTAGCCAGTTTGATCTCCATACAAGTGTTGTTTTGGATCATCTTTGCCCTTCTGAAACCTATCCAGCTCTAATGCAATTTTATAGAAAGAGACCAATACTGCACATTGGTGAATACAGTCCACAGTTGTTTTTTTGTCTTCTTTATGCCTTACCTGATGATTCCTTACACTTTGATTTTCTAATAATTGGACTTAGACTCGGGAAGCATGGATACGTTTCCTGGTTCACTTGTGTGGTCTCTTGGCTTCTTAGTTTCTGCTGAAACTTAGTTTCTTTCTAAACTTCTTTGTTGTTGTGGTTAAGTGTACACACTACTAGAGGGAAAGGATACTCGGTGTGGGCTCAGGCTGACAGGCTCCCTTCTATGTTGCCGGGTCAGGTATTATAACATGGGGGTAATGGTAACATGGTGTTTTTAAAAAGGATTTCAGAGTAGTTACACCTCAGTCAGTCCCCAGTAATTGTTCCTTGCTGGTTCTGTCACTATGAGAAACAAAACTATTCCTGCTTGTTATTTTTCTTTAGTTTTCATGCAAGAATCAGTTTATTTTTCTGAGAGCCAGGCTTGAACCACCTACAATAAAAAGTGGAGGGTTTTTTTGTATAATACTTAGACATGATATGCTTAATTAAGGCATCTCTGTATACCTTCTTAAATGGCACCCTGAATACAATGAGGACTAGAGTGATAATGTGCTGAATGGTTGCCATTAATTCCAAGGGGCTATGTGAAATATTTGAGTAAATGAGATATTGATGGCTTCTGTTGCTCATATTTCAGTAGTGAATTGCAGAGTACTTTACATCTTACAGTTGATTACTCTGATTTGCTTCACAGCATCTTTTTTCCATTCAGCCTTTACATAATGCAGAAAATTACATCCTTTGCCACTTAGTGAGGTGTATTCTGAATTAATGTGCATTCTTTTCTCTTTCCCAGATATTTAAAAGGTAATCTTCTTTTGGTTTCCAAATAGTCTTTCAAACTCTTTTTTCCAAGATGTTTCATGTTATTAAGTGTGAAATAGTAATAAACCACAGGTTGCTTTCAAAGTCTATAAAGGCAAATTTTTTTAAAGCTGTATAGCTGCGGAAAGGTGTAACAACTTGTTCATTGTACCTATTTCGTTTGTAATGAAAATGGCTGGTGCATTAATGTAGCTTTTAAGAGCAATATCCATTTCTTTTCCAAGAGAAGGCTTAAGAATATTTATGTTGGAGTCTTCTAGAAAACCCTGCTCATTTGTGTAATACCTTTTTAAAACAGCTAGCCAGATGGATCCAGGCAATGCTTGTGCATGTCACATATGTCTAACGCCTTTCCTTCTCCTGGGACCAAAATGCATTACATCATGTTTTATGATTACAAGACAGAATTTTGGTGGAACTTAGCCATATGGTTGAGTCATCTGTTCTCTCCAGTTTTGGAAGGATTATACTAGCATCTTCAAAAGACTGTTAAATTTATTGTCTTTTTTAACCCATAAAATTTGGAAACCTTCTGCTGTCTCTGGCAATGAAAACTATCTCATTTTCAGCTTATTTATATAATCCTTTGCAGTTATTAACTGAATCTGTTAAAGATGCTGTTACAGGATGAAAAAAATGATGTTTGAATGTTATTCTGGGTTCTCTATCTCATGAGATGGAAGGGGAACCCCTAAGATATGTGACATGGATGCCTAAAAGAAACAAAAAATTCAACAAATGCACATTCTTTGCATTTTTGTCATGACTCATAAAGCTCTTAGGCCTTATCTCTTCTTCCATGAAGACTTAAAACCTGTTACAAATCCTTGCTCTCCCTCTGCTCGTCTACCCTTTCACATGAATTATTGAAAAGCATGTTTTGACAAAAGATGAGAATTACTTTGCCACTGACTGGCCATTTGCTCCTGGGAACATGTCTGAATTCAGCAGTTGCTCAAAGTTGTTCTGTTAGATGCACTCCACAGAATCCAACATAGCCCTGGTGTGCAGTCTCAGGATTTGAGGTGTGTTTAGAGTAAACTGATCCTGATGGGGAGCATGGCTAGGGATATTGGTCAGGTCAGTCTTGCTTGTAAAGGGAAAATGTTTTGTAAGATTTATGATGCTACTAGGGATTTCTCTCTCTCATGTCAACCCCAGCGAGAACTGTGATGAAATTGTTATAGCTGTAGCAGGGATGTTTTTGATGATGAAAAAGGGGCTGGTAGCACAGCCAGCCCACTCAGTTTTCCTGGGTTGTGTGCTGTTTCTCCAGAGAGATTCTGGGGAGTGGACTGCCCTTCAGGATTTTTTGGTTTGTACACCATTTTATTATAGGTTTTTAATTCTCAAGTCACTTTGTATTGGGGAAGTTGAAAATCTCTATGTTGTTGAGCTGCTGAGCTCTATTACAGCAAATATGTGCTAATCTTGTGAAGAAATCAGAATATAAACTAGACAACCTGCAATAGGGTGTCTTGATATAGCAGCAACAGTATTCCTTAGAAGGGAAGGACAGACAAACCACTGGCAGCACTTATCTTGATAACAGGAGAGTATCTTGATGATTGTGACATGCAAATAGTCCAGTCTAGGACTAATTAGTAGGACCCAAGTGAATCTTTAATTAAAACAAAAAAGCAGAGGGTTGTTTGTAGCTCTTGTCATCTTGTGTGAGCCATCCTAGTGCCTTTGGTGAGTTGCCAGGTATCCAAATTAGCAAAAGCACTGTAGTGAAAGGACTGAGTGTTCTGGTACATCACATATTATTGATAAGAATATTCAGATGAGGACAGGTTATTGATGTGCAGATCAGTCTGTTAATGCTGAGCTTTGGTGGTTGTGCCAGGCAGCAGATAGCTCCATCACTGATCAAATAGAAGAGTTAAAACCCCAGCACTGGCCTGGGTTGGCCAAAACTGAGTTTCCAGGAGCTGCCTGGAGAAAGGTGTGTGTGCAAGCTGTGGCTCTGATCCGATGAAAGGCAGGGCCCTCCGTGCCTGCTGAACAGAAAACTTGTGCATGTCATTATTCATGCCTGTAGAGAAATGGAACTCCTTCTTCAGATGAGGCCTAAGGAAAGGAACCGGGGTGAGTGCCTGCTTGTTCTTTCTCTCCTTTTGCTTCAGGCCTGGCATGTGTGGGCAGTTGATGTTCTGCGTACAGAGAGTCTGACGCATAAAAGACTTGTCTGATTCTCAGTGCATGTGATGTGGAGGATAAACAATGTGGGAAGATGTGGTGGTGTGAAATCTCACATGTTCTTCACTGGCAGCTGAAGTGGATTTTATTTTCATGCAAAACAATTGCTTTCTTTTCCCCATGACTCTTGGAATTATCCCTCATTGCAGCCATGGAAGTAAAAGCAGCTAAGCGTAGCTTGTTTCTTTAGTATTTGATTTTGGAAACTGACAAATATTAGGTCTAGAGGTCAATTCACAGCACTAACATCTGTTAGTGGCCTCAGGAAGATCAGACAGATAATGAAACTTTTTTGCCTTCTTATGTAGTCATGAAGTACTTTTGGAGATTGAGTTGAGTCCTTGAAGACTCCAAACAAAATAATTTCTTGGAATAGGGATTTGTCTCTATGCTAGCACTCTGTTTTGTTTGGCTTTGTCCTGGGTTTCAGAATAGAAGGCTGTAATCCCGTAACAGTGGTTATGTCCTTTATAAGAATGAAAATTCAACTATAAATAGACTGTTTTTCTACTCTGAATAGTTTTGAAATGTTAATACATATTTTGTTATGAATTTGGAAATTGTATTGCTTCCTACAACGGCATTCTAGTAAGTATAAAAATATTGTGAAGTGTTTTTTAAAACATCTAAGATCTCTTCTGGCACTTGTGGAGAATATTAAGATGGTGAAGTTTAGTCAAGCAATGAACTTTTTCTTGCTAATAGAAGGGAAAAAAGGTAGCAACTTCCATTGTGAGCTGAAATTCCATGTAGGCATTTGTAATACAAACACAGAGGCCATGGTGGCTTGTACCTTATGAACAGAGCTTACAGCAGTACATCTCACATCAGTTCTGGACAGTGTACAGCTCTGTTTGGTGTTTAATTTATTTTTTTCTTGTCTGCAGCCTTTATGTCTGTGTTCCCCTTTGCAGAATAATGGGGAGGAAACACAGCCGCTCTAAACACCATGAAAATCAGCTTACTGTGCAGAAGTGGCAAGATAAGCAATGTTTTGAGAGGTTTAGCAACAGACAGGAGGAAAGATGGAGCTATAGGTCTAAAGTACATGATGTACTGATGTCCATTTGTACCGTACATGGTGGATGTCCATTTGGCCACTGGAAATCAAGAAAATCCATCAAATACATGTATTCTCCAAGTTTACTAGTCAACAGAAACTGGAGCATGTTGCTAAAAATCTAGGTAGACATAGTCATCTCAGATACCCAAACCAAGTTGTAGAATCATGGAATGTGCTGATTTGGAATGGACCCATCAGGATCATTGAGTCCTGCTCCTGGCCCTGCACAGGACACCCCAAGAGTCACACCATGTGTCTGAGAGCATTGTCCAAATGCTTTTTGAACTCTGTCAGGCTGGTGCTGTGACCACTTCCCTGAGGACCCTGTTCCAGTGCCCAGCCACCATCTGGATGAAGAAACTTCTAAACCTCCCCTGACACAACTTCAGACCATTCCCTTGGTTCCTGCCAGTGGTCACCACAGAGCAGAGATCAGTGCATTTTCCCTTTATGAGGGAGCTGTAACTGCAGTCAGGTCTCCCTTCAGTCTCCTCCAGGCTGAACAGACCAAGTGCCCTCAGCCACTGCTCACAGAGCTTCCCTCCAGACCCTTCCCCTCCTTTGGACGCTCTCCGATGGCTCACTGCGCGGAATTTGCAAACCTTCCACTGAGGAAGTTGTATGCCTATGGCATTAAATGTTGAAATCTTAGGGACTGTTCCTGTCCCTATATAGAACCAAGGAGTTCAGATGTGTGCCTTGGTCCTTGGGCACACTCTGGTCTTCACAGACCACTGTGTCTAACACAGTATAGAGATGGTCAAGATTGTCAACACAATAGCTGAATAAACAAACTTTCCTTACAGAGTTAGCATTCTCCCTGTGTCTTACAGCCTACTTACTACTGAAACATACTTACCACATACAAGGTCATGTTAGATTGTCCGGGCAATTTTACTTTGAACCTCTTGATTTCCCCCTTTTCCCAAGTGACCATGAGGCAGCTGTGCAGCAGAAATCCCAAAACATGAAAGGCTTTAGGTGAATTTCTATTTGACCTTTGTAAGTAACTAAAGTCTGTTGATTAAGTTGATTAAAACGTCTTTACAGGCGGTGTTTTTGATATCTCATGCTGATTATCAGTTTCTTGTTTGTGTATGTTTTTATACTTAAGGGTAAGGAAAACTTGAGGATCCTTGGATAACCACTTGAGAAGTGTGGTTATTTTTAAGTCTGTGTTTTGACACCCCATGGATTTTTTTGAAAGGAAGAGCTCCCATGTGTCCAGCAGTAATCAGTAGTTTGTTAGATATATTTTAGTTTTAGTACAATTATTGAGTAATTTCAAGATGAGAACAGTCATCTGAGTTCTCTGTAGCTCAGATCTTTGGAACTTTGAGAAAAGACAGAACAATGGGAGATGGTCACTTCAAACAGAACAGATTTAATGTCTTTATTTTTAGAAAGTCCCTTGTGTTTTTTCCTGTGCTAAGATAAACATTGTTTCATTTATACAAATATACACAATTAATTCTTGGCTTTACTTTCTTCTGTCTTACTGAGAGTGATTGTTTGCATGTGGTCTGGTTACTGCTACATCCTTTGCTATCTGAAAATAAAGATAAATCTTCAGTTACTGTACTGATGATGTGTGAGATGATAAACAATGGACAGTAGCTGGACTTACTGCCAGTGTTCTGGCTGTATGTTACTAATGATTTAGATGTACTTTTTCTTGTTTTGTTCTAATGCCTTGCATGTTGCGAGCTTTTTGCTCATCACTTTTCCTTTATACTCAATAGAGTGAAACAGCTTATGTGAAAGCATCAGTGATTGCTTAAAAGAAAAGAGAATACCTGATGTACCTAGATGTACAGGATGTACCTAATGTTAGCAGGAAATGCCACTGTTCCTCAAATGCAAAGATTGACTTATCTCTTTAAAAAAGGCTGAAAAGTTGTATCTGGATGAAAAGAACCATTGTGGCCTTTAGTATGAAGTGAAACAAGCAGCATGTGTGAGCTCTGTGCCTCCCAACCCACACATCTAAACTCTCTAGCATGGGCCAGCTGTATTCCTTGGTCTGGGTGAACTGTGTCATGCTCTCTTGGCCCCCCTTGCTGACTTTTGCTCTCAGGCTCTTCACTCTCTTGCTCATACAGAAATTAAGTCTTGCAGTTGAGTTAAAAAAGTGGCTGCTTTTCTGTGCTTTAACTGTGCATGTTCCCTTCCTGACCTTATGGCTACTCTGCATTCAAAGCCTGACTGAAACTGTGAAACTAACCACAGGGGGTTTTCAGAATAACCCAAACAAACAACAAAGCAAACAGAAAAACCCACTCTCAAAACCGCCACCAAAACAGACAAAAAATACCCAAGAAACTTGCATGCAAGAAATACAATACATTCACCAAAACAGCAAACTTATTTCCACTTTCATTTCAAACTTATTTTCACTTCCATCGAGTGTTCTTGGAGCACGACTCACAACCTGCTGCAAATTCCAGTCATCATTTAAGCAAAGACCACACTAACTTTTCTATGCAACTTCCCTCCCCCCACACCCCCAGTCCCCAGACTTGCAGTCTCAGATGACCATTTTAGGCAGGTCATCTTTCCCCTTCCCTCTTGGTGAAAGACCCTTTCTTTTCTCAGCCTGTGGTCCCCTTCTGCCAGGAAAGCTTCCGGGCAGCCTCGCTGGCTGATAGAAGTGCCCCGCTGAGTGACTTGCTGTTCGGTTGCATTATTCTGGGGTTCAGCATGAAAAAATGGTTTGCTTGGATAATAATCACTTCTTTATCCACAGAAGCTACCCAGTGAATGGGTAATTATCAAGGTTTACTGACAATCTGCCGTTAGTCTTTTGTTAGCGTTCCTTGTCCGTTCACTCCAACTGCTTCCTGCCTTCCCTGTCCTGTTTTTATCTCTGATTCAAACGGAATTCATGGTCTGACACAAATACAGCCTCCAGTATCAAACAGGCCTCATGCAATTCGTATGGCCAGCTAGGCACCGTAGCAAAAGCAAGAGGAGGGCAATGGACTGACGGTTCTGGTTGTAAAATGGGCACAGGTTACTTCATTGCTGCCATTTCCACCCTTAAAGAATGGCATGTGTAATCTTGTGAGCTGCAAGTGTTTCATCTCCGTATGTAAATATAATTAGTGTTATTAGCCATCAGTCACCTAAAACAGGCAACATGGATGGTCAAGTGAAGCTGGAAAAGACTTGGTTGTAGCAATTAGTGACATTTAGATAGTATCACTATGAATACTTTGAAAGACATTGTCATGCTTTGCTTTTCTGACAACTTAATTAGAGGTCTAGACCTTGCTTGTGGTGAAGTTAATGAGCACAGCATCTTTTGGCATGGCCTTCCAGGGCGCTGCCTCGGTCGGTGCGGTGCAGCAGAGGTCAGCTTGCAATGCCACCGTGCTGTATCTGCGCCGAGGGCGGGCTTCGGGAGCCGCAGCAACTGAAGGGAGCCCGGGAGGCAGCAGCTGCCGGCATCTGCTAGCTCCGAATGTCCTGGGAGAAGCTGCTCCTGCAGACTGGAATAAGCTGTTGCTGATAAGGTCAACAACATCCTGCCCTTCTGCAAGTGAGATTTCCACTCCCACCGCCCAAGCTTGCTGCTGGCAAATACAAATCTCCAAATTACAGATGGGAAGGCCAGGAAAGGTGTAAGCTCCTTACCTACATACCGCTGGCTCCTAGGTTATGGTGTTTTCAGATAAGCCATTCTTTGGAGAAAAACTCATCTGTTGTTTTGACTTCAAGGGATGTTTTGTTTAGTGAATGCATTCAGTACAATAAGATTGTTCTTGTTTTTAAAACTCTCTTGGGAAGTCCAGCACATGTGGACTTTTGTGGATGACCTTGTGATGCAGTGGTGTTCAGTGTCTTTGCCATGCGTTTTTTTGTGACGCCAGTCTTTAAGTATTCCTTTCCTTTTCAGACACTGAGTTGCTGAGTTTGAAATTATCAGGAATTTCAATTTGCTACTCAGCTTCCCTGCAGTTCTGATTTCAGTGGAGATAACATAACTCTGTCTCCAGTAGGTTTGCAACAATGCAAGGTCACTTAAATCATCTCCTGTAGGCTGCATGCCAAAGATAAAGAAACAAAGTTGTTGCCAGTTAATGTTTGCTCAGGTATTTACTCATGGAAAACCTTGTACAAGTGCTAAGTAGAACTATCACCTCTTGTTATAGTTATTTCTTGCATGATATGTGCTGGTAATGTTAGACAATTGAGGCTTAATATCCCGATGTGGTGGTGATGAAAATATGAATAGCTACCTTTTTTGAACATGTTTTGACTCCTCAGCTTCTCTTCTGGAAAGGAAATTGTTCACTTTGTGACAGAGGAAACAATGTATAAAACAGCTAGTGCAAGTTTCAACTGTATAAGAAAATAGGCTTTGATATGAAAGTTTCTCTTTGGACTCAAAATCTGTCAACTTGTCAACATGCTATGTGTGATCCCAAATATGAAGGATTTTTACTGGTTGGTTTCAGTCCCACGGCTATGATAAGTACTTTATTGGTATCTTGCAATGATAAAATTGGAAATAAATTGTGCACAGAGAGAGCTTACAGGAGACTTGACATCTGCTGCTGCAGTTGCT
Organism: Peucedramus taeniatus; assembly: GCA_013400575.1. NCBI lineage: Eukaryota > Metazoa > Chordata > Aves > Passeriformes > Fringillidae > Peucedramus > Peucedramus taeniatus. The sequence continues at coordinate 33,612 of WBNO01016056.1, read as the reverse complement.
GTCGGTAACTGCTGCTGAAGCTTGTGATGGAGCCATGGTTTTGAGAGGTCATCCTGATGGTGTGGAGGATCACTGGAGGTGGTGTGAGCACTCTGCATTGGCTTGAGTATTGCCTTTTTTAACCACTGGTCATAAACTGGTGGTGTAGATCAAGTCAATCAAGTTCTAAGCCTCACTTCATTAACACTGACCACACAGTGCCCTGTGCAGGAGTGGCTTTCCATCCTAAGCGTGGCTGCCTCTGTGCTGCCATCTCCTTTCTTAGGCTCATGAGTGTTTCAGTATGAAAAACACTGAACTGTTACCAGGGAGGTGCTTCCGAGTAAGGCCCTACAGCACACCTTTCCACCTGAAAACTGAAAAAGAAGAATAAAAAGCATGCTTGGGAGGGATGTTGAATGCCACCAGATGTTTGAATTTTAGCATGCCATCCTTTCAGCTGCCAGTGTTGTATCTTAGGATTCGTTAGGAATGGCAGATTATCTGATCCCCTGCACATTAATAGGAAAACCACCTGTTTTATCCAAAAACTTGCACATCTTGAGCTTCGATCAGATTACTTTGTCTCTGCATATGTAATACTCATTATTGCTACCTATACTGAACACTGTACATGTTTAAAAAAAAACCAAACAAACAAACAACTGACTAACTCTTCCCCCTCCCCCAAACCTGAAGAAGTACTGAGTGGAGCACTGGCTGTGGTCTGTGAAGCTGAAATATGTATTTCATCAATTTTGCATGTGTTCACAAGCCATTGTTATTGCAAAATGTTAATTGTTTGAAGGAAGGCTGTTGATAACTGCTTGGCATGTGGCCTACAGGAGTGGGGGGGTCGGGGGTGGAGGTGAAGAGAACTCTCATGTGCAGTCTTTTCTAGGATTAAGTTCTTCCAAATTCATTACACATATGTGTTTATGCTGAGATGTTCAGGTTTGGGGTTTTTTTACTAGAATGCTACATTCTCAGTTGACTAACTTGTGTATTTGCAGCAGTCTTAGCATAAAACAAGCAAAACCATCTCCAAACAAAACAAAAGAACTCCCAGCTTTATTGGTGATGAAAAGTACCTGCTTAGCCAATGGTTTTGTTACTCTTGTGTTATAGTCAAGATATTCCTGAAGACTGTGCTGTTATTTTGTGCTAACCTTGAGTTTGAAGCACTCTGCCTGGGTTGGCTCAGAATGTTACATGTGGAGACCTCTTTGACATAAAAGAAAACACCCTTTTTTGTTACCTGAGTGAATGGTGTAACAGAACTGAAGCTCCCCAAGGGCTGTGTGGTGGCTGGCGCTGTGCTATTTGGATGAGATCTGAAAGCAAGGCAAGTGAGGAATCTTTAGATAGAGGGGGCAGTATGTGGTGCACAGCTGAAGAAGGGGCAGCAGAAATGTCTGGGCAGCTTGGAAAAGTGGAATGGGAAAGTTTGGGGACTGCAGTGGAGGAAACACAGTGGGTTTATGAAGTTAAGGTCTCCAGTTCTGCTGGCCATCCTGTACTCCTGGCAGAAGAGGGCATCTCCCACATGTGTGTTTTCCAGGATAGACAAATGCTGATGCTGTGTGATGGATGTCAGTTCAAGGTGGCTTTTACCGTGAACAGTAACAGGGAGTACCCATGTTTTGCATCATCCCAGCAGAAGTTACCTCCCAAGTCTTTGGTGTATGCTTGATGATATGTGACTTGTAGGGTCAAAACCAGGCTAATGTTACAAGGGATTCCAGAAATGTAATGTAATGCAACAGTCACTACCTCTCTTTAGAAATCTGGGTTTTCTGATCTGCTATGGACAGCAGTGCAATATTTGATTGCTTGAGGCACTTTAAGAGCCCTACTGACTTAAATACCTCCTACTTTTTTGCCAAATCCTGGGTACAGTGTCTTCCTGGGTGCCATATGTATTCTCTGTCCTTTGATATTTTTCTTCCCCTGAAGAAATGGGCAGTAGGGCCATGATTCTGTATTGAGATGGGTTTTTGAGAGTCTGTTGTGTGCCATTTATTTTATTAGCTGTACCTTTAACTTTTGGAATGCATTGCTGGTCTTTGAGCACAATGGGGAAGAAAAAAAACCAGTTTGATCCTATCAGAGAAATATTTGAACAACAGTAGATGCCTGTTTCTTCTGTTTGAACAGATTTATGCATAATTTCATTTCAAAAATAAAACAAGGTCTGTAAATAGGTTTTTGTAGCTTGCATAAAATTGACATTTCATCTACAATTACAATGATGACACATTATTGATTGCCTTAGAATGGAATCTATATTGCTTTAATGAAAAGAGCAACAACTTTATGTGAGCAATAGAGTGTGATGGCTTTTAAACATCTTGGGTAGGACACATATTTTAGTTTATAAATAAGCATAACTCTGCTGCTCAATTATAAAGAGAAACTGTGTGTATCTTTTGTTTTCCAGGAGCAAAATAAAGTTTCAGATATAGTAGTGTAATGGATGTTAAACATGCAATTGCAAGAACAAATATAAGTGAATTTATGTATGTGGCAATCTCTAAAGTTACTCATTCCTTTAACATCTCTTGAGTCGCAGTGCTTGAAAGAAGAAACACTAATTGGATATAGAACTGAAAACAGGAATCTAAAATGACTGCCAATACAGATCTAGCCTAGCCACCAGCCTCTACCATGTTCCTCTAAGCAGGAAAAGGAATTAACTCTCCAGCTGTGTGTGAAAAATAAAGAAAAGTACACTGATAGCCTTTCCTTGATACTGAGATACATCTGATACTACCGAGTGTTTTCAGGGTCACTTAATGGCTTGTCCAAGTTCAGTTATATTTATTTCTCAAGTATGAGGGAATCTTTTTAGCTGTACAGATAAGTAGGCAACAGTTTTTAGTTGAGGCATCATTAAGTCTTTCCTTGTGTTTGTGTGTGAATGTTCATTTTAGGATACCAGAAAGGATATGGTTGAAAACTACAGTAAAAAGGAGAGTTAAAGAATCTGTTCTTGTAAAAGAGTGATTCCATGTGTAACAAAATGTTTAACTGTTAGCATGAACATTGCTCTGCAGCATCAGAATCACTTTCAGAATACTGCAGGGCTCTCCATTTAATATCTGAGTATCTCCTCAGTGCAGCTTCTGTGCTATGTTAATACTGAGGGGTAATTTGGGCCACAAATGTGTTAATTCCTATTTGGTCTGGGATTTTAATAGTAGTATAGTTACAGAGGAATACAGTTACCACAGAAGCTTCTCAAAGGGGAAATTGACATTTTATCTTAGATATTTTTAATACATGGGAGTCAGTATTTGTGTGCTTACTTGCTTGTGCCAGAACACTGAATATTGGATTGTATGTCAGTAATCTTTCAATTTAATAGCTGACTATTGAAGGAATATTCATGAAACTGCTTCTTGAAGATGTGGCCATTTTGTACTCTAAAGCTGAATATTCTTCTGAAAGCTGTTCTGCCAAGGATTTTCAGCAGGCCTTAATCTTAACATTTTCCTGTAGTTTATTCAATTTCATGTTTCAAAAGTAAATTGGTGATTTCAGGTAGTATTGGATTGAGCATGTGTGTAGATTAAGGTTGATTCATCAAATAGCCTGTATTTAAATATCTTACATGACTGAATAATAAAAAAGCTCAGGAACAGGTCAAACTCCAAAATAAAAGACTGTCAAATAAAGTTTAAAGTTCTTTAAAGTTTAAAGTTTTTTATTTACAAGTAAGATACATTTTTTTAGCATCTGCTTTTAATAACAGGCTGCCTTTAAAGCATGAAATTCCCCAAATGCAGAATAGGCAATGAGTCTCATTTTGGGTGGAGCCTGCTGCTTGGCTGGCCACTCATTGTCATGGAGCCTAAATATTGCTTAGAGAAACAATTTTTTTTTGCTGATGTAATTAGTGCTCCAGAGTCTATAGAAATTTATTGCAGTGCCGTAAGAATGAAGACTATAACCTGCTGGGTGTGCACTGACCCACCAGTCATTCCACTGCCATACCAGAGTGCAGTTGCTCTGTCTGCATGTCCCTTCCTTGGACAGAGCTGCCATTTGTACTCGTGGTTCCAGGTGGTGTTCTTCCAACCTGTCTGCTCTCCTGCCCATACTGCTCTCTCCCTAATGGTTCTTTTAATTTGTTTTTTAAATTACTTTGAACCTGGAACACTCTCCTCCTGTTCCTCCTGTTTTTCAGGGTGTGAACAGCCTGTGGGTTAGTTCATATGAGTGTGCACATCATACACCTTTCCTCACAAGCCCAGGCAGAGAAATGTCAAAGTTTTTATGTATCTGGAGGAAAAAAGTCTGTATAGAGCATCAAGACAATGTGTTGGGGGGGGGGGGTTTATTGTTTTTTATTAAGTATTTCTCAAGGTATTAACATGAATTCATTAATTCTAGAAGTTGTGTACAAATCCAGTGCTCATGAACAGGTAGTCATGCTGGAGATGAGCTGACTGATGTCAAAGAGAAAGCCACGGCTGTTGAAGTTAACTCTCCTGAGTGTAGCTGGGTGCTAACACTGCTTCAAATAAGCACCAGGTTGTTTTTCCTGGAGACTGAACACAGTTGTTGGTCCAGTTGTGTGCAACTTTCAGCTCTTTTTCCAAGCTAATATTGCTGTGATTACATGGAATACAGAAGGTTAACTGTCCTCTGTTTTCTTAGGATCTTGATAGATTCAACTTGCAAGTCTTGTAGAGGAAGTAGGCCATTGTCCTGATCATTCAAAGGAGGGAGAGTCATCAAGTTGGGAAGTCATGTCCTGCTCTTGATTCAGCTGCTGAGAGGGATCAAAAAGATTTAGTGGATTAGGTTTGGAAAGATCTGAAAGTAGGGTGGTTTTCTTTTCTTTCAGTAGCACTGTATGAGTGGTTGGTTTGTTTGTTTTAATGACCAACACAGGATAAAAACTCAATAAAGCTAGCTGCAGTCTGCAAAGAGCAGTCTCTCAAACTATTAGCCTCTACACAATATGAGCTGGGAAAAGCCTTTAATATGGAAAGTTTTGGCTGGTTTGGTTTGTTAGGGTGGGGTCTGGATAAGATGAGGCACCTCATTGCTTATCCATCTGATGTATGTAGTGAAGGTCCGATGGGGCCAGTACAGCTCTGAAATGGAAACCAGGACTGGAAAAATAAAGGAGAATGTTTGAAAATACAGAAAATACAGTAAGAAAATATGGTGGGTTTTTTTTTTTTTCCTGCACTACTCATCTACAGAGTTTCCAAGTTATAGTTCATCTTCAGTCATTGCTTAGGCCCTGGCTTAAGCCATCAAATCCTTGGGAACCTCTGCTGCACAGCTTGCAGATTACTTTTATGTGGCTTTGTCTGTGCCATTTCTTTGGGTTGGGCTTTTGTTTAAGCTTTTGGTGGTGATAAATGCATGCAGGATCATTCTGGAGAGCCTGTGCACAAAGCTGGTACTGATAATATTTCTCCTTTCTTTTTGTTTTACTCAGACCAACGAGTGGAATAAGAATGACGATCGGCTGCTGCAGGCTGTGGAGAATGGAGACCCTGAGAAAGTGGCTTCACTGCTGGGTAAAAAGGGAGCCAGTGCCACCAAACAAGACAGCGAGGGCAAAACTGCGTAAGTCCAACCAAAACCTGTGATTTAACTTGTGGAAAGCCCCAGCCCCAGAAGTGTGCCACTTCTGTGATTTAAAAAACAGATACTATCCTGAAAATGAAGGTTTCTTTTTCTTCTGAAGCACAACAACACATTCTGCAAGTCTTGATTTGTAATTCTACCTTTAAAATACCATTTCAAAATTGTGAACCAATTGAGGTAACTTGAAGGTTAACAAACTATAGGGTAGAGTGGGATCGTTTTAGGGCAGAATATTTTCAAATTTCATGGCACACTGCAGATTGCACACTCCAAAAGGTATTAATCTTTAGGGATATTTTTTTCCCATGGACATTACTTTAATAGGACAGAAATTAAGATATATTTTAATCCTAATGGATTTGTCTGAACTGAAACTGTGGTGACAGAGTTTTAAAATCCTGCAGATGCTAAGGATTTGCTAAGTGTTCCTTGTTTTGATTGAAGTGTGCTAATGAAAGTTTTGTGTAAACTTTTGATACGTATTTCATATATAGCATTTTCATCTTCTGTTCTTCCTCTTGTTCTTCTGTGGACATTCTGAATTGTGGAAGATAAAAGATTCCACTAAGAAAACTAGAGCCAAAAGATTGCTATCCTTACACTTTCTTCTGTATGGCACAGAAAGATGATTCAGTGGATAGGTGTGAAATAGGCATCCTGTGACAGAACCAAAACCTTGATAAAATTCTGGATAGATGTGGGCATAGGAGGACTTGGAAGGGCACCACAAGGCAGTTTAGTCTTGGGAAGGGCAGCACAAAGCAGTTTATACCAAAATCTAAGTTTCAATAAATTACCTCTGGATTACATTTATTGAGTCATACTCTGCTTCTTTCTTGGTCTGGTTCAATTTCCTACATCTGCTCTATTTCTGCTCTGCATCTGAGGGAACTGAGTGATGGATTGACTCATAATAACCTGCAATTTCTTACTGCAGAAGTCCAAGTCATCAATTACGTCAAGCAGGCTTTCTCCTCCACACTTTAATAGGTTTTTAATTTTTAAAAGTTGCACACATATGTTTTTGTTTTGGCCATTGAATCTTCAGAATTACAGCTGTTTTTATAATTTCATTTTTTTTACAATTGACATAACTTCAGACGTCAGTTCTTAAGGTCTTCTTAAGCTGCACTCTGTGTACAGTGTATCCAGTGTAACACCTATTTTGCGAGTTTTATGTATAAATTGATACAATGGATTTCTAGGGAACAACCCAAGACTGAATTTATCAATATCTCTTAACTCTAAGAATGTAGCTAGGTATTGATGCAGCAATTTTTCAGCTTTACATGGTTACAGTAAAAAAATTCCCTTTTTCATTCATTGTTTGCAGCTACTAAGAAGTCAATAAGCATATATTTACATTAATGATAGTGTTACTAATAATGCAGTTGCAAATACTTCTTTCAATTGCTTGGAACAAATGTGAGTTAGTGCTACAAACATCTCTGCTGCTTCTTGTTCTGTATGCTCATTTGACTGTCATTTACCTTTAAAACTTTTTTTCTGTGTTGTGGTTTAAAAGGCAGCTTGAGAGAGAAGGAAGAAAAGCAGCGTTGCTGTGATGCAGAAATACAGCATGTCAAGTCTCATTCTGCTTCCAGTGCTTTGGGAAATTTAATAGACCTGCTCAGGTTATTTCTGTCTACGTTTTGAGAGATAGAGACTGACAGGTGTGGAAGCAATGACACTAACCTGGAGAGACTTAGCTATCAAAGGTGGCCCAGAAATGTTCTCCAGCATGTCTTATTAATAGTGGGCTGTGTCTTGTTTGTGTTTTTATCACACAAACACAGAGTGGTTTTTTGGTGTGTATAAAATGGAGTTCAGCAACATCTCCTATGTTTGCAGTGTGATGCCAGCACTTCATTCCTGCTGTGTGTCTGGGTGTATGTTTTTGCTTGGCCTCAGAAGCTCTGCTTAGAGGAGTAGAACCTTCTGCAGCCCAGCACTGAGGTCCTGATGGTGTGCTGCAAGAGCACAGTGCTGGTTTGTTAGCTACCCTATCTGTAACATCAGCATCTCCTGGGCTGGGAAATTGTGATCTAGACAGGGCTTTTTGGGAGAGCTGTCCACCCTTGTGCTCAGATTTCACAAAATCAAAGAATGGTTTGGATTAGAAGAGATCTTAAAGATAATCTTATTCCAATCCCCCTGCCATGGGCAGGGACACTCACACTTGGCCACATTGCTCAAAGCCCAATCCAACCCAGCCTTGAGCACTTCAGGAATGGTTCTTCCACAACCTCTCTGCACGACCTCTTCCAGTGTCTCACCTGTTTCACAGTAAAGGATTTCTTATTACTACCTAAAATCCCTAAAATCATCTGAATCCCTCCTTTTTCAGTTTGAAGCCATTCACTTTGTCCTATTTCTACATGCCCTTGTAAAAGGTCTGTCTCCAGCTTTATTGTAGGTTCCCTCTTAGGTACTGGAAGGTGCTACAAGGTCTCTCCAGAGCCTCCTCCCGTGAGCCTTGCACGTGGAAAATAAGGCAGTGATTGGTGACAGCCAATATGGCTTCAATAAAGGCAAATAATGGCTGACAAATTTGTTGTCCGTCTGCAGTTGGGTCACAGCTGTGGTGCATGAGGGAGGAGCAACAACGTCATCTGCCTGGACTTGTGCAGAGCACTTGACACTGTCCTGCACAACACTCCTGTCTACAGCCTGGAGAGACATGGGATGGACCAGTGCTCCTTCTCATGAGGGCAGAGTAGGGAGGCAGAGTCACCTCCCTTGACCTGCTGCCCACAGAATTATTTGGATGCAGAGCAGGATATGATTTCTGGGCTGTGAGCTGACATTGTTGGCTCATGTCCAGCCTCTTGTCCACCAGCACCCCCAAGTCCTTCTTGGCAGGGCTGCTCTCTATCCATTCTCTGCACAGCCTGTGTTTGTGCTTGGGTTTGCCCTGACACGGGTTCAGCACCATCACTTGGCCTTGTTGAACCTCATGAGGCTCATGTGGTTTCGCTGGTTACATTTTAGGAAGTTGTCTGCAGTGCCATGTGGGAAGGGAGCTCTTTGGATGAGTGTTCTATTGATCTCTGAGTATATATTGATGCATTTGTTTACTTAGTTAGGATGAAGCTGACTAACCAGAAGAACGTGGTGGATTTAATTATGTAACAGAGTGCATAATGTGATTAAAGACTTTGGAATGTGCTTGAAAGCAAAAAGGAGAAACAATTACACATTGCAATACAGGTTTGTTAGCTCCATCATTGTCTGTACCCTTAAGGTGTGATGTGTTTCTTTTAAGACTTTTCTTTCTCATTCCTTTTGTTAAGAACCCTACAAACAAAATTTTCAGTCCAGATTTTTGAGATATAATAATATAGTGCATTATTTTAAACAGAAGGTGGATAGGATATAATTTTTCAAGCTTAGAGAGGTACTTTTAAGTTTTTATTTTATAATTAGATGGCTTCCTATTATAAAATGCTTGAACTAAAAGGAACAGGGTCTGGAACTGAGGGTTTCTTTATTTGTCCTGTTGCATACCATATGTATCATCCCACTGAGTCCTGCTCTGATGTGCTTCAGCTTTGGCTCAGTTTTGGACATCATCACCTAAATTTCCTCTTTGTGTCCTCTTTAGTCCCTGTCATTTAGGTCCTTTACTTTGTGACTTGTCAACATGCAATAAAATGGAGGTGCTTAAAATAATGAGGTCTAGGTACCTCAGTAATTTAAGGTATCTAGTATTAAGGTACGTATTTCTTAGAGATAATATTTACAAATTTTCATAATTTTCATTAGGAGGTTTAACTCCTCAGCAGTGTCTCTTTAAAAAAAGGTATTAAAAAAAGACCTTGTCAGAGGTAATGAAATTATAGTTTTTTAAGACTCGCTTGACTTTCCACACCGTCACCCTGCCTTTAACTAAGTTCTTTTTATAAACAATAAATCACTTTTAAGGCCATGGAGCAAATCCACCTTTGGCATAAGTTGACACAGTCCCATTGTTGCTCCCACTTACATAGCAGAGACTATTGCCAAGCATAGTTGTAATAGAACCTATCTGGAAATCTGACTCTGTCATTGTAGTCTTACTTTGCCAGATAGGTTGGTTGTTTTTTCTTTTGGTCCAGCTTCCTTAAACAACAAAAAGGAGCTTTCCAGCTTGGAATTTGATCATTTAAATCCACTTAAACTAACAGAAAAAGGTTTTCAAAAAGATCGCTTTCGGGAATGATAGGATTGGATTCATTCATGTGCTGCACTTCCCACAAGACCAAGTGTTCAAATGGGCTGTTATTTTAAGAAGCTACTGCCATTATTGAGGGGAAGCTGAGGGACGGGGGTGGGGGAATGATTTTGGAAAGGATTTACAGTGTATAAATGGTAGCACTTCCTTGTCCTGAAGTTATTTTGTCATTGTGCCAGTCCATTACTGCCATGTTTGCATGTTTCTGCAAGGTACTAAACTAGAATTAAATGCTTTTGGCTATTAAGTGAAACAAGAGATCTCTGTACATTTTTTTTTTTTTTTGATCTGCAATTGAATCAGTTGTTGTTCAATAAAATTACTCTAACCATAGTACCAAAAAGCTTTAGAAACCTCTGCAAATTTGCGCTTTAAGGACTTTTTCACAAAACTACTGCCAATAGCCGTTAATAGAAAAGATGTATTTTCATTTGAAAGAGACTGTTCATGCCTTGGAGGCTGAACTAAAAATAAATTTTGGAGCATATTCCAACTGCAAATACTTGATATTTATTATGTACATAGTATTCATTTTTGTTTTCTTCCTTTTGGATCTTACTGAATAAGGAGGCTGGGGCGAGTGGCATGAAGAACATCACTTTTCAAAAAGTAGATAATGTTTTAATTACCTTTGAGAGAGAATGTTTCCTTGTATGTAATAATATTTACCTTAAAAGAAGCTATTGGAAGAATACATAGAATGACAGAACAATCTGAGTTGGGTGGGACCCACGGGGATCATCAAAGTCCGAGTCCTGTCCCTGCACCAGATACCCCAAGAGGTACAGCATGTCCCTGAGAGCATTGTCCAAACATTTTGAATTCTGTCAGGCTTAGTGCTGTGACCACTGCTCTGGGGAGCTGTTGCAGTGCCCAACCACCCTCTGGGGAAAAACCTTTTCCTGATATCCAGTCTAAACCTCCCCTGACACAACTTTGGGCCATTCCCTCGGGTCACCACAGAGCAGAGATTGGTGCCTGCCCCTTTCTCCCCTCATGAGCGAGTGTGACTGCAGTGGGGTCTCTCCTCAGTCTCAGCCGCTCCTCACACAGCTTCCTTGCAGACCATAAAGCAAAGTAAGGTCAAGGGACCTGCTCGGGAAATTCAGTTTTAGGAGTAAAAAGGGAGGATAGAAGTTCAGAATTCAGTGGGTGTGGCCAACAAAATAGCAGCTGTGTCCCTGCCAACCAGGTAGAAGGAAGCACAGACTTTCCTAGGCACTGTGGGGTTTGGAGAATGCATATTTCAGAGCACAGTCAGATTGTCAGCCCTCTCTATCAAGTGACACAGAAGAAGAATGATCTCAAATGGGGCCCTGAACAACAAGAAGCTTTTGAACAAATTAAGATTGCCCATGTGGGAGCCCTTGGGCCAGTCAGAACGGGGCAGGATGTGAGGAATGTGCTGTACACTGCAGCCAGGCAGAATGGTCCTTTCTTGAGTCTGGGGCAGAAGGGTCCTGGAGAGACTCGAGGATAACCTCTTGGCTTCTGGAGTCTGGGATTCAAAGGATTTGAGGCCAGCCACACTCCAACTGAGAAGGATATTCTGGCAGTTTATGAAGGGGTTTGAGCTGCCTCAGAAGTGATGGGCATTGAAGCACAGGTTGCAGAGCTTTATATATAAAGCCTGCTGGCTTTATATATTGCTGAGTGAGAGAAATGGGCAGTGTTCTACCTCTGCACTGACTTGTGGATGTTGGCAAACACTCTGTGGTTGTGTCTGAACCCACAGAAAAGGAGCAATTGGCAGTGCAGAGGGAAACCCATCTGGGCTGCTGAACTGTGGCAAGACATCACTGCCCAGGTAGAGAAGCTGGCTGTAAAAGTGCATCATGTAGATGCACACAAGTGCAAGAGTCAGGCTACTCAAGAACTGTACGTCGATTTGATCTCTGAGAAAAAAAAATTAATTTACTTTTATCACAGTATTTAAATTCTGATGGTCCAGATGGTTGCAATAATGTCTAGGTTTCTGAACATTGACAAAGTAAGAAAGACCACAGGGATCTCAACCTTTGTTTTATCTCTGTCCAACAGACAGCTGAAATCTGGTTCTTATTTCAAAATGTCTTGTAAAGTTTATTTCCATGGGAGATCTGGGTGTAAAAGCCTGTGTCTCTATGAATCTTTTCTGAAGTCCTTTTTGGGTTCAGATCATGATTGTTCTTTTTTTGTCCCCTCCCCTGCCCTGCAGCATTGTTAGGGATATAATTTAATTAAGATGTTGATATTAAGTTTCCTGAAAAATTGCTTTCCACTTTAGACAAATGCTCAGAATGCTAATGAAACTCTAGGCCATGGCTGGATGAATGTGTTCATTGCCAGGATACTAAATTGGGCTAATTAACTTTCTATTATGTTCAGTATGAGCTGATTGTTAATGTATGGTGAGAGGGAATGCTTTTATCTCCACAACAGAGGAGCAATACTTAGCTTTGATTTCATAATCAAATCACAGCGATACATGAAAAAATCCACACTCCCTACAAACACCACTGTATTGACAATCCTGCAGGATTTTTAATGAGATCCATGCAGGGGAATTCATGATAGTGATTTGTTCCTGGCTCTTGACTGAAACTGTGTAGACCATTTCTGATGGTTTTGACCCCTCACTTGACCTTTCCAACTAGAGCTGGAAAATTTCATGATCCGGTTTTTAGTTCTTGCTTACACTTTTGACAGGATTTGGAATCAACAGCATCCAGGCTCTATTATACACATTTTAAGCAAATTTTAAAGATATTTTAGCATTTTTATACCTTCATGTTATTAGGAAAAAACAAAAAAATGGGAAGGGGCCATCTTCTGAAGAGATTAATCATCTTTAGTTGTATTTCAGTTACAAAGATCCTAAACTTTTTACTTTATCTCTTTAGTGATTTCCTAGGTTGTAAATCAGACAAAATCCATGTATTTAAAGAACAAACTCCCTGTTCCATATAAAGTTCTCTGAGCATTAAGAAGCCTCCCAATGGATTTTGCATCTTACATGCATGGGGTTTCATGCAGATGATATCTAAAGTTCAAAGACAAAACAGCCAGTCTGCAATTTCTTGAGCCAGCTTGTGTCTTCTGTTCTAAATTTCCTTTTTCACGCAGCTGAGGGCTATTCTTAAGAGTTTTTGTACTTCATTGTCTTCTAGTGGGGCTGTCATCTCAGAGGGAAGCAAATCCTCTTCTGAAGGGCCCTTGTACTCATGTTTGGGTATCCAGTGAGCCTCCTACCCACAGGCAGGATCAGCCAAACCTGTAATGCAACATCAGGCAGCCACTGGAATTCCCTGTTAACGCAGCTCCATTTGCAGAGTTGCCAAATACCCAGATTTTGCCAGACCTGGCCGGCTTTCAACAAGTTTGTCAGTTGCTTGGATCAGAGCACAGCCTGGATGATTGGGAGTTTTTGTATGCCTGGGTTGAAACAGCTGCAGTTTGGCTCATGTGGAGGCAAAACCCAGCGCCCCAGTTTCCCTGGGGAATGCTGTGGCTGCTCCTTGCACTTGTCCCATCTGAGCTGGCAGGAGAGCCATGAGGGAAGCGTGCCTCTCATGGGTTGGGCCAGAATCAGCCTCTTCAAGGCTGGAGGGGACAGGGTTAAGGCTGCAGTTGTTTTCCAGATTTATATCTACATAATGGGCTGCAGTTGTTTTACATGTTTTTCAAAGACTTATGCAACCAAATGAGCTGTATGTGTAGATTTTAATTATACCCACTGGCTCTTACTGGCTTAAAAATGTACTCTAATCTAGGAAGGGAAAGAGACAGCCGAAACAGAGCAATGTGCAAACGTTGAATTTACTTAAGTGTTTTTTTAAACTTCAAACTGAGATCTCAGGCAATAGACTGTGCTGGTGGCTGCTTATTTACTAGACTTACATTTCACTGTTTTCTGCTACTTTCTTTACAGGTCCTGTGTTAGGAAACTGATGAAAGGTAGCTGGAAAGTAATTGAAAAATTTAGAAGAGCTCTGAAGTTGCACATGCCTGTGGCCCAGCCCTTAGCCCTCTTCCAAAATATCCAGAATCTTTAAGTAGTATAGTTATTCTGAAATACAAAATAAAAAATATATTGCCATAATAATCCAAAGAGTTGATTTAAAAAAAAAAAATGAAGTGGTCATATTAACCAGTGTTCTTTGAAGAATGTGTTACAAGTAGAGTAATTATTATGAGTACATATTATTGCACTTGGTTTGCAATAATCCCATGAGGTAAGGGAAGTTTACGTTGTACGGCTTAATAAAAAAATAACTACAGCCAAACAGTTGCTTCAAATCTGAAAAGATGAGTAGTATTATGAGTGTAAAAGGTACAGAAACATCAAGGACAACATATCCTGAGCTACCCCTTGTCAGTATCCCTCAGCTTTATAAGTATATTTCTGCTTGTTGGTTCTTGGAGCACTAAATGCAGTTCTTAAGTCTTGATGGATTTTCATGCTTCAAAAATATTTGGTTTAGGTTAACGTTTACTCAGTTGCTGTCACTCTTTTGAGCCTTTTCTTGGCCTCTTGTTATGCCAACATGGTTCGGGACTTCATTGCTCTAATGTTCATGACTTTCCATATACAAAGGTGATTATCAGCAACTGCTGACCCACAGGCAGCAACACCAAGTGAGTTGTGTTGGAGTCATTGCTCACATTTTTGGGCTTAATTTTAACTTTGAACTCTCTTGGGACTTGAGAGGGCTGAAGAAGGCTAGCTGGTTTTATCCAGCTTCAGGAAGAAAGTCGTCTTAACATCCTCAGAAATTTCACCCTGTGCTAAAAGGATGATGTGCCATAGGGCATGTACACTGTGAAGATAACTGAGCACTTGTTTGGATTTTATACATGGGATGTGGTCTTGAAGAAACTATCAGAAGTAATCTTCCCTACTTGTCTGCTTTCCTTGGCTTTGGAGGCTCAGGCCACGCTGCACAGATTTCTGGGCTCTTTATGCTTTTTAAGACTTCGTCGTTTGTCATACTTTGTTAATTTTTCTACCCTACAACTCCAAAAATAAAAAGATTTCAGACTTTCTGTCAACATCTAGGAATGCCATGAAGCTTCTGCTTGCAGAATCTCTGTTGCATTTTGCTGACATTAGTTCTTGAGGAATTTTAAAATAGACACTGTGCAAGAAACTTTATGTGGTAAATCTAAATTGTGAGCACTTGTGTTTACAATTACTGGTACATGGAAGGAAAGTCCATACATTTCAGACTTGAAGTGGGAGTCTGTGTTAATGTGGTAATAGAGTTTGCCAAAGAAAACTGTATGTGAAAATGGAACTGCTGGAGCACAACCTGAGAATGAAAAGTATAAAGCTGCCGGGGATCCCAGAAATCTCTCTGAAGAGCAGCTGGGTGGATATTTTGCTGAGTTTGAGGGCTAAAATCAGGAGTCTGTAGCTTGCCAGCTCCTGTGTTGCATGATGCAATTGCTTATTTTCTATAAGAAAACAGCCATTAAAGAGACTTGCCTTTTATTAATGTCCTATAACTCGAGGTGTGTATGATTGATACAAGACTTTTCATGCTATGATGCAAAAATTAAAACTTTATATGAAAACTGCATTGTTTTGGTTTCAGTGGCAAGTTTTTTGGTTTTGTTGGTTTTTTGAAAGCTGTCCCAGAATACTTGTTAACACAGAAAGGGCATGCAGGATCTTTGTCACAGGATTCTGTGTGTACTGGGGCAGGGCAGATGCCATCTCATATTAAAATAGAAGGACACAGGCTGTGTGCAGCACTTCATTCTACTGTGGCTGGGGCCACAGTAAAGGGGAGAGGGAAAAATAACCTCACACAGCTCCTGGTAAATCCATACCTGCCTCTGTCAACTTCTTAAAATCTTGCACTGCACTCTAGAAGTTGTTTGCAGCAACTCATTGACTGAATGTTTTAAAACTCTGAAAACAATTTTCTCAGCTTGTACTGGTGCTAGCTCTGATTTGAAAACAAAATGTATTTCCTTTCTTTCTCCTAAGATAATTTTTGTACTTTTGGCTGCATGTATGCAAGTGACAGGATAATGATATGAAATGCCACCATTATTGAAAAGCCACATTTTTTACAGTTGCTCTTGGGAGTAGGTCAAATGAGTGCAGTGTGAAGCTGTAATTTTTATTTGTTTAAGAAAATAATAAAAATCCCAAAAAAACTGGTAAGGATTGATAGTAATTACCTGTAGATGTCTGATTTTTTTTTAAGACAGTTTGATCTGCCAAACATTGGTATGGCTCCTCCATAACTAAATGATTGGTTCTCCCTACAACATAAATTGTCTCAAACGAGTGACAGTATCTTGGTAATGCAGTCAGGAAAAGATGAAAATCCCTTTGACTTTCATAGCAAAACATTAATGGTTTAGTTTTAGGTTTAAGGTGAAATTCTACATGCTGCTCCTTATTTTTCACTGGCAGATCAGTGAACCGTATTCTTCTGCAGTGACTGGTCATGGTGCTACATGTGAGAGGAGACCACACTGGACCTCCTCCTGTGGCACCAGCTATTCTCTTCATGCACAGAATGTGCTGCTCTGGTGGTAACTCATGGCCCTTTCTCCTTCAGGTCAGGTCTTGGTGCTTCTGCCACTCAGCCTGTGGTGGAAAGCGGTCAAAAGCCAGATATCATCTACTGTGTTTATTTTAGCTGTTGTTATTGAAGGAGGAGTTGAAGCCTTGAGGGACAGCACTGTAAGCTAGGTACTGCTTCTAAATTATGTAAAAGCTCCAGTTAGTTCAGAAAGTCAGCCAGGTTATCAGTAAGTTACTTTGTGGCTGAGATAGCTGGTGAATTGCTTGCCTGTCTGATCTGGTAGTAGCAAAGCTTAAATGTGTTCAATTTCTATTTTTTTTTTCTTTTATTTAATCAGCAATAGAAGGTCTCTGTACAGCTCTGTATCATTATCATTCTTGTTTGTTTGTGTGAAGGTATTGGTTGATGGGGAACCTATAAATCGTCAAATTGTTGGAAGGCAAGTTAGACTTCTTAAAAGTCAACAAAGGGTTGACATCCATTAAAAAATGAAGAAGAATGATCTGCCTTGGGGAGGGATGTTTTTACTCAAAATAAACCTTGACAATGAGTGTATATGAGTTCATAGTGTTTTTCAAACATTCTTGCACTTAAAATATTTTCAGAGCACTCAGATTGAAATTACAGAGAACAATAGTATTATATGCTTGCATATAATTTTGACTGGGTTCCATGTTTGTCATAATAGGAAATAGCAAATACAGTATTCACTTAGCATCCTTAATTCAGCCATATTCCTTATTGGCTTTGGATTTTGGTAAGTAGTGTGTTGAAGTACTTTCAGGCCCTGGAGAAAATCTGTGTTACAAAGAATGCTAATTCTGCCCAGAAAAAAACTCTGGAGCATGACCTTGCCAAACAGAGATTGAACCCTCTGATTGGGTGTAATTCTGCTTTTTTCCCCCCATTTTTTGCAAATGATAATTTCCTTGTTAGAAGGTTATTGTCTTAAATTAAGACTGGATATTTATTTTTTCTGATTTTATCACATTTCTCTTTACTTTTGTGGCACTTCCCCTACATATATGGACCACCCAGTTGTTCTAAGCCAGCTGTCAAAATATCATTCAGTAAGAGGATTTGCAGGAAGCAACTCTGCAAATGGTTAAGCAGAGAACCTGAATATAGCAGAGCAATGTATTACTGCTAATACCACCTTAGCAGTTGCCATCAGCTACAGTTTTACAAGTCTAACCCCTAAATGTGGATTATTTATGTTCTTCTACTTATGGTGTAAGGATTTGAAAAGAAAAGTTTTACATGAGCTAAGTAGTATAAATTACAATCATTTTTCGATTGAATTAGACTGACATTTAAATAATTTCTGAAAACACTCATTCTTGGTCTTTTGGCAAAGACTGGTTCTGTCTGAACTCTCGTGCTTTGTCTGTCAGATGTTGGTTAAAGAAGTCTTCATTCTCTTGCTGGTTGAGTATTGTGACCAAAATGTTGAAAAAGTAATCTGCCCTGAATAAGGCATGGGCTTGTTTAGGACAGATGTAAGTGGTTCACCCGTTGATATTTCATATCTGTGAAAAATCTGCTGCTTCAGAGTAGTTCAGGGACATCATACACAGCTGTGCCCTCTGTTAAGGCAGCAAACATCAAAAAAAGCATCTATCAATCTGGGTTTTTATTTGAGTAACATTTCAGGTCAAGAAAATTGAGGTCCTGACAAGATTTTGAGGTGATAGCCTTGTAGCTGTTCTTCAGTTGAACCTGAACCTCATGAAGTAAGTTCACTCTTACTCCAAAAGTCTGTTTACTTCAAATGGGCTTTGCATTCTTCATGACTAACATAATTTTTCACCTTTTCTTGTTAAGTACTGAGTAATTATGAAACCTGTACATTCCCAGTAGGAAAAAGCAGTGTCGACCTACTGATCTTCCATCTGCTGCAGAGGTGAGCCACTGGGAATGGTAGCTGCTCCTCTGCTCACTGAAACGTCTGGATACAATAAAAAGAGACCATCCCGCTCCTCAGGAAGAACAGAAATGTTTTACAGCAATAAAAGGAATCTATCTCAAATCAGTTCAGGCTGGGCTATCAAGATGGGGCTCTAAGAGGCAATAACAGGCTTATCTGTTGTGAAGGGAAAATGTACTATGTTGTAATGGGATTTTCAGCTGAATGAGAATCCAACCCTCAGTGTGGCCCTTGGTCCAAATCAAGTCTTATATGTTTGTTTTTGTTTACCTAAGTCATTGCACAACCAGGAAATAGGAGGAAAAGTTGTTTGCTTTCATATCAAGGAAAGTTTATTCATAGAAGATGCAAGTAAAATGCACCACTCCTTAAGGCGTCTAGATGGTGAGAACTCCAGTGTTTGGAAACTTGCAGTTTTTACCTCAAATATTTTAGGAAATTATGTAGCTTATTAAAAATTATTCTGTACTGAAATGAATGTCTACAGTCTTTTTTGTTTCAAAAGCTTGCCTTGATACATAGGAGTCCTCAGTATTTACCACTCAAGTGTTTGGGTTTGGGGTTTTTCTTTGTTTGTTTCAAGTTGGCTGTTTTGTTTGTTTGGGTTTTTTAACAAAAAGAAAAAATTAAAAAAAAATGCCAAACAAAAAAAATCCACACGAAAAATAAAACCCAAACCAAAGCAGGGGCTATTGACTTTAAAATCAGAATTGCTTCTTAAGGGGGAGGCTTTGTCCAACACTAACAGTTTAGGTTAAATATGCCTGTAATAGGTTCATTCCATTCTGGAGTTGTTCTCTCTATAGAGCAGGACTGTTTACTAAATCAGCAGTTAAGTAACCATATCCCCCATTCCCCTCCAATTGCTTTGAGACTGGTAAGAAAAAAATGTTTCACTACAGGTTTATGTGAGAAATAGTACCAGAATAAGGATGCAGAGAGGAGACACACAGCAAGCTGTTCTTTGTGAAATAAAACATCTGCATGTGTGATGACTTGTTGAGAACTGCCATGGGAATTGTTTTTGTTGGTGGGATTCATGTGTTCATAGGACCATAGCCTGAAAAGAGTTATTTTTAATTTTCTCTGATTTTTTTTGCAGTTAGATTTTACCTAAATAAAACTTCTTTAGCACTTGCGTGTTCAAGTTGCATTTGGCACGGTACTACAAAGTCTGTCCATAAAACCTCAGTGCCCCAGATTTAGCCAAGTTATTATTATTCAGGTATTTATTGTTACTATGAATATTGTCAAATCTAAGTTAGCCAAGTGTGTGCTTCACTATCTTCCTAATACATAAGTGAATTTGATTGTATTTTGTGTTTATACAAATGTATCTGAATATGTTTTGGTATTTTGCTGGTATGTTGTGCTGGCTAAATTAGAGGTGTTGGAATTTGTCAGACTCCTCTTGTGTCCCTCCCCCAGTCATTTTCCCAGAGCCTGAGAAACCACTTCTTCCAAAGAATGTTTACACAGCTTTGCATTGGTCACCAAGTACATGAAGTTTTGATTTTGAGTGACTGGAGAACAGACAGCAGCAGCGCTGCTTGTGCTCTTGGATGTGTTAACTCTTCAGTTTGTTTATGGAAGTAGAATTCGCAGGATGCACACACAGAATGCATTTATATTTGCAGAGAAAGGTTTCAAGGCTTAAGAGCTGCCTGTCTGCAGTTTGCAATCAGTAGCAGCCAGTGTAGAGGGAAGGACTCCTTCTAGGAAGTGAGGTGATTGCTGTACTTGACAGACAACTCTGTTCCAGGACTTCTCCTGTTTTGATTAATTCTCCTCTCTCTGCCAGATGTTTTCAGTAGGTCTCTTTCTCTGCTGAGTTTTCAAGAAGTCTATGGCTTAGAGAAACATGGTGCTGCAGTTCAGACTTTGTGTCTGAAATACCCATTTCATTCCTGCCTGTTGTTCCAAGTTTCCCTGGTTAGCAGGCTGAACTTTCAGTGTTAGCTTTAGCACTTAAAGGAAGCAGTTGATCAATATAAACTCCTAAATACAGTAGTTGATGTGGCTCTGTGATTTATGATGTTTCTTTTACATTCCAGGGGAAAATCCCTTTTACACAGGGGTGCATAATGTTAAAAATTAATACCTCCTTCAAAAGATATGATAAGCCATCCCAGAAATACTGGCTCTTTCAGTTTGGTGCCATGTTTGATGATGTTTCTAACTTTCCACACACAAAGAAATAGTAATTAGAAATGTTTTGTTTTGAATTTTTGTTTTACATTACTCCCACTGAAAAACTGCTCTGTGTGCATCAGGCTGATGTTGGTATGACTCACATGGTAGCAGGATGTCTGCCCATATCTTAAAACTTGACAACACTGGCATGCTATGCATCAGGAGGATATAAACTTCTCTGTTTTCAGAAGCTTTCCCTTCATTTTTGCTTCAGGGCAAAATGAAGTCAGCAGCGTCTCTGTAGCACTGCTTCTGTGAATCTTGATGTGCCCAGCCTGAGGATGTCAAATTTCAGCTGTAAAAAGGCTTGAATTCAGTATAATTTCTTTGGTTTGTTCTGTAATTACACCTTAGGTAATTGATGCTTGGAAGTGCATGCATCCTGCCATGGTGTGGTTGGTAACGTCTGCAGTTTCACACTGTTTAAACAAGCAGGTGCTTGGGGTGAACTGCAAAACCACAAGTGGAAAAAATACATCTCTGGCACAATCTCCCAAATATTCAGTAGCTTTGATTTCTCCAGGTGATACTCACAGTAAAGGGTTTTCTCCCACCCATACACGAAGGAAAAATGAGCTTTATAAAGGACAGTGCAGAAGTACAACTTGATGTAGTTTAATTAAGTAAATGCAGAATCATATTTTAGAGGAACTAAGTTTTGTCCACTGAAAGCAGAAAATCTAACTAAATCTAACTAAATCTGACTAGAATATCTCGAACAAAGTCAGTTATTATGACTGTTTTGTTTATTAATTCCCCAAGCCCAGGCATTCTTTGGGGGTATATTACATCACTAGGGACATAAGTTTAGAAATGGTGTGGGACTAGATGTATATAAGGTATATGATGGGACAGCAGCCTGTGTAAAATCAGAGTCATGGGGTTCTTCAGGTTGGAAAAGACCTCTAAGATTGTTGAGTCCAGCCATTAATCCAGCAACCCATGTCCACCACTAAACAGTGTTCCCCCACCAGTGGCCCATCTATCTGTCTCTTAAATATGTCTAAGAGCTTTCCAGGGATGATATCACCATCAGCTCCCTGGGCAGCTTTTTTCAGTGCTTGACAACTCTTTCAGTCAAAAATTTTTTCCTCGTTCAATCTAAACCTCCTCTGGTGCATCTTGAGGCCATTTCTTCTCATCCTGTCCTGAGTTACCTGGGGAAGGGACCCACGACCAGGAGGGCTCCACTCTTCTGTCAGACAGCTGTAGAGAGTCATAAGGTCCCTCCTGAGCCTCCTTTTCCCCAGACTAAACATCCCCAGCTCCTTCAGCTGCTCCTCATATAATTTGTTCTCTAAATCTTTGCCAGCCTCATTACCCTTCTGTGGACATGTTCCAGCACATCAACATCTTTCTTGTAATGAGGGTCCCAAAATGAACACATCATTTGAGCTGCAGTATGGAAGTATGACTACAAAGTCTTTCTGATGTGCCATCTCACTTCCAGAGTCTATTATCTTCCTGGGAGGAAATGGAAGGATGCCAAAAGATCTAAGGACAGGGAGGAGAGAACTTGCCAGTATGCAGTTAGTGAATGAAAAAGAAAAGATATTTTAATAATAATAAAAGACATGTGCTCTCTTCCAGTTTTCACCTGGCAGCCACGAAAGGGCATGCAGAGTGCCTCAGGATCATGGTGACACATGGTGCAGATGTGACAGCCCAAGATGGTGCAGGTATGCCTCTCTATACAAGTAGTATGATACACTCAATTTGCTTATGTAGTTATTGATGTGCAGAGTGAAAATACAGTTTTGACAACTTTGCTTTTCCCCACACACCCTGTAGGAAAAGCAGTTTTAACACTTGCAGATTTGAGAATATTTGCTTTCCTGCGCAGAGGTTTCAGAATCTAAAGTCCTGTTGTCCTAATACTATAAATTTCAGCATTTGTAGTGGAATCCAAATGTAAAATATTTGCTTGATTTTTTTAATTGTTTTTTTTTTTTTTTTTTTTTAAGTGAAAAAGAAAAGAATAAAACAATTATCCTCCCCCACCTCTTCTTATTATTACAGGTTGCATCAAGATCTTCAGTTTTGCTTTCATGTTTATCCAAGCTATTAATCCCATGAACTTTACAGGAGTTGCAGTAAGACATTTCTTCAGGATTATGACACAGTGAAATCAGCTGATACAGGCCAAAACAGAGCTGAGAGCTATTAAGTATGATGTCTCAGTTCTCAAAAGTCCTGTGCTTAATTACTGCTCCACTAGGAAAATGATGGGAGCTGAATTTGAAACTGGCAAACTTCTCAATAGATTTCAGTTGACACATCTTTGGAATCTGTGCCCAGCATTTTCTCTGGCTAGCTGAGCCACCTGAATGACCTGTCAGCATTCTGTCTTTCCAGTAATGATCTGTAATTGCTGGGCTCATGAGTTCTGTTTTGCCACTTATTGCAGCCTGAGGGAATCTCTGTCATATGTGGGAATCATTTGCCTCTATATATAAAGAAGTGTCTCTGATACTGGAAGAAGCATTCATAATTTATAATGATAAGGGAATCTATGTACCTGATGCAGACTATAATTCCGAATTCATGCTTCACCTTACCTGATGATTGATTGGTCACTTGGGTAGTAAAAGGTTGCCTGTCTGCATCCACCCTAGAGTGTCAGCCCAGTACTCTTTAGTGAAATCCTTCTATGTGAAAGTCACACCATTTGCAATGAGAGCTTCCTGTCACAGGTGTCTTTGTCTTTTTTGAGTACTAAATCCTGGGTCCTTCTTTTCTTAGTTGCATGGATAATTTCTTTGTTTGCTGTCTTGTCATCAATTTTTCTGATGCTCTGTAAGATGAAGGTGGAGGTGGGACTTCAGTGTTTCATCATAAATCCATAATCAGTGAATCATCATGAATTCAGTGAAATGTAAACCAACATAGATCTATGTTTGATTTGGAATAGGAAATCTGTGAAGTGCAAACCAAAGGAGGCCTGTGTTTGAGTCTTCCATGTGTACTTCATGGGTGACACAAACTTAATATAGTTGTAGATGGTGAATTTGGCAGGTTTTGCTCTTGATGCTGGGTACGTTTTCATTGCCAAAGAGCAAAACTCATGGCACCGACAGATGTCTGTGTGCAAGGGAGGCTGTGTAATAATGAAAAATTGTTTTTTAAGAAACAAGACATAATGTACAATCTTAGACTTGCTTTTGCCAAGCTGTAGTCTGACACCATATTTGTATCACTCCTTTATATTAATTAAGACTTTAAGATTACTCTGTTACTTGCCTGAACAACAGGTAGTAAAGACTTTCTGCTTGATGTAGGTTTTTACTTTATTTTCTCTACCCTTACTTTTTATGTGTCATGGTAGGAACAAGACAGATAATTAATCATTTTGCCTTTGTCATGGAAGGTTTTATTCCTGTGCTTGGCATGATTGAATAATTAATTTGCTTCGCTTTTATTCTTTCAGGGCACAGTGCTTTACATCTTGCAGCAAAGAACAGCCACCCTGATTGCGTTAAGAGGTTACTTCAGGTAAAAGAAAAGTCAAATTAATTTTGATTTTTGAAATTTTCATTTGGTTCCATTAGACTCATTTTATGCTACAAATCTGCACCACACTTCTGTCTCCTTGGCATCAAGAGAGGTGCATCAAGAGTTTAAACATAAAGAGTTTAAGTACCTTTCAGGCACTGTGAATAGATGATAGAAAACAGTGTATCTTGCCTGAGTGGTCTGCAAATACAGTTTTCCATGTCCAGCTGCTCTGACATAGCTTGGTTGGGTTTCAAGTAGGTTGTAGCTTCAGTTTAACTTCCTGTGTTTTGTCTGTGTGGTTGGATGTCATGGAATTAGGTGGATTAAGAGTTACAGGGGAAAAGATTTTTCACTTCTAGGGGGATTCTGATAATATTCCACTGGAATGCTTTCTGTGTGTTCACCACAGAAACGTTTTCAAGTTTGAAGTTGAAAAGAGACAAAAACAAAGTAGTTTAGATTCAAAAATAATATCGAATCTTCAATGAAATGAGGTAAAAAACAGTGAGGGGTTAGAAAGGGAGTTGAAAGAATGGGGAGAGAAAATAAGAAAAACAAAAGTGAAGATGAACAGAAGAGTTTCATTGTGTTGAAGATGAGTGTTAGTAAGCAAAGACATTGTCCATCTCAGCTCCATTTCAGAAATACAGGTATGTTTTCATGGTGGTGATCAGAGAAAAAGAACAGATTTTTCTAAGTTTGGAGTTATCAGAAGATCTCAGGTAAAATAATGAATACAGATGAAATAATGATTAACAACCCCACTTGAACATGATGCAGAAAGAGATTGGATCCTATATCCCAACCTCCAGATTGTTTTTCCCTGATTGCCTCAGGGCTCTCCAGCTGTGCGTGACTGACCTCTCAGTGTCTGTGACAAGACAGGGTCCAGTTTCAGTGACTCCCACCTCCAGAGCCCGTGCAGGCTGCCTTCCCTGCTGCCCCTCCGCCGGGAAGGGTTATCCTCAGCCGCGATCCACGTCGCCATCAGGCCGTGGCTGCTGGCATCGCAGGCGGCAGCAGCTCAGAGCTAACCCTGCTCGACACCAAGGATCTGCTGCCCTTCCACTTGCCTGCTTTTGTTGATGTTTTTCTGCTTTCATTTCAATATGCAGGTTTATAAATACATTCCTAAGTGCAAAACCTGTTGGTGATATTCTCCAGTAATTCATGCTCTTAGGATTATCTTCTGTGGACCAACATGTGTGTGCAAGGAGTGTCTAAATGGTGTTGAACTAAAACAGGCTGAATAATTATTGTATGAAGGCAGAATCGTGACATTTTTGTTACAGGATGTAACGGTCTATGTGATCCTGTTTCCCTAGATAATCATAGGCATGTTGGAGACAGTGCTGCATGTAAAAGTCAAAAGTTATAACGTTTATTTTCTAGAAACAAAAACAGCCAACTGTCCAACGTAAAGCTTTGAAACTTGTGAAGGGTTTAGAGAACCACTCCTGTGAGGAGCAGCTGAGGGAGCTGGTGGTGTTTAGCCTGGAGAAAAGGAGACTTAGGCTAGATTGGATATTAGGAAAATTTCTTTACCTGGAAGGATTTAAGAGATGTGTAGATGTGAGACATGTCTTAGTGATGAACTTGGCAGTACTGGGTTAATAGTTGGATTTGATGATCATGATGACTATTTCCAACCCGAATGAACCTAGGTTTCTATGATACTCTCTCTTTGTTGTAACTAAACCAAAAATCTTCTCTACCAAAATGAGCCTTGATAGGGATTTGAATTATTGTTTCATTACAGTTTATTGCTTTGAGGTCTAGATTGATCAGTAGCATCTGATAATTGTAAAACAATAAGATATAACTGAATTGTTGGTGCTTATTTTTAAAAATGCTAATGAACCCTTACTGCATTTGACAGTGGGCCCATGGGAACCTCATGAATTTTAACAAGGCCAAGCACTGGTGCTGCACCTGGGTCAGCCCAGAGAGCCAAACGTGTCCTGGGCTGCATCCAGAGCCCCGTGGGCAGCAGGGCAGGGAGGGGATTCTGCCCCTCTGCTCTGCTCTGCTGAGACCCACCTGGAGCACTGCACCCAGCCCTGGGCTCCCAGCACAGGAGGGACAGGGACCTGCTGCAGTGAGCCCAGAGCAGGTGAAGGTGATCAGAGTGATTCCTTGAGAGGCTAGCTAGAACAGAGGCTAGGCAGTGTTAAAGGAATAAAGTAGGTATTTATTAGAAGGGCATTCAAAGGATACCCCTTGGGCAGTACAAGAGCCTGGCAGAGGCTACACCCAAGGTGGATGATGGGTCATGAGTTTTCACTTTAATGTTTTAGTCCATTTACATATTGGGGTTAATTGTCCCCTTACAGCGTCAGGTTATGAAGTCCCATCCTCCCAGATTGCTCTCCTCAATTTGCTGTTGTTTGTACTTTTTTGGGCCTGGAGCTGCAACAGCGTCCTTGGTTCTCAGGCTGGAAAAGGATTGTTTTGTCCAAATAAACTGTGAAGAGAATTTGCTAACACTTTATATCAAGTTCAGAGTTAAATACTAATGCAGTACAGAATCTGGATAATATGAAAGCTAGAACTTAAGGCATCAAGAGGAATGGAGCACCTCTGCTGTGAGGAAAGGATGAGACTGTGGTGTTTAGCCTGGAGAAGAGAAGGAGGCTCCCAGGAGACCTTAGAGCTGCTTCTCAGTATCTAAAGGGGCCACACATAAAATCAGAGGGGCAGTTTTTACACGGGTATGTCGTGATAGGACAAGTGGCAATGGCTCAAACTGAAGGAGGGTAGGTTAAAATTCGGTATTAGGAAGAAATTCTTTATTGTGAGGGTGGTGAGGCACTGGCACAGGGTGCCCAGAGAAGCTGTGGGTGCCCCATCCCAGTGTTCAAGGCCAAGTTGGATGGGGCTCTGAGCAACCTGGTCTAGTGGAAGGTGTCCCTGACCATGGCAGGGAGTTGGAACAAGATGATCTTTAATGTCTCTTCTAATCCAAACCCTGGCATGATTCTATGAAATAATGCAGGACAAATTGCCTTAGGACATGGTTGCTGTAGCTTTTACACCAATGTTAAAAAGAAAAAAAAAATCTGAGGCAAAGGAGACATTTTATTTACTGATTTATGTATTACATTATTATTTATTTATTTACTTTTTTATTTACTGACTTAAATTATTCTGAAAGTATAACATTTTTTAGAGAGTCCTGTTAACTGTGAGGAGCTCCTATGGCTTCAGTATAAGTTGGTATGAAGACAGGAAATATCAGCTTGGTAGAGAGAGAAGCTGTACCTTCTTCAATGTTCTTCTCTGAAGCAGCACATAAATCTTTTTACAAAGATGTTAAGCACTCTGTCTATGTAAAATATATGTTCTATTTGCTTTGTATTTCTCTAATTGCTTTTTTTGCTTTTCCTTATTGAATTGTGCAGAGTAAATGCCCAGCTGACAGCACTGACAATTCTGGGAAAACAGCTTTACATTATGCAGGTAACTTCTTTGGTGAAAGTTTGTACTGTTTTGTTGTGCTTGATATTCCTAGTTTATCAGCATAGAATTTCTTTTTGTACCCCACTGCAGTATTGCAAGTGGAACTGTGGGTTACAAATTTTGGAACTGGGGTTTAATGGACTTTAACAATTTTCTTTTAAAATTTTATTTTATTTTATTTTAGCTGCATGTGGGTGTCTTCAGGCAGTTCAACTCCTGTGTGAGCACAAATGTCCCATTAACATCAAAGATTTGGTAGGTACCTTCTCTCCTGTGTGTACTGCAGATACTTCAGAGCTTTCATCACCCTCATTCCATGCCATTACCACGTTCCATCTGGGGTGCAGTAGTTCAAAGCAATGCTGTGCTCACACCTTCAGGGTTTCTCTGCTGGAGGAAGTTCCTTTTGCAGCTTGCCATTGCAGTGGAAGCACTTCACAATCTGATACTGTAGTGGCAAAACTTGCTGATGGTCGAGACATTGGCACAGGTAGTTAGAATCAATTCTTACACGTTCAAAACATAATTAAAAGTGTTTCCATTGTCCCCAGGAGGCTTTGGAAAAGGCCCAGTATGTGGCCAAGGGCTGCAAAATGCTCACAAAGCCCAATCAGAGTATGATATGCCTGAGGGGAACAAATATACCTGACACATTCCAAAGGCTCAGAGACACTACATTCACTACTGTGAAAAGTCTGTAAGCAACCAGTTGGGAATGATGCAATTGTCTGATAGAAAACTAATGACAAAAGGAAGGGATCTGTGAAGCACAGGCCGGACAAGAAGTGATAAAGGTGCTCAAACTTGTTTGGTTCTGGCTTTGGTCAATATCTAGTCTTTCTAGAAAAAAATATGTCATAGACATCTGATCTAAGATTTCGGCAGATGCATTTTAAAGGCATAAAAGGTTTGTTCAGTCTTAAGGCTGTAGGAGTATCTTAAAAATGTCCTGAGCTACATCATGGCCAGGTATAGGAAAGAGGGAGACCAGCCTCAGAGGTGCATGACAAAATGATAAGCAATGGTCAGAATTTGGGTAGTGGACCTAACTGGGAAATTCCAGTTAGCTACTAGTAAAAAAATAGCCTCACTTGAAGGTGGTCAGACACTGGAACTGTGTCTTTACCTTTGAAGATGCTTAAAACATGACCGGATAAATCTCTGAGCAATGTGCTGAAACTTGAATCTTGGCTAACTTTGGATTGAGAAAGAAGTGGGAGAAACCCCAGATGCCTCTAAAGGTGTCTTCCTACTTGTTATTCTATGACTTTATGAAATATTGTATTTTTGCCTAGTACTTAGTTAAAATTACCATTTTTGTTGTGAAGCTACGGAAAGATATTTTGTAGTCTCAAAATAATTGTGTTTTAGCATTGAGCAAACAGCAAAGGGAGTACAAAAGCAAGTTCCTACTCCTTGTGTTTTGGATCATCCCCAAAAGACAAGAAAGGAATTATAACATGCTCAGCTGTGTTTATGGTACACAGGAAAAATGTGCTAATAGCACTTCATTTTTGCTATGTAAAGGTAAAATTTGTAGCTGACTTTAAATCTCAGTGGTTTTTTGTAAGTGGATGGAATACTTTCATAGTTTCTTTATATGCATTTCCAGGATGGGAACATACCTCTACTGCTTGCAGTACAAAATGGTCATACAGAAGTCTGCAAATGCCTTCTGGATCATGGAGCAGACATCAACACAAGGGATAAAAATGGAAGGTACAGCAGGTTAACATGTTGATTCTTCACCAAAGCTGACTGTCAAAAGAAGATTTCTACTCAAATCCTTCCCAAAATAGTTGATATTAGGTGAAATAATGCTTTCTGTACTAGACAGCATATCCTGATTGCTGAGAAGGCTTACAGAATTCTGACTGAAGTAAAAGATGAAGCAGAAATTATGTGGCTATAAAACTGATCTGCCTGTAAGATTTCCTTTGGGCTACCAGAGCATTTAAATGATTCCTGTATGAATATGACTGATATCACTCACCCACACATCACTTTCTAAGTATCCCAGTTTAAAATGCTGCTCTCTTCTTGGAATGAATTAATACCTCCAACTTAAATCCTTAAAATTGCTACTTGTGAGCAAAATCCTTGGAGGGTTGCTTTTTCTGCCATAATGCAGCCACAGCAGCAAAAAAAAAAAAAATACAGTAAATCTCTATAAAGGAGATGCTGTTTTTTTAGAAGGTGCCAATTAGAGATTTTTCTGCATTAAAAGATAGTACATGTATCAGAAAACTTCTTAAAAAGCGACATCCTTTTAGTGAAAAATGCACTTGTTTTGATGATACTGACAAAGATCAAGAGTCTTAGAAAATTATGGACTGTTTTATTAACAGTTGTTTAAACTGTGGAGGTAAGGTAGGATACTGACCAGACTTGGCACTTACACTTCATAGCAATTTTGATTATTCTGTGTGACACAATGCTGATTCTGTTCTCTGGTGGCACCTGTGAATATAAGACTGGGTCCTAACTTGTTTTTTATCAGTCCAAAGTTCATTAGAGCGCTCTTTGTTTCCAGTTGTTTGAAGAAAACCCCTTTGTTTTCTGTCAGTTTTCATGGCCTCATTGGTGCTTTGAGCCTGAGGTGCTGCACACTCTGGGGCCTCTGCCTTCCCCTCACTCTCCTAGTGTTTGATCAGCAGACAGTGTTAAGACTTCCTGCTTTAATTGGATGAAGGAGTTTCTGTCACACATAGGACTCCCATTTTTGTACTTTTTTTTTAAGATAGTGCTGTATGTAGAAGCAACAAAACATTGTAACATAGAATGTGCTGGTTTACTTCTTGCTTTAATTGTGGTGAGGGAAGTGACTACTCCTGCATCTCATGTTCACAGAAGTAGTTAAGATTTTACTGAAACAGGAGAAGCCTCACTGGGAGAAGAAAGGGATAATCTTAGAAAATGGCATCTCCAGATTCCTATCATGTCCAGACTAAGTGAATTGTTTTGGTAATCTAAAACCATCCCTGTGACTCTGGACTTGTTATCCAAGTCATCACTCACCACTACTTTTAGCACAGCGCTGCAACAGCATCCCTTTTCCAAGTGACTCACCCATTACAGGGAATATGTTTAATTCATTAGTGAAACTGTTGTCTTAATAGTTAGCAAATATTATCACTGTAGTAACTTTTCAGCATCGTATCTGCACTGAGGAATGTGTTTGGCAGTAAACTTGGCCAACCTATTAGACATGTTTTCATACTGAGAAAGGAGAACTTTGCCTGAGCAGGAAGGCAGTATTAGAGCATACTTGAAAGGTGAGGTTTTCTGTGTGTTTGTAATTATTCTGTGTGTCTCTTATGACCCCTTCAAATAACTGAGAAGAGCAGATATGACCTGTTAGGAAAAGACTCCTTCTGTATGCTGTGCTTACTCTAGGAGCTGTCTCTGTGCAGCAGCCCTGTGCTGGAAAGGGACTTGTTTGTGCTCTCATGAACTCCTTTTTTTCTTTTTTTTTTAGGCTGACAATAGCACAGGGTTTGAGGTCAAACTCATCTCTTGGACTCACTGAAGATCTTTTAGATTTAATTGTCTTTTGGACTGAAATGTGTTTGTCTCTTTTGTCTCGAACACAACATGTGGAGGAGAGCAGGAATGAAATGAAGGTTTTCATGTTATACCACCACTATAATCAGAGTGTAGCAGTGAGGTTTCTTTGTCTGACTTTATCCTGCAGCCATTTCTATCTGTGACTCTCCTCTCAGCCTCAGAAAGCCATATTTAGACATGTTTGCAGACCTGTATTTGCAGCTGGAGTGTATGAGGAAGAGGATGAAGAGCTTGCAAGTGTTTGTAAGGAGAAAGAGCAGTTACATTTAGGTACCAATAAACATGTTGATGGAATCTTGGGCTTTATTGCACAATAACAGTCACAATTTTTTTTCCCTGAAGAAATGAGCTGCTAAAGAGAATGCCTTGACACTTGCTGTTTGTGTTTTGTTTTTTCCTCTTGTTCAGAACTGCTTTGATGATGGCTTGTGAAGCTAGTAGCCTTAACATTGTGGAAGCTTTCCTTAGGAGAGGTGCAGATGTCAGTTTAGTAGATGTCTTTGGACAGAACGCCGTTCATTACGCCAAGCTCTCTGAGAATACAGGGATCCAGAATCTCCTGTCATCAAAGATATCGCAGGACGTGGGTATGTGAGAGGCTGACCTTAAAAGTGTAGCCTAAAATGTTGCAAAAGCCATTTTCAAGATTATCTGGCTGAGACTTCCCAAAACCTCTTTGCCATAGATGGTAATATTTAGCATGGGATAAAACCCTGAGCAGGCCAAAAAGAGGTGTTTTGGAGAAAGACAGGTTGATGTAGTAGTATTGTGAAATTTTGCATACGATTTGGAATGGATTCTCTTTTATACATAGAACCCCTCAGCAGAGGGGCTGGAGAAGGAACTAAAGCAGGCAGAGTGTTTTATGGTCAAACTACAATGGATTTCTAAAGTAGGAAGCTTAATGCATAAGAATGGTGCAAGACCAGAATACGAATTGTCATGATTCTTCAGATTTTTTCTCAGAATGAAACCAGACAGTAGCAGAGAAAGAATGTGATTAAAATGGAATTTGCAAATTGTATTTTTCAGGTTTCAGACAGGAATTCAAAAACAAAACCATTTATCTATGGTATGGGAAGCAGAGCAGAGAGGTGGGTTAAGAATGGAAAATAACCCTTCCTTTAATAACTTCTCTTTATTCCACTTCTTTTCTGCTCCACAGAGGCAAAGTCTCCAACAAAAGCGAAGCAGGTATTTGTCCTTTTGGTTTTGAAAATACCCTGACTCTCTAGACTTGTAACATAACAAAAAACAGTAAAGGAAGCACTAGTAAGTGTCATTGTGAGATGGGTTGCCATGACTACTGTGTAATGTAAAAGGTTTTTCTTGCTTAGGTAAGAAATGTGTTTCAGGAACACTACTTTTAGACTTGTCTTCTTTGTGTAACAGCAGCCAGCACCCTTGATGAGGGGAGGAAAGGAAAGGAGGGCAAGTGTGTATGTGCACGTGTGCTGGGATGATTCCTGCTTTCCTCATGTATAGTACAGGAGCTTGGCTCTTTAAACTGCAGAAAAGAGGACCTAGAGAAATTCTCTCTTTTTAAAACATAAAATTAAAGGTTACCCCTGTTTGCTGGAGACCACTTAATGTGAGAATCACAGCAGATTTAGGTGATTAAATTAGTTTCTTACATTTTTTATTTAGTGTCAAACGTTGGAGTGCAAGTAGACCTTGTAGACCTGCTGGTGGCTGGGAAGTAGACAAGGGTGCAATGCATTGGTCATTCCTTCTCTGAGTGCAGAGGGGGGTTTTTTGGGGGGCTCAGGCAGAACCTGGTGGAGAGGAAAGATGGCAGCTATGAGGAATGGCTTGACTGGGCTGTGTGTGAATGGAAGTGTTTTAAGGTCACTGGTGCTAAACCTATTGTCAGCTTCTGCTTTTTCACTAAATCTTGTTTGTTTTCACTGAAGCATGGTTTACAAGGGAGCAAATTCTTATTGTCAGGCATGTTTAGTATCTTTGTGTTAGCAGAGATGTGGTCTTTTACCCTGGGGAAAAAAGGCACTGCATGAGCTGCTAAAGTTGATATTAATGTGGGATTTATTTTTTATTTTTTTTTTTGTAAAACAACTTGCTCAGACTTTACTAACCAAACTAACAAACCTACCTTTTCTGGCTGGTGAAACTTTCAGCATGATCAAGGCTCTAAATTAAGTTCAGAAAGAAGTGGAACTCCAAAAAAACGCAAAGCCCCACCTCCTCCTATCAGTCCTATTCAGGTAAAGAAAAGACCAATTTTGAGATGCTTTTAGGGGATATAAAGCATTTTGAACATTATTAGAGTTATGTGGGCAGGATTTTCTGTGTCACTGTTATTTTATATGCCTGTCTTACCATGAGTACTTTTCCTGACATTAGGATGACACCATGAAAGCACATGTTGCTTAGATTAACTAAGCAAAATTGCTTAAAATACAGCATGGTCCAAGATACAACTGTACAAATTTTATTGTACAATTGCTTCTTCCAACTAAAGTTGAAGTTGTCCTTTTTACTGATTTCAGTAAGTAAATAATAAGTTATTTATATTTTAGTTATACACATATATGGATACATGTTATTATGGGCATATATGCATATCAAAATAAAATACTTATCTGTGTTTTGATACTATATAAGTCTATTTAATAGTTAGGTTTAAT
>WBNO01016055.1:0-12310 GCA_013400575.1 Peucedramus taeniatus | reverse complement strand
TCGCCAAAGGGAAAAGGCAGAATCTGAATCACAACAGTCTTACCCTCAATGCTGG
Organism: Peucedramus taeniatus; assembly: GCA_013400575.1. Lineage (NCBI taxonomy): Eukaryota > Metazoa > Chordata > Aves > Passeriformes > Fringillidae > Peucedramus > Peucedramus taeniatus. Next base: position 12,255 of record WBNO01016055.1, on the reverse strand, counting down.
CCTCTTGGGCAGTCCCCCGGTGCTGTTCACACTTCAGAAGTTACCAGAGTTCCCACTCAGAGTCACCAGTTGTTCCACTCGGGGTCACCAGTTGTCATCCCCCCTCCTGGGGGGGGACACAAGAACGACACAGAGCAGCTCTGGTCAAAGCAAACTGAAAAAAACTTTATTAAAACATCTGACTCCATATATATATCTTTTTAAAATCCCAGTGTCATTGGAGGGCTACAGTGCCACCTCCTCAATGCCACTGGGCAACCCAACTGTCCGTCCGGTTGCTTGTCCTCCATAAAGGAATGCAAAACAATAAGTTATTTACATAAAGTGCTTGAGAAAGTTTGTGCAAAGAATGCAAACATCAGAAGGCTTAGTAAAACTTGAGAAAATCAGGGCGACACCACTTTTGTCTTTCTGTTGGCAGCATGGCTGGTTAAAAGCAGTTAAGTAAATAAAGTCCATTGCAAGCCATGCTGAGACAGCCGCAGCCATGCAGTGCCACCCTGGATGCATGATTGCTTGCGGCACCAGGATGGCCCCCAGCAGCACGGCCTGGCAGCCACGCCGGGATGGTGTCCAGTGGCCCCCTCTGGAAAGGGGCCCCGGCCTGCCCCCCCCCCCTTCTTTTGAGAGCAGGAAGCAAGACAGCTTCCTGCGGTTTTTCATTCTTAAATATGTTATCATAGAGGCATTATCAGCTTTTTTCTAATTGGCTTAGCAGTGTGCTAATTTTCAGAGCTAGCCAGCAATTGTTTTTGCCAGGCACGGAGGAAGCTGCTAACATCTCCTCACAAAAAATCACTTCTGTCGCTGACTTTTTCCCTCTTTACCACAAATCAATTAATGCAAAACCAGCACACCAAACTTCATCCTCTGTAACATCATGAGGAGATCAATAAAATATAAATGGTGATCATCTAGATGAAATTACTGGTTGAATCCTGATTGTCAGTTCACACCATGATCCAGTGTGAAGCAAAAGCAGCTATTTTTGACTTCTTAAAACAGATACTATGCTATGTATAGCAGAAAAACGTGCTTCCCTCTACTTTTTGTGATAAGTAGCTAGTTTGTGTATGCAAATAAGGAGTCAGCGGGCAAACAAACACTTGTTCTCAGTTTCCTGCAGTAATTGCTTTAGGAAGTTTCTCTTTTCTCCCACGTTCCACTTTGCCCCTTCTTTCTGCTCACATGTAGTATCTTCTTGATGCACCGGTAAGACAGTTTGAACATATCAACAGCTACTATGTCTTGGTATGTGCTGATACCCCAAATCTCAGGACCATTTCTGCATTGCTCCCTGTGTGACCCTAGCTTTTATAATAATGCATACCTGAAACTTTCGAAAAGTTTTACTTCTTAAATCGGAAAATAATACTACCATTTATTGAATGGTAATTCAGTAATCACAGCCCTGCATTGTAATTGCTGGATAATAGTGTATTACTGGGAAATGTTTGGTCAAATGTTGGTTATGTGGTAGTGAATTTTTATTGTATTATATAGTTAGTTATTTTTATTCCATTTTTTTTCTCACAGTCCAATTTCAATTTGCATATAACAAAGTTGGAACATGTTAGATGTAGGAGGGTAATGCCATAAGTGTTTCAGGGGACACAGAAGTACAATCGTAGCTATGTAATGTTTAACTAAGACAAGCAATTTTAAGAATATAGTCTCAGCAGTTATAGTGGTAATTAACAAATGCATGTTTTAACTAGCCTGTGATATGTTCTTTTGTTGTTTGATTTCCAAAGGAGCTGGGAATAGTAAATCATCAAAATTTACAGCGGTGCCTCCAGGACCTCCGATGTATTTGGATCTGGTGTACATTCCCAACCATAGCAATAGAAAGAATGTTGATGTTGAGTTTTTTAAGAGGGTGCGGTCATCCTACTATGTGGTGAGCGGGAATGATTCTGCAGCTGAGGAGCCAAGCAGGGCTGTTCTGGACTCCCTGCTGGAGGGCAAGGCCCAGTGGGACTGTAATATGCAGGTAGGCTCTTCACTAGTATTTCTACCTGGAAATGTAATCTTCTCCGGAAAGCAACTACAGGAAGCCAGAGTGCCTCTGGAGTGGGCAGCAGCTGCTGGAGACAAGAGTTCCCAGCTTGGACGCCTTGTTTCACAAGTGATGTGAGAGGACACCCAAGTGAGGGACAGAGCTGCACCATACTCAAATGCTTCTCCATTTCTGACCCTTCTGACCTGTCTCTGGAAAATAAAACAGTTGGGAACTGGTTTACTGGGCCATTTGTTTACTTGATCTTGTTGCTATACCATATATGATCCAAGTTTGGAAACTTGCAGGTTTTAAGTAGGAAAGAAAAGTGAATGTTTCATGGTTTATACCGTCAATGCGTACACATGGAAACTTCATGTGCCTTTTCAACATGATAAATAAGTAAACAAAATATTTGGCCATAATCTGAGGAGCTATCGGTGCAGACTACAGACTGCTGCTTCTCTGGAAAGTTGTACCTCAGTACCTTAGAGAACCAAGGTTTTGTTTTGATAAAGTGCTTCTTCTCAGTCATTTTATGTTATCTACATATTTATTTATTTTCTTTTATCCTATCCACTCTTTCCAAAAGGGAATAATAATTGTTGGCTAGGACTTCTTAAAAAGACATTTTTCTTATCAGTTGCTTCTGTTGTCCATTCCTCAGGAGTTCTCTTTTGTGTTGCAGGTGACCTTAATCCCAACCCATGACTCGGAAGTGATGAGAGAATGGTACCAAGAGACCCATGAGAAACAGCAGGATCTCAACATCATGGTTTTGGCAAGCAGCAGCACTGTTGTTATGCAAGATGAATCTTTTCCCGCATGCAAAATTGAACTGTAAGAACCAGACCATGCACTGCAAGATTTACTTTTTGTCCAGAAATTCTTCAGTTTGAAAACACCTTTTCTAAAAATTTAACCCATCTATTTCAGCTGCTGAACTGTATACCTGCAAAATGCTATATCGTAACAAAAATTTTTTAGTCTTTGCTGATTGCTAAGGGAAATAACAGCATTCCCATAATAGGGTCAGAATTACTGTGAAAATACAGATCCAGTTTCATCTTCGCTGAATGTTTGAAAACCATGTACTAGCAACTCCAAGTGACTTATGCCAGGTAGAGGCATTTGCCCTCTAAAGAATTACAAAGAGAGAAAAAGAGAGAAAGGGGTAGGAAGAGAAAGTAATAAATAATTAGATCTCCAGTAATTTCATGGCAACAGCTGTATTGCTTACTGTAGTTTATGCACTCACATGAAAAGGAGGTTTAAAATGTGTATCAATCTGAGCTATTGCAAAGGAGGTCCTTACTTTACAGAATTAAGTTAACTGCAAAATAAGCAGAATGTGGCTAGGAAGTGACGTGTAACCTAAATGCTCATTAGCAGTTTTCCACTTTAATTTGAACGCTGCATACTGACATCTCATAACAATCATAGGCCAAATATGCATGTAGTCTGAACCTCATTGTGAATTCTAAAACCTTTACTTCAACATGCAAAATTGTTGATCTAAGGCATGGTCCCAGTAAAAATCCATTCACTCCAATGAGAACTGACCAGTACACATGCTTAAACACCCATGTCCACTGTCAATTAACTAAAACAAAATACCTAAGTAGTTGGGAGTACATACAGTAGACAATTTGCCTTAGAAAGTGACTTGAATGTACAAAGAAACTTGATCAACTTATTTTTTAATGTTGAGACAGCAAATTTATAAAACATCTGTGTAGGATCATAGTTGCACCAGTAGTGTGAGTGTGCATGAAGTGTATACTAGAAACCTATCTGACTGGTCAAACAGCTTGGTGCTATGAAGTACATATGTTAGTTATGTGAACAATTCATTGATGCACCAGGACAGCTCAACAAGACAAGATGAGCATTTTTTTTGAAAGGCTTTTTTGTACTGTGGAAGCAAGATTGAAGTGGTCTCCACTATCAGAGTTGCAAAACCTGGTAAAATGTTCAGGATTATGAAGATTACCTGCGAGTCTGTACAGTATTCAACCTTCCTCTGTCTTACCTTATTTTATTTGTTTAAGAGCATATATGGGTACAAACATACAGAAAACTTTTTTAAAGTGCTGTGTGAACTTTTAATAGGTTTTTAACAAAAGTTTTCGTTTAAAGGAAAATTCAAGAAATTTTTTTCAGGGCAAGGCAAATTTTTAGTGGTCGTGTAAGATAAATTATTGTTATTTAACGTTCTAGTGAGAATGGATATTGAGGTAATATTTGTTGAAAATAGTCAACTGCCTTTTTGGAAGCAGGGGGGAAGGGGGTCCCTGGTGGAAAAATTAGCCTATTGATGATGACAGAAAATGGGATTTGAAATGCTGATTGCCTAATATTTACAAGAGTGTAATCTACATGCTCAATCCCCCCAAGATCTTGAAAAAAGATAGAATAAATGATAAGCTAAAATAAGTCCCTTTCCTCCTTCTGTCTCTTCCTTTCTTCCTTCCCTTCCTTCTTTAGACTGCTTGCAGCAGAACAGCATGTAGAACAGTTATGTCATTTAAGACAGTTTGAACTTTTTAGTCTGAGAAATTTTATCCCAATTAAAAAGTCTTGTTACACTGTAGAATGTTTGCAAATCTGAATTTATAGAAGGTGTAAAGGCCTCCAAAATGAAAATATGTGCTGGTCTGTATGATTCATCATTATGGCTGCTATTAAGCTTCGCAATGTAGTGAACTATGACCTCATTTTATTTTCTTTACTTATAATTTGTTTCAATTTTACATTGTTAGGATATTTTTATTTAATAGGTATATGTTTACACTCCTAATTTTTATGAGGGGCTTTTTAGTATTGCTTTATGGCCCTTTATATGTGGGCTCCTGAGGCCTATTTAATGCTGTGAATTACTGTTTGTCCATTGTTAAGGTTTTTGATTTATTTTTAATGGCTTCTTCATTTTAGGTATCTCTAACAATGTTGTTTTATTTATTGCTATACCTTTTAAGTTGTGAAGAAATTCACTCAGAATGACTATGGCAGAAAAAGCAGATGAAAATGTATTGTGAAAACAAGCATGTTTGCTGGGCTCATTCACTTAAAATGGCTTTTGTAATACATAGTCTTCCAAGTTATAGGCAAAATGTCTGGAAGACTAATTGTAGAATTTCTACAATTCTGCTTTGTCTACATTCTTATACAGATCATATTTCAAACTTTTTAAGTGTGTGAGAACTGATTTTCTGATATCTGAAATTATTGGTACCTCTGCTTTGGTAGAAAATATAAGTACAGCAATGGTCCTGAGTCTAATCTCACTTATGCCACTTATTGTTGTGAATCAAGAGCAATTTCACTACAATCAGGGAAGTTACAGTCATTAGGTCCTACTGTAAATTAAATAAGAATCAAGCCTTAAATCTCTCCAAGTAAGTTTGTAATGGCTCAAGCATTTATTTTACTTCAAAAATAATAATTAGGCAGTTACAGCTGTTCTTAAAATATTTATTTATCTTTTACTTTTACAATAATTTTAAAAACACAGTCTTACCATTCAGAGGTATTGGAATGCCTGTTCCATCCATTCCCTTTTAAATGTTAATCATGCCTGGGTGTAACACAGCAATTGACTCCTCCTTTAGCGCCCCTTGCCTTTATGTCTTTCCAGCCTGTGGAACTAATCTAACTGTACTAATCACTACACAATCAGTTTAGAAACAGTCAGAAAAATGTTGCGTGTAAATTAACGATGAGTACTGTTGATCAGCATAGATTTCTAGGAGCATGGTTTCTTATTAATTATAAAGATTCAATAGGACACACCATTTAAATGATAGTATTACCCATAACAGCATCTCCAGTCATGATCTTCATGCTATTACTATACTGCTTCATAAAATTCAATGAAGAATTATTTTAGAGGTCACACCTCACTCCTGAACTTAGACAGGGCCTCTTTTTCATGCCTTTTCAAAGTCCTATGGTGGGCTTGACTTCATTGACCTCTACTTTTCATGACATCTTTCATAAAAGTAATTTTTAATTTTTTTTTATTATCTTGCATACTCTGGTTAGCAGAGCAAACTGCGTATATGAATGGGTTTTTTTAATTGTCTACAATAGCTTATGCATTTTAGGAGAGTACTAGTACTCATTTACTAAGATTTAATCAATTTTTTATTTGAATTTTCAATCCATCCTACCACAAGAAAGTCATCTCCAAAGAACACTTACTGTGCATATAGGATATTTCTGTCATATGCTTCTCTTTGTTCATCTGTTGCAAGAGGTTCTTGCTATGATGTTTTGAGAGAAATAGTAAGTTTGTTTCAAATAAAAAAAAAGTCTGTTGTGACTTTGCAAAAAAATCTTTAAAAAAAGTAGCTAGATAAAACAATGTCATAAAAATTCTGAAGCAAAAAAAGGAGAAAAAACACAGCTTCTCTGCACTAGACTAGCTAGGAGGTCCAGATGGCAGAGCTAAATCTGCAGGACTGGGCTGAAATCACAACTGTAAAAGAGGAAATCTGAAATATGCTCTCACACATTTGCATGCAGCCATCATCTTCCAAACCATGGAAAGAAATAGTCTTGTTGCTGGCTGAGAAGCACCTCACATACCTCCTTTCTTGTTCTGAACGGTGTTTGTGTCAGTCTGCAGCTGTGTATGGTATTATGTCTTATAATTCTGCATCACTTCTATCCAGTCATATCTAATGTAGAAAATTAGTTTCCAGTGAAAGTAATATGCAATGCTTTTATTATATTTGTGTGCAATGTCCCTTCTTCCATTGAGCATATTTGATGTAAAAGAAAAAAACACAGTTCCACAATAAAATACAAAAGTAGTAAAGAAGTATTGACATTTCTTTTCTTTGTGTATATAAGTACTTGTAATTTTCCCTTTTATTCAGTCATGATTACCTACTATATGGCCTTTTTCTCAAAAGTTCAATGACTATTTAAATGCTAGATAAGAACTAATCTTTATTTAGAAACTGAAAAATAAATTCTAAAAATTAGTTTTATCTCTTGTGATGGAAAACATTACCATGATGTACTATGATGTGGCTTCTTTTTGTTCTCATTTCTATATTCCCTCAGCAGCATGAGAAAACACCTAATTTTCAGTAAGTACATGTTGGGGGGAAGGGTTAAAACTGGAAGAGGAGAGGATATTTGCGCTCAAATTGACCTTGCAGCTGGGAATGCTAAGAATGTCGATGTGGGAAAACTCAATTTATTATGCCTAGTGTTGTTCATCCTTTGCCTGTTTTGAGAAGTAGAATTCCTGTGGAGAGACAACACAGACATGCTTTGAGCCTCCTGCTGGGAAAGACAGAGAGATCATAAAAGCACAGCCTTGTAATAATCTCTGGGTGGGCAAAGCCCTTTAATTATACTGGGGTAGGCTGCAGGGCCCCCTCCCCCCACCCACCCTTCACCCTTCCCCAGGATGAACGGAGCCTGTGTTCCCATGTGTCTGCTGCCAGGCATTGTTAGCAAGGTAATGAAATAAATCTACTCTTTGCATTTCAGCTGTGGTTTGGTGGTTTCCTTGGTTACCTGTATGTGTCGATTCACACAGTGCATTTGAGGGGCTGTATCAGAGATGACACCATATAAAACCACATCGCTGAGGCAAGCAGTTCCCGTGCTGGCATGATCCACAGCAGACTGCTCTAATGCAGTCCACGGGGGAATTTCCTGAATCAGGGAAACTTAGGGGAGCCAAGAGAGCCACCAGGAGGCTGAGATAGCAGCTGATGGGACCTGGGCACAGCCAGGAACAACCATAGCCCCACTCCCCCACCCTGCCCCCTATATGAAAGAAGCCCCTAGGGAGCATGGCTGTCAGGAAGGATGCTCTAGTTCTGCTGGATTGATCAGGGAGCAATGGTATCCAGCTGGCAGAAGGCTATGTCCTCTCCAAACACCAGCACATCCCCGGAAGTGTTCAAGGGTAGGCTGGATGGGGCTTTGAGCAGCCTGGTCTAGTGGAAGGTGTCTCAATCCTGGGGGATTGGCACTAGGTGATCTTTAGGGCTCCTTCCAACCCAAACCATCCTATGATTCTATGTGAAGAGAAAGCTTCTTACCCTGATACAGCCTTTATATTATTTTCCATTATTGACTTTTCAGGTAGGCAGCAATGAAGTTGCAACAAGAAGTCTAAGGGCAACCAAGAGAGACCTCAGGCCTTGGGACTACTGGTTAAGGGATCAGGAGCACAAGAAGTGTTCTCATCTATCCTTCCAGTTGCAAGGAATGATGAGGTAAGAAACAGGAAGGGCCAGCAGATCAATAGCTGGCTCTGAGCCTGGTGTCACTGCCAGAATTTTGTGTTTTTTCATCATGGTCAGTCTGCACAACACTGAGTCTGCTGGTACACCTGTCTCAAAAGGAGAAAAGTATCTTTGCACAGGAGTTAGTAGGGGTCATTGAAAGAGCTTTAAACTAGATTTGAAGAGGGAAAGCGATAAAACCAGGCTTTCTAAAGATAAGACTGGGGGCAGCACACTAATGTTTGAGGGACAGTGTGCCAGTGAGGTCCTTCGGTCTGCCAGTTCAGTGGAAGTAGGGGATGGAGATCCATATGGCAATGCACCAGTGCATGCAGCAATGGGCAACAAACAGGAAAAGCTGGAAGCTGTTGTGCTGCTGGAAAACTATGATAAAGTTACACTCATGGAGACATGTTGGGATGACTCGCACAACTGGAGTGCAGCAATGGATGGCTATAAACTCTTCAGAAGGGACAAGCAAGGAAGGAGAGGCCGTGAGGTAGCCCTGCATGTTAGGGAGTGTTTTGATTGTCTTGAGCTTACTGATGGTGATGTCAAGTGTTTATGGGTAAGAACCAGGGGGAAGGCTAAAAAAGCAGAAAGGAGGACATGTGGAAGATTGGACAGCTACAGAAGCTGAGCTGGATAGCACCGCAGACCTCCCGGCCCTAGTACAGTGGAAGCCGTGGGAGAGATAAACTCAAGGCAAGAACAAGAAGTGAAGACACCACATCTGACCACTCTGATGAGGGAGGATGCTGACAAGGACATCGCTGGCGCAAGAGGATGTAACAGGGACTTGATAACCAAAAAGAATATATTACTAAGGGAACAGGAGCAAATGGGTCTGAGTGGAAAATTTTGTGTGGAAGTTAGAGAACTATAAATACTAGTAATCAGTGTAATAAAACTGGCTTTGCTTCACCTGCATTGAATGGTCCGTTTCTTTCAATTGCTGCATCCACCCAAGCTGGATGAAGAGGCAGATGAAATATTCTATAAGCAGCTGGGGGTAGTCTTGTGATCACTGGCCCTTCTTCTCCTGGGGGACTTCAACTTACCAGGTGACTGCTGGAAACACAATGCAGCAGAAAGAAAACTGCCTAGGAGATTCCTGACACAGCTGGGGAGTGAACCAGCTAGGGAAGGTGCCTCCCTGGACCTGCTGTTTGTGAACAAAGAAGGACTTGTGGGTGATATGGTTGTCAGAGGCTGTCTTAGGCACAGCAATCATGAAATGATAAGAGTTTTCAATTCTCAAAGAATTAGAGGATGGTTTGTAGAACTGCTACTTTGGACTTCTGAAGGGCAGACTTTGGCTTGTTTAGGGGCCTGGTTGACAGAGTCCCTTGGGAGGCCATCTTGAAGGACAAAGGAGTCCAGGGCGGCTGGACAGTCCTCAAAAAGGAAATCTTAAAGGTGCAGGAGCAGGAGTCCCCAAGGGCTGAAGTACGAGCTGATGGTTAAGAAGACTGGCCTGGCTGAACAGAGTGCTTTGGTTGGAACACAAGAAAAAGAGAGATTATGACCTCTGGAAGAAGGGGAAGGCAACTCAGGAGGACTTACAAGGATGTCGTGAGGTTATGCAAGGAAAAAATTAGAAGGGTCAAAGCCCAGCTAGAACTTAATTATCTACTGCTGTAAAAGACAATTAAAAAATTTATATAAATACATTCACAACAAATGGAGGACTAAGGAGAATCTCCATGATTTATTGTATGCATGGAGAAACATAGTGACAAATGATGAATGCTGAGAAATATTAGTAGTTTGGCTTAATAGGTAAATTTTTAAAAAGTCACATTAAGTTATAATAGTGTGATTTAGTATGCTATTTTCTTAGCTTTACTTGCTTGGCATGAGTTGCTGGATTTGCTGAAGCCTCGGGCCCCAAGCTGTGAACTTTCACCTAGATAGGCTTTCAGCTGGAATAGAGTTAATTTTCTAAGTAATTTTCCTAGTAGCTGTACTGTGCTGTGGTTTGGATTTAGAATGAGAATAATGTTGATAACACACTGATGTTTTAATTGTTTCTAAATAGTGCTTGCTCAAAATCAAAGACTTTTTAGTTTCCCATGCTCTGCCAACTGAGCTAATACACAAGAAGTACAAACCAGAAGATAGAGGCTACGGTCATCACCAGAAGCTGTAATGTAACAAGATAAAAACTGTTAATGGCCTGCTTGCATGGAGACAGAGGAAACAGAGAAAGGATTCAATAAGGTGTTAGAAGACCCCAGATCAAAAATCACCATTGGACTAAGAGGCATGTCCTAGGTGCATAAAGAGTGTGTAAAGATCAGGTGCATAGACTGTAAGGGTATAAATGCTTTGGGGTTTCTTTGTTTTGGGTCCCTCTTTTGAGGCACCCAGCTTGAGCTACCAGATTTCAGGATTGATCTGTGCCAATAAACCTATCTAATAGAGATGAGAGCTTAGTGTCAAAAATGTCTTCAACAATGAGGAAAAGGCTGAGGTACTTAATGTGTTTGTTACCTCAGTCTTTAATAACAAGGTCGGTTGTTCTTGGGGTACCCAGCCCCCTGAGCTGGAAGACAGAGATGAGGAGCAGAATGAAGTCCCCATAACCCAAGGGGAAATGGTAAGCGATCTGCTGCACCATTTGGATGCACACAAGTCTATGGAACCAGATGGGGTTCACTCAAGGGTACTGAAGGCGCTGGAGGAAGCACTCATCAAGCCACTTTCATTTATTGGCAGTCCTGGATAAGCAGGGAGGTCACAGTTGACTGGAGATGAGGAAATGTGACACCCATCTCCAAGTGCCAGAAGGAAGATCCAGGGAACTAAAGGCCTGTCAGTGTGACCTTGATGCCAGAGAAGGTTATGAAACAGATCATCTTGAGTGCCATCACACAGCACATACAGAGCAGCCAGGGGATTAGGCCCAGTCAGCATAGGTTTAGGAAAGGCAGGCTGTTTTTCCTGGAGAAAAGGAGGCTAAGGGAAGACCTTCTTGCTGTTTACAACTACCTGAAAGGAGGCTGCAGTGAGTTATAGGACAAGAGGAAATGGCCTCAAGTTGCACCAGGGGAGGTTTAGATTGAATATTAGGAAAGGTTTCTTCACAGAAAGAGTTTTAAAACATTGGAACAAGCTGCCCAGGGAAACGGTGAAGCCACTGTCCCAGGAAATGTTAAACATATAGATGTGGTGCTTAAAGACATGGTTTAGTGGTGGACTTGGCAGTGCTGGGTTAATGGTGGGACTTGATGATCTTAGAGGTCTTTCTTTTCCAACCTTAATGGTTCTATGATTCTATGATTTGTCTTGCTGCTTCCAGAGGCCAAATAAAAGTTTCTTTCCTCAACACAGCTGCTGAAGAGGAGAAATTTTATTTCCACTAATGTTGTTAATTAATAAATTCAATTTGCTTGTGTGGTATTTCAGATTGCATGGGAAAATGACCCTCTTGGGTCTACCTAAAATGAGGGATTGAATTTGTGGCATCCCACACCTAAAGGATGTTTAATACTGATTTCTAATATTTTATGTTTGGGAGGAAATTGGATCTTTTCCTGGTTCCTATGATGAGATTGAAAGAGGTGTCCACAGATCTCTTGAATAACAGCCATAGTGATACCTCATAGATCCAGCTCGTTCATAGATTTACAGCTGTATTGTGTTTGCATGGCAAGGTTTTAGTAACAGGGAGTGATACCTTTTTCAACCTAGAAATGAAACAACGCACACTTTCGAAATAATATTAGTGTAGGAGGTAATATAAAGGTGGATCTTTATTGGAGGCCTCCAGAGGCAGTTATGGAAAAATGTCCGCAAAAGCCCACCCACACACGGTAAATACAGTTTTTATAAGTTTAGCAAATTAGCATATTTGACAAGAATTCCCAATTAGAAGCACTGGTGTTGAGGCGATTCCCCCTTCTGGTTCAACCCTTTTCTGGAGTCCCCCCCTGGTACTAGCTGTACTTTGGTTATGAAAATGTGTCTCGAAAAGCTGTTTTCAACCTTGGTAGCCAG
>WBNO01016054.1:0-101418 GCA_013400575.1 Peucedramus taeniatus | reverse complement strand
CCACAGCTCCCCTTCTTTCTCCTGCACTTTGCACTGTTGCACCTTGTCAACAGCATTATCCCTGGCTGACCATTCAGACCCAGTCCTGTCTGGTGTCCCCAAGTCTGGTGACAAAGCACATCCATGCACACAGGGAAGGACAAGAGAAGGCATAGAGGCTTGACAGGACAGCATCATCGTAGCCATGGGTGGTAGATTGAGTAATGCCATGTGCACCTGTGTGTGGACATTTGGCATGCTCGTGCCTTCAGAAGTAAAGGTCCAAACATCATCCTGCACGAGTGCCATCCTGATATGCTGCCCATGGTGTCCTAGCTCCAAGAGAGGAAGGAAATCTCTACAGTGTAGAGCAGGGATCTGAAATTCAGATGATATGGGGAGTATTTGTGTCCAATGAGTCATATATGTACCATCACCCCATACAGGAAGGCCTTCCCATATAGGAAGACCACAATGGGTGTCCTCTCAGGGTAGGAAGAAAAGTCAGCCAAAAGAAAAAAGTCACCATTCCCTTTCCCATTACCCTACACAAAGGTGTATTTGGTTGATCAACTACCAAAAATGACAACTGGAAGGGTGCAGGCAGCAGACTCTGCTTCCACTTCTTAAATAACTGACACAAAATGAGCAAGAACACAAAAAACTTCTTGCTTCACATCAGAGCTCATATAGGAGGCAGCAGTAAGGCCTGATACATGCCTCCAGAATGACAGTGGAAAAGATGGGAAAGACTGGGACTAAATCCCTAGTACTGGCTTCTTGTCTAGAGAGAGAGAGGAGTGTCCTCATGAAAAGTAATTTTCTAGTGATTGAAGCAGGTGGTTGTAAAAATCTGAGGTTGTTTAAGACAGAACAGGAGCTCTTGGAGTTTTTGATACCAAAACAACCCAACTCCAACATTCTGCAGTTGCTGACTAAGTTCATTGCATGCTGTGCTGGATTTTGGTGTAAACTGACAATCTCAGAGGTTTCACCCAAACTCTGCAGGTGGTGGCAGTGGTCAAATAGTATCAAATGAAAATTTTCTCTGACATCCATATTTAAAAAGTATCCATCTCAGCAATGATGCAGTTTGACAATGCAAACCAATGTTAATATGTGAAATAATAGATAGATAGATAGACAGATAACAGAATCATGGGATGGATAAAATACATATTAAGGAAAGTGAAGAACAATGACTATGAGAGCTTTTAGTATTAAAGCTGTCACTAGGATGAGCTTTAATTGGGGTAAAGCTGAAGTAAGTTTGTAAGTTTGGATGCTGAATCAATGCCATCTAGTGGTAGTAGGATTGGGTTTTTAGTGGTTTTTTTTGTTTGATTTGTTTGGGTTTTTTGTTATTTATTTTTGGTTTTGTTTTATGGTCATGAAGATCACAGCCAGTTTAACATCATAAAAAATTCCACCTAATAATTATCTTTCACACCTTTATGAAAATTGTCTAAACATTTCTTCAAGGTGAGCAACTAAAAGCCGTTGATGTGCAATGATCAAGATATGGGCAAATTCAGAAATATTTACATTTCCATTTGTTCAAATAACTGTATCCATCACAGACTAAGACTCTTTTCTACTGAAACCTGCATTGCATTACAACTTATCCAACACTCCCAATTTAAAAGAACATCTTTGCTTCACTATAACCTAAGAAGATGGCAACACCACATTGACCAACACTTTCAACCTTATGTCAGTTTCTCTAAAAGAAGGTATTTCCTCTGATGATAGGCCTTAAAATGAGCAGCATTTTCTTAGCTTTTAATTATGAAGATCATCAAGTTCCCAGGTGTTTGTCATCACACCTGGCTCCTTAGCAATAAATTCTTTTATGTCAACAACCGCTGACAAGAACAAGACTTAACAAGCAGGATTTATTTCAAAGCTTCGTAGATAAACAGAGAAGTTCTGAGCTCCCCTGCAGTCGTATATTGTAAAAAGAGCTACTTTGGTGGTCTGTTGCTTACTTACAGAGTGCTGGCAGAAATAAAATGTTACAAACAAATGTAGTGTTTTGTCATTACCCCTTACAGATTCACTCTGGTAATGAGTGTAAATTAGAGCATACACACAGTTGTGAGCATGGTGCTTTATACTCATAAGACTGGTGTGCTACTGATCATTTCCTAAACTATATTCCTCACATCAGGATTTATAGTAGAGTAGACACATTCATAAATGTTTGGTATTCTCTTCAGTGGTATGCAGCTCTCTGGTAATAAATTGCATCAATTTGTTCCTAATGTCAGTGCTGATCTACAGTTCATCTGGCAGCAGGAACAAAGGAGATGAGGGTTGTACTAAAATACGACAAGGTGGTGTGCTGGGTACCAAAATTCTGCAAAGACTGAGTACCTCAGACACAGCTAAAAATAAGTGAAGACTCTCTGGGCAGGATCTTAAAGCAGTCCTGGGAAAATTGGAGTGAGAGGACTCTTTACTCTGTGTTTATTATATTGGGGTTTGTTTGTTTGTTGCTTGTTTGTCTGTTTTTTTTTTTGTTTGTTTGTTTGTTTTTTTGTTTTTTTGGTTTTTTTTTTTTTTTTTTTTGTTATATTGTCCTATTTTTATGTTTGTCCTAACTCTTTTTCTTTTTCCCTCATGGGCTCCATGAGGCTAGTCAAATTCACCCTTTTACAGAGAGGCAAATCCAGCTTTATCTTGTAAATGGTACTGATAAATGAGATTGAGCTTTGAGATCCTGATTGCTGCTTTAAACTTTTTCCCCCTGTAAAAAAGTCCTCCAGGACTCTATGAAAGGAATCCAACAATACTGGAACTACAGGTCCTAACAACTGCATAACTCTAATGCATTTCTATGAACATAAGTCAATGAATCAGAAGTTTAAGAAATTTTGTTTAAGCAAAGAATCTTTACGTATGTGGTACATGAAAAATCTGCACATATACATGAACATCTGCAACTGATGCAGATATAGACAGTGTTGAAAGAACTAAGAATTTCTGTGGTCTCTCCTTGCAAACAGGATAAAATAAGCAACAAATGAAGGAAAATACTGTCAGTGATACATTGCTTGAATTTTATTTCCATCAGAGGCAGCTGGAACTGCTGTTACCTTTCAACAAAGGCCATTTTTGATGGGATTTGATACCTGAACTCTATGAAGTGTACAAACCCTCAGAAATTATCAAAAATATCTGTGTCACTGGGCCTGTAATATCTTAGTTGCATATCTTCTCAGTTGCATCTGCTGGGGCTTCAAAAGCTTATAAGCTAATATTATTCTCAAGCATTTTGCTTTTCCTAGGCATAAAATTGTGGATATTCTGGCTGAACTGGATGCTTGGAAATTATTTCCGAGGAGGCTTTGAGCTTTGGGAGTGAGCCCTTTGAGGTGTGTTTGTGAGAATGCAGTATGACCAGAGTAGTTGGTGGCAGTGTAAATGTACTGCGGTACTTGGTGCTCATCTTCTCCTGGATAGTCATTCCAGCATTTACTTCAATTATTTACAAGGACAGCTTCTGCATTTAAAACCTAGAGAGCTCAATAAGTTGAAAATACTTTTTCACCAACCTCTTTAAAGCTACATAGGGGTTATGCTTGAAATTTAGATTGACCTCAGTGTTGAACTTGCCTGTTTAAGCCCAAGAGCTCCCTTGATGAAAAGCTATGGGTAAGCCAGCTAGAATGGTCTTAGCCATCCTCTGCTTTCCCCTCTACCTTGCAGCAACCCCCAGCACCCAGCATTGGACAGACAAGATGGTCCCTTGCTTTACCTGCAGCAAGTATCACATGTCACAGATAGTCCACTAATGATCAAGAGAATGAAAAGCAGTCACTAGTGGAAATTTTTATCTTGTTAATACAAATCACTAGTCATGTCACTATCACATTTGCATTGCCACAAAGCTACAAGAGTTGAAACTGTGTCCTGGCTTGTGCACACGTCTGGCCACATTAAATTCTGAAATTATACTGAAATGGTAGAATCAGAGTATCCAGCTGTAAATCTGACAATGCTGTTTGTTGTCATCAGCTATAACACACACTGTTGTGAAGCCAAGCTTGGTCAAGTGTAGGAAGCAGCTCTGGTATCAATGGCCACAAAACAGCCAGGGCTGTGTGAGGCTCTTCTGTATGACTTAATTTTTGTAGGTGGAAGCTGTATAAGAGTTAGGTAGTTCAAAAGTGAAAAAAAAAAAATCTTGCCCTTACGAAGGTCACATGCAATAACAGAAAACTGAAAATTTTTGGGCTTTGAAAAAAGTTCCCAAAACCTCATTCTGGAATGGTTTGCAATTTCAGCAGACAAGTGGGGGATGGTGTGAAGAGCCCTCATGTCATTGGTGACGGTTATTATGATCTACTTGTTTAAATAGCACTGGCCTCTTTTGAATATGTTTGAAGATACATTTAATTATAAAATCCAATGAAATATCCTTCATGCTTTATTAAGAAGCAAGAACTAGTAGTCACCATTATGAAGAATTTTTTGCTGATGGAAGAAAATGAATGTCAAATAAAAGGATAATGAAATAACGCTTACTCTTTCCTCCTGTGAATGAATATAGTATTAGAGTTTTACTTCTGCAGAGCTTCTGAACATTCCTGGTATATCTTTGCACTGTAGAGAGCTCAGGGCAATTCCTCAAAGAATTACATCATAAGGATATTACAGAGCTGTAGCTATGCCCTACTTATAGAGAGGGTACCCAGAGGCATTTTGTTGTTCCTCTTCTAATTTCCTTGTGCTTAATATTTGGTGGTTTCTTAAAAGTCTTAAGAAAAATGCCTACTTTCTGCATATTTAGGTGATTCAACACCTTTGAGAATCTGAATGGAAGATGGTTTTGGTCAAACACATTCTTGTTGTATAGGTTAGTATCAACTGCAGTGACTAATGCTCTGATGTCATCTTTCTACTGAAGAATCCACTTTTCCTGATTTAAAAACGTCAGTCACTTGAACACAGTATTGGCCTTCTGTTTACAGTTACTGCTCCAATACCTGCCTTTTCTCACCAGTTTTTTTTGAAGGAAATGTCTGTTTTCCTAAAAAAAAACCCCATATAAGTTTAAGGAAGTGGTGGCCAATCAGCCATTACCAAGACAGAATACTTTTAAACCACACATTCATGTCTAGTGGCGTTCCTTTCTTTTCTCTCAAGTACAAATTTTCATGTGCAAGACAACTTATCAAGTGCAATGCACTAAAAATTCAATGAAAAAAGGATAGCACTAAAAATGAGTTCCCAAAATGTCCCACTGTTCAGGGAATGACTTCTCAGCAGTAGAATCTCCTTTCCTTTAAAATTCATTCTCATTTTTACATTGAGCATCGACCTAACTCCATGATTCAAAAGCTGACTAGAGTCTATGAGGTGGCTTTAGGACAGAAGCATTGAACTGATGTAATAATTTTCTGGCAGTAGGTGAGGTAAGTCAAATCTCTTTTGCTGCCTAATAAATGACTTTTCTTTTGGCAGAAGTGAAGCAGATAGCACATATCTAATTAGACGACACAAAGACACTGCAGTACATGCTCGTAAGAAGAATATCCTCAGAAGATATTTTCAAAAGCTGCTCTTCAGCTAACTCTCAGTTTTCTGGAAAAGAAATCATGCATCCTTTGATGAGGAATAGCAGCCTTGTCCCCTCAATGACATTCAAAAATTTAGTGCCATGGGATCAGAATAGTCACATGTTGTGGACAGGACTTATTTAGTATGCACGGGTATATTCCTGCAATGAAATTGCATTTCATGAACTGCACTGGTACAGCAACCCTCCCCTCAAAACAGATGCTCCCTCTTCCCTCTGCGCTACCGCTGACAAAGGGGAGGATAAAATACACTTTTAAACAGCCACAGCTGTCCATTGCTGGGCCTAATCATCAGCAATTGTGTCACAAAGCTCAGCAGCTCTGGGATTATGCATTTGAAATGAGCTTTAAAATGAAGATTGTGGAGTGTATCAGAGCTCACCCAATGCCTCTCTTTTTTGACAGATTTCCAGATTTCCTCTGTGTTCAAGGACTTCAGATAAGGAACTGTTTAATTCCAGCTTTACCTCTAGTTTCTTGCTTCCTGAAGAAAGCTGCAACAATTTGCCATGAGGACTAAAAATATACTTTTTTTTTCTACAATCAGGCAATATTTAATTTCTATTTCTGTAACTATGGCATCACACAAGCAGACAATTTTTTTTTTTTTATTTCATTGAGTTCTTTTCTTTGAGTTATAAATATTTAAATATCATTGAATAGTGAGTCAGAAAAGAAATTCCAACTACTTTAAAAGGTTATACTGATTTGTATCTCAAGTGATATGAAGAATAGGGACAATAGGATCTAGATTATGAAGGCAAGCAAAAAATCCAAAAACCCACTGATATTACAAGGACATCTGGCAATTTAACCACTTCACTGAACCCTACAGTTAGAAAAGGCACAATTGTCACAAAAATACATATGTTTGCATTGCCTATACATATCTTTAAAGTGATAATATATATAGCATATTTTTCAGCGAAAATAAAATCGCAATGGCAGAGTAGTTGGTACACCTCAGCCACTAACATGGTAACTGTGCTCCAGAATCACTCTCACAAATGGAATCTACAGGGTTGCATGTTCACGGGGAAAGAAAATTAGTCAGAGCCAATGAATAATTGGTGCAATCACTGCAATAAATCAGAACAAGAAACTAAAACTGGAAAATGCTACTTGATAGGAACAGAGTTCAAGAGTGGCCTCAAAGCCTTTCTCCATTGTACAGAATCAAAAGCAGCAGGAAGAAGAAATAGCAGCCAAAACACAGGAAGTACTGACCAAGATGTTTTGAACTACAGCAGCAAAAATGGGCATTGTCTGCTAGCAGTGTTTACTTAGCTTTTCACACATTAAATGTTCAATTAAAGTATTAAGATCAAAGCAGATGGCAAGTAGTGCAGGAAATGACAAATGTTGTATGAATTCTTTGTGCTATCTTAGGCCAGTGGCCATCCACCTTCGACTGTCTTTAGAGGTGGCTAGCTTATTTGATGCTTCAAGAAAAACCTAATAGAAAAACCAAGCAAAACAGAAGTGATGCTGTTGGACAAAATTCCATTTTAGTTTTGTCAAGATGCTGAATGAAACTTTGGAACTTGAAGTTTAGTTATAATACTTGTCTTAACATAAACCTACCAATATAAGGAGGAGGTTAGGAGCTCCAAAGGAGTTGGAATATGAACTCAGAGCCCTACATTTCAAGACCAGGATTACTGTTTATCTCAGCTCTTGCCTGACCCATTTCTTACACAGAGGATGGAAAATGTGTGCTCATTTAGGCTTCTATGCCCAAATAAAGAGCACCTTGAAAATATTTCTAAAAACGGTGCTGTTTCATGCTAAGAATTTTTGGTGATGGCCTATTCACCACTTTCCATGCTTACACTGGATGATTACTACACCAGATGAGTTTCCATAGCTTCTAGGAGAAGCAGCTGGACCCTTAAAAAGACCTTGTAGTGTTCCTGTACTTAAACACAGTGGTCAAGTTCTTTGTGGTCTTCTTGGGCAGATGAATGAACCGAAGTCCTTACGTACTTATTAGAAATACTGTTTTCCAATTCCTGCATCTTTCAGAGTATCTTGAAACTTCTCCAGTTTCCATGGTTATCTTGAAACACAATCAGCTGCTGCAAACTGAGCAGTTTTGAGTAGATTCCTTACTTTAATGTCTCCATCCCTGTTTGCACAGCTAAAACATCCCTTCATTATAGAGACAGAATCAAATAACTAGAGAAATTCCGAGGTTATTACCCAGAAGTTCTCACAATTGCTGTTTTCTATAATATCATTTCTCATCCTACAAGCATTCAAAGTTCCATATTTAAAATATCCTACTTAAAGGGTGAAACTCTATTAAAAATCTTATTTGTAATGGAAGTTTATTTTGGAGTTCATACTAAGAAAAACAGATTTCCAGATTTTTTTTCATTCAACAAAAAATGGTGTTATAAAAATGTTGTTATAAGAAGACACCTATAAACAATTAAATTATTTGATTTTATACTGTCATCATTGCACAGTCACTTTTCTTCAGTTACAGGCTATCCAATAGGACGATTATACAACTTGAGAAGAAATTAATCTCTTTGATTATCTAATCTTATTCTAAAGTCTGCACTATTTTGGACTATTAAAACTATTTTTAGAATTGTAAAGAGCTTGGTGAAACAACTGTCCTAATTTCTAAAGCTGTGTTAATAAAATGTGAGAATTTAAAATATGTAATTAATTTACATTTGCTTCTAAGTAACGATGACTGAGGAAGGTGATTCTGGCCCTCTCCTCAGCCCTAGTGAGGCTGTATCCAGACTACTGTCTCCAATTCTGGATTCCTCAGTACAAGAGATGCATGGAGCTCCTTTTGACACAGATAACATTTTATCGCAAGGTGTGTGATGGGAAATTTCTCATCTTTTTCAGGTTTTCCATATTTGACAGGTAACATAAAGCATTTCCATTTTATATAGCATCCACACAGTCATTTATTAGCCAAAAACAATCATTCTTTGTAAATAGATACCAAATCTAAGGCTGATTTGAGGTAATTTATTCAAACACACTTGGGCTAAAGATTCACAGGAGAAGATATTATGCTAGTTAAATGTTTCTAAGTAGATATGATGCATTTTATTGAAGGGCCTGCAATAAAATCAGATTTGTGACTCGTGTTATTTACACAAGATAAACATTATGTAGACTGCAAATATTTAATAATTCTAATTTTATTTATTCTCTCTAATTTAATAGATTACTTTCCTTTTATCATTCCAGCTAAACTTTGAATGCTAAATAGCCACCCAGATCAGCAGCTGCTACAACCATAAGCAGAGCTGAATTTTGATTATTCAAAATGTCATGAAACAATGGATGAGTCTACTCTAAGAAGATGTGAGCCTTCACTTAGCAATATTCTCTAACCATCACCATTAATTCACTTGACCATGAATACAACCTGATTAGAGTCAGAGCAAGGCATCAACCTGTTGTTTAGGTCAGCCACTTGGGAAAGGGAAAACATGAGTTGCAGTAATTTCTGAAATTACTTAATTTATATTCTTTAATGTAACATTAGATAAGTCCTCCTGCTGGAAACCTCTTCCATGTTGTTTTTGAAGCCTATTTTTTTTTTTTGGTAAATCCTTGGGGATATTTTTTATTCCAAATTTCATGGAATTTTTTTCCTATCAAAGTACTTCTTTTTCTCTTATAAATTAGGTTATAACTTGCAATCACATTTGGTTTACTGACTATTTGCCATTCTGGATGTGGATAAGCTGGATTTCATGCTCATGGCCTCAGTGATGTTCATTAGAATTAGGGACATGAAAAGCAATTGGGAAGCAAAAGAGCATACACTGGAAAATAATTTCAAGAGTTCTGAAAACTTAAAAAAATCAGTTGTTGTGACTGGGCTGTGTAAGGGGTGACAATGTGTGGGGAAAATGCAGAAGAGGAAGGAAGAACATAGCCAGGAGAATTATGAAGGCATGAATCAGTAAACTAACTGATTATCCATTTGAATATTGTACTATTGTAAATATTGCTTTTCTGGGAAAATGCAATTTTGTAAAAAACATAAAAGATTTTCTGTATTTACAACTTTCTGATGAAATTACTGTGGGCAAAAAATGTGTCCAATTACTAAACTACATCTGGATGTTCACAACATGGCACATAACATCAAAAACAACTGAGGTCAGAAATGCAAGACTGTAATATATGTGGAAAGTCCTAGTGTCACTAATCTTCACATGTACTGCATTGCTTTTTTAATAACTATTATTAGAAAATACCATAATAAAATACATTTATTTAGCTCAATCCTTTTGTATAAATTATTTTTCATAAATTATTTAAACTCTATAACTGATCTGAGTAATATCTATATCAACGATCTAGAGAATTAAGACTATATTTCATCTTCAACAACTATTTCTGAAGCATAATACCAATTAGCATAATAAATAAAGCTTTAATATGCTGAAATAGGGAGTGGACTTTCAGACCAGGAAAGAGCTATTAAAGTAAGGTATGGTTCACACATTTTTCATTTAGAAGAAAACTTCCTCTAGTGAATTTATATGAATTATACTATCTTACTTTATGGAATTTCTGGTTTTAGATGTTTCATTTAATGAAAAATGTTTAAAGATAATAAATAATAATAGATCTGCACACAGAGTGCACTGTATTTAATTAATTTCCCTAGTAAAAATGTTGAATAAAATTTTCTAACTTAATGTTTTAGTTGTCATGAAAGTTGTCAGAAACACTAATTGTGAATGAGGTCTGGATATCAGAGGAGAAGAAGATGATGGGGAGGAGAATTCATGGCTCTTCTGAGAGTGGGTGCCAGTTGAGCAGCCTGACTGCCCTTGATGATACAATGACAGTCTGGGTGGATGAGGGGTGGGCAGCAGATGGAATTTACTGTCACTTTAGCAGAGCTTTTGACACTTTCCCCTTCTGTGTCCTTGTATATGAGCTGAGCTATCACAGTCTGATGGAGGGCCATCAGGATGCTTGGGACTGGAACACTTGTCCTGTAGCAGGCGGTTGAGGGGCTGGGGCTGGTTCAGTCAGGAGATAAGAAGATTTTGGGGGCACCCAAAGCAGGAGCAGCTCCTGGTATACACCGTGTGACCCAGAAGACAAAAGCAAACTCATCAAAGAGGAACATGGTGGGTGGATGAGTGACAACAGGCATAAATGGGAACTAGAGGGGTTCAGACTGGATTTAAGGGAAGTTTTCAGTCTGAGGAGAGTCAGGAAGGGTTACAGGCTGCCCAGGGAAGCTGTGCAGTCTTTGTTCTTGGAGGTTTTTATGACCTGAATGGACAATGCCCTGGGCAACCTCGTTGGATCTCACAGCTCATCCTGCTTTGAGTAGAAGACCTCCCAAGGCACCTTCCTTCAAATGTTATTGAGAGATTAAGACTGAGATATACCTGTCTAAAATACCCACTAAAACTACATAAATTCAACCACTTTGGGAGATCCTGCTCCAGTTGTCTCAGGTCTGTGAAGGAAAGATTATGCTTGCAAAGGGTCCCATTGGTTATTAAGAGTGTTATAATATCTGCAGTTTAATCTGTGAGGAAGCAATTGTAGACAGCTTTGATATAAATACAGTAATCAGAATCCATTCATCTGACAGTGCAACATGGTATTTCATTTTACAGACCAAAAAAAAAAAAAAAAAAGGAAAGAAAGAAAATACTTTCAAAGGAAGCAGAAATCTTTTACTTCTCGAGAAAATGAACACAGTCTGGCAATCACAATCCCAGCTTTAAGATTAAATGGAGCAGTTTTACAGATAAAGGGGTTCTACTGTCACAGTGAAATTTCTAAAGTTTTTTTTTTATTTGGAACTCAGGAAAATGGAACAATAAACCTGGAGAAAAACAGACTGATTTTCAAGCATATACTTGAGTATTTGTCTGGCTCTTCCCATGAGTTCTCAGTCACAGGTGCCCATGACAGGTGCTGTGTGTGCTGCATGTGTTTCTGCACGTGTGGGGAAGACGTGTTTAGCTCAAATACTGTCAGTCTTGTTGGCATATGTGAAAACATGAGAGTAAATGGGAAAAGTGTATGTGGGTCCAGTGTGTGAACCTCCAAAACCATCCTACACTGTATGCAACAAGCCTGCATTAAATCATGGAGAGTCAGACTAATGTCTGACTGTCTCTTCAAACAAAGCTTTGTTTGTGAATGCTGCACTGTGATAAGAAGAGTACACTGGTATCAATACAACCGTGGTATTACAAAATATGGGCCAGTGCTGACTCTTTGCCTTCCAGCACTAAATAACTGCCTCTGGAAAAAGCATGGGCCACACAGTTCCCTCCTCTTCTCTTTCTTTACAAACCTTAAGCATTGATTTTGGCCAAGAGAGAATTGTTAGGAGCTTTTAGCTCAATGGCCAATCTTGGTGGCCAATTGCATTCTGGAAAATATTTTCTGTAGTATTTTCACCAGTTGCTGACCTGCTAAGTGGAAAAACGGGCTAACAGGTATCATGGGGTGATAATCACAAGGCTACCAAACCAGTCATATGGTATTACTGACTTTGCTGCCAAAAAGCCCAGTAATTCCAAGTATCCATGTTTTGTGCCAGATGTATTAACAAGCTGTAGCTTTGCTAATTTATTTTTGCAAAGTTTATAGGAAAAGTGGCATGAATAATAGCCAAGCCATCTTTGAAGAGTAGCATTAAAACTTTAAGCTTCTGTTAACATAGAGGCATTGAATGAAATGGGAAGTTAAATATTCTATGAAAGATGGCTGCATCACAAAAATCTGTTCACATTCAAAGTCTCCTCTGATTACACAAAACTGAAGTGTGAGGGTATATGTAGTACTTGGCCATTTGAACATTGTTCATCACTGTTCCAGAATTTTTAAAGGGACCTTAGGGCAGGCATGGAGATGGCTGACAAGCTCTATAGCAAGGCTAGCTTTGATTTGAGCGAGGTTCTGAAATCCGATTTCATGTAGTCGAGAGCAGTTCTTTAACCTCTTTAACTGTTCTTTAACCAAATTATCCCTGCTATATCATTTTGGGAACATGGATCTGTCACTACATATTCTTTTTTAATGAACTAACAGGAAAAATATGGTATTGTGAGCAACTGGTGGATTCTATCCATAGTACAAATTAGCCAAACCCAGCATATTGGAAGATTTATAGTTTTCTTGTTTTCACGTAGTGAATCTCCCTGAGGAAATTACTTTCTGTTTTTTAAATGACAGTCATGTAAGAAATCAATCCTGAATTAATTGAAGTCCATGATAAAACATCAAAAGGATCAGCATTTCTTCCTTGCTTATATTGTGAGTTTTATGGAGTGGTTTCCAAAAGGAATAAGTGTTATGAAATATGACTGTAGACATTCTTCTGCAACAAATGCTGAAGGAGTAGGTAGAATATTCATAAGCATTCTCCAAGAACCTCACTTTTATTCATAAACAGTCAATAAAATATTATTGTATTAATGCAAGTAATTGTTAAAAATGCATGTTGTTTTCTGTCTAAAAGAAAATAAATTTTAAAATAGACTTTGATAGTTGATGGCATTTTAAGGCATATATTTGTCAGGACATTTACATGTCGAATATCAAAATATAACATCTAGTCTTTCCCTGGTTTATCAATCATGTTATTCTCTGCAGTTAAGGCAAGAACTTCTAACAAAAGAAAAAAACTGAATGGCTTTATAGGAGAGCATGTCAAATTATTCAGGGTTTAAGTATCTTAGCTGTCAGGCTGTAACCTCAGACTCCTGGCTCCTCCTGTAGACAAGAGACAAATAATTGACCAGCAAGGAAAGCTGTGCTCTTTGCTTTCCTTGTTGGTTCTACCAAATTAATAAATGAGCCCTTGTTGTAAATGCCCCTCCGTGAGTCCCTTCGGGGGTCCCGGCTGGCTGTGGCACACACAGCTGTGGGGGAACCTCTCCCGATCTCCGAGGGGCAGGAGGGCGGCTCAGGCTCTCGCCTTGGCGGGTGAGGCAGGAACACGACTGCGGTGGAAGAGAGGAGTGGACTTCAAATGGAGGGATCAGTCCACGTTTATTAATGACCTCNATGGGCAGAACCACTGAAATAGGGGAGAACTATATATATATATATATAGGGATAAACCTATATATATGTATATATAGGTTTATATAGGTATTATATATATATATAGGGATAAACCAAGGTA
Source organism: Peucedramus taeniatus (assembly GCA_013400575.1). NCBI lineage: Eukaryota > Metazoa > Chordata > Aves > Passeriformes > Fringillidae > Peucedramus > Peucedramus taeniatus. Next base: position 87,693 of record WBNO01016054.1, on the reverse strand, counting down.
CAGAACAATTATAAAAAGGCATATTAACCACAATGCAACAAACCCTGACTAAATGGCCAGGGAAATTCTGTTTGAACATGTGTAATTCAGCGGATGCTGAGGAGCAATTTTGAACTTGATTAGTTTAAATGAAAAAGGGTTTTCAAAAATTGCTGAAAATCTCTAACAGCCTGTCTTTGTATCTTCAGAGATCTGCTGGAGAGAATACTAGGCTGTATTATTAAGCTATTAGTGAGTTGCATAAAGAGAAGCACAGAATGCAGTAAAGGCAGCACCCTTACAGAAATCATTGGCATATTTTTGAAATGAGTAGTCTATACAGAATTTTGGTCACTGCATGAAAAACAAACCCAAAAGAAACAGAAGCAGCCCAGCAGTTCTGACAGAAAAATTACAGCTCTAGAGATCTCATTATTACATAAAAAGATGAGATAAATATCGGCACCATCTCATACTGAAATAGTGTCCGTGTGAGATGATGTGAAAGAGACTTGGGAACATTCATGTTACTTCAGCTGTCATTCAGAGGTCCTGGAAATAAAAAACTGCAAAATTTCCCTTGATGAAATAGAAGGGAAGGCAGGAAGGCAAGGTTTCATTAATGAAATGTGTAAATACAATGATGCAGTGGACAGAAAGGTTAGGAAAGAAAATAATTCTTAACATTCCTAATTATTTCTATTATAAACATAGCAAGAACAAGAGGAACTCTTCTCCTGAGTGCTTTTTTGAATGAGATTACTTCTGCACAGGCCCTGAAGTAATGCTTGGATAGCTCTGGGCAACTCTTTACTTACCGTTATAACTCCTGCCCAGTTCTGTGTTCCACCTTCAGCCTCCTGATCTTGGTGGTGGCTTGTTTGACAAGGGACACAATTTCAGCCTACAGCTCCTCTTGAGGCCAGGCTGTGTCACTAGTGTATGCAATGTCAGTCACCACTCTTTTGACCAACAAAGCTGAAATCGTAGCAGGTGGCTGGAGGGTGAGAAGAGATAATGCAGCTGAACTCCCAGCTTCACAGCTCTCCAGCTCTAAATAATGACTGAGAATAGTTTTGGACTGCTGTAACTCACCTCTAGCTGTCTACCACCCACAGGACAATTTTGGAAGCAAGAACAGATAGAGCATAAGGACCTTTGACTTTCTCCCCGTGGGCTGGCTATCTGAAATATCGCCCACTGGTTTCATTTCCACACAGGAAGTCCTTTAACACAAAGTTCAGCTGCCTTTCTGATTGTTTCACTGGACAGATAGCAGGCTCCAGTCCTAGACACTGACACAGATTTTCCCATATCTATTTTACTACCTCCAGGGAAATCTTTTGTTCTGCTTTTCATCTTTCTTTTTGCCAGCATTAGTCAGCATTTCTTGTTGTATCTTGTCTTCAATTTGGTACACAGCCTGAGTGACAATAAGCGTTCGCAGGGTACCTGCATCCCACTGACTCCCATTAAAATATAGCAAGTTCTATGAATCTCTTGGGATCTGATCAGTAGACTGCTCCTCTTTCCAACAGCAACATTTGTAATGCATCAGGAACTTTTATAGAGCTATCAGTAGAAAATATATAGTAAACAACTTCACTGTGCAATCCTAACATCCAAGCTTTAGCCTACCAGCTAGTATGTGCCTAAATCTTGCACACAGGGGATTCTGAGTCTGTGTGTTATTTATAATATAAAGCAAATAGAAATATTTTTTATTTTAAATAACAACAACAAGAACAAATTATCAGGGTAATTGCACTGAAATAAATTATATTAAAGTAAAATTCTTCTTGTTTCAGGCTGTCACTGTCTACCATTAAAGAGCACACCTGTTCTCCATTGCATGACAAATCTTCTGTTCTGCTAGTCAAGGTAAAAATCATAAGTATACATGTCCAGGGTACCAACTTGTTTTTTAGACAGATTTTAGGATATGCCAAGGACTCTACAGATTACAGACTCTTCAGCTTCCTGCTAAATCAGTTCAAATGCTTGCAATGACAACAGGTACTGTGTGTCTTGTGTGGAAATTCTTTTCCTCTTCTTTTCTTTGCTATTTTATTCAAACTTAGATCCGCTTCTGACTGGAAATATGTGAGTGCTTTTGGAAATAGAAGAGCCTAAAGCAATCTTTCCTTAACCAATTAAATTTGACTAGTGGTGTCCAAATTTTAATTTTACAGGATGCAATTTTTTTTTTTATTATTTAGTTGCAGAAATATCTGTGCAGGTTGTTATTCCTAGTTAGAAAGCCTATTTTAAGAAAATTAGACACGACTGATTTGTATCTCAATGCAAACACTAGATACAGAAGGACTGGATTTTTGAGAGATCAAAGAGACCAATCTAAAGACATAAAGAACTTGAGGCAGAAAGGGCAGTGTTAAGAGTGAACCCACCTTTGTGTGTGTGTATGTATATGAAAGAAAGATGCAATATTTTTAAAAAATCCTTTTGCAGGAGTGCGGCAATCACTTCTATTTCTTGTAATTGCTTTTGTTATGCTGCAATTGAATAGGTCCAGCTTTTTCACCAAATAAGAGAAGCAATAAAATAAATATTAGCCCAAGGGAAGACTTTTCTGTCTGCCCCTTAATAGTGTAGCTAACACCTAATACAGAAATTGAATAAAATAGTAATGTTTTCTTTCCATTTTATCTTAATGAGAAAATTATCATTAGAATTAGACAAACTGAATACTTATTTATTTAATTTTATTTTTGAAATAGCAAAAATCTGAATGAGATGATGGATTAGAAAATTGAGCAATACTTTACCTCTCTGTTGATTTACAGATAGTGACAAATGGCCTGTGAGGGTGGCTGCAGAAAATGGAATCAGGATAACTGGCAGTGCAGAGGTAAACCCATCGTGGCAAGATCTTGCTGCCTGGGATGGAAATCCTGGTTTTGAAGATGTGTCACGTTAGATGCTCCTTCACCAAAGAGTCAGGCCATGGAAGCACAGCTTCTCCTGGCACTGCAGTTGCTGCTGCTGGGCTGGATGGTGAAAGGGCCTCCTCCACACATTGTACACAGAGTAAGTGGGTCCCACAGATCACACAAGCTTGAATAGGAAATCCTGGTCATCCAGGAGTCTTGGAAGTGGTAACAGACTGGCCAGAAGGGAAGATTTTGGAATGTCACCAGAGCAGGAGGTGTTGCCTGCTGAAACATCCTCATGTTGGGTGCTCAAAAAGGCAGTCATGGTTTAACCCCAGCCAGCAACTGAGCACCATGCAGCCACTCACTCCCACTCCCCAGCCAGGTGGGATGGGGAGGAGAACTGGGAAAAAAAATAAAACTCAGGAATGAACAGTTTAATAATGGAAACAAAGTAAAATATAGTACTAATACTAATGATTTTAATTATACTAGTGGGAATAGTGCTATTTAAAATAATAGTAATAGCAATGAAAAGAAGAGTGAGGAGAGAGGAAAGGAATAAAATGCAAGGAAAAGAAGCGATATCCAATGAAATTACTAACCACCTGCTGAGCGATGCCCAGTGGCACTTACTTGAGTATAAACTGGGGTTGCCTGCATTTTTCCAACTTAATAACTGAAGACAGAAAGCAATAAACTAAATTCCAATCCAAGGGAAGACTTTTCTGTCTGTACATAAATAATGTAGCTAACACCTAATACTTAATGAAAGAAACTTAATGAGAGAGCAACATTTGCTGTCTTTTCAGCTTAGTTTTTCTGAGAGATAATAGGATCTCTTTCCCAGGAAGTTGCATATATTATGAATTCTGTTTTCACAGCCACAATTTTCTCTTTTCTTAGATATGGCTATTTCATACTCAAAGTACACAGCCCTGAAACAGGCAGGCTTCTATTAATGGCATTCATATTGAAGAAATGAAGATTCTCCTAGATGTTCAGATACATGTAATCCTTTAGGGATCAAGCCCCATAATGACATGTGTGCATTACTCCCAGCACATTTCTGAAATAAAAAGTGAGAGAAAATTTCAACAAGGATAATAGATATATTAGCACTTGCTGAAATATTTTACGGATGTTTTTCTAAAAGCATCAAAAAAGAAATCCCAAAAAAGCTAAAAAGTTCAAAGGGAAATAATATTTCTGTACTGATAGAGAGCCTATATCAAATGTCAAATGTGGGAATGACATCTCATGTTTAGCATCAGACTCAAGTGTGATTCTTTTTACTGTGTTGGAATATGCAACACTGGTTTTCTGAATACTACAGTGTTATTTGAAAATGTCAGATGGATTTTAGTCTTTGAAGTAAGAGATTCTCATCTATAACACTGTTAGTCAGCAAAGCTTATTGTGAGGCAAAATCATGCAAAACAACACTGAGATTTTAAAAATGGAAACATCAAAGCAAGTAGCTAAAAATCCCATGCCTGAGAGCGCACTTTTTTCTTTTTCTTATAAAAACTAAATTTCCTTTTTGGCTGATGGACATTTTTCTTCACATTTTCACCCTTTACTTTGTGAGAGATTTGTAATGTAAAGTAATGTAAGTATAAGAAGATAAGCAATAGATTCAAAGAAGGTACCAGAATAAGATGCCAAGAAAGAGATGATGGGTTTTCATCTTCAGAATAAACACATGTGTAAACTCCAGGGCCCACCATGTCAAATCTTTTTTTTTTTTTTCTTTTTTTTTGTTTCAACTAGAAAACAACTTAAAATATGTACATTTGAATTTATAACGGATACTTCAAAAACAATAAAAAAATTCTTTTCATTGCAAATAAACAGGTTTATATGATAACAGTTTAGCATCTATGATGTTCATTGAACTTTATGGCTCATGTCCTGACTAATTTTTAAAAGTATTTCCTCTTCATTGTTTTTCATTCAGGCACTTGGATGGTTGTAGCAGCTTCAGAAATTCTGTGTGTACTTGTGTACACGGGTACTCGTGGTGAGTATGATTTTGGAAACTGAGCTATGAACCTACACATGTACAATCCAGATCTGAATAGGCATTTATGCTGCCAATACTTGCCTAAGGATCAATTCAGCTGGCACTGCAAAGTGCATTCAGTCATTAAGGTGAAAAGTTTAATAAAATTCCCATTCTGTTCTCAGTTGAGGGACTGCAGTGGCAATTAGTCACAGCAGGCTTTGCTTTTTCTAATACAGAATTTAAAAAATGATAATTTTGAAAACAATTTCTGATGGAAAGAAATACAGAAAAAACAAATGTGCAAGTCTGTATATTCATATTCATACATATATTATGTTTGAAAGAGAGTAATTATTGTATGTAAAGTGAAACTTCAGCCCACATAGTCTGATCCTATATGGTCTTCTTAATTAAGTATGAGTTCTGTTCCAATTAGGTGTCTGCAAATGAAGAAACATAGTTTTTTAACACATGTAGTGCAGTCAACGTGACTTTTCTTCCTGAAAACTGGATTTTCCCGGTAATGATTTTAAAAAATCAGGCACTAGTAATATTTAAATTGCAGGCAGGATTTCTCCACAAAGAACTACCTTCCTCCAAGCTTTAAAATATAAAATATCTGTTCATTCAGCTTTAATAAGTTAAAAAAGCCTACAGTTTCCACAGTTAGGTGGCACTGTTTCCTTTTTCTTTTTGAAGCCTCAAAGCCTTTTGCAGTCACCGTGCTTCAGAAGCTCCAAAAAATAGTGCTTTTTGTGATTAAGGCTTCACTCTGAAAAGGAACTGGACAAACATCAGACTGTCTCACGGGTCTGTAATTATTCCCTTCCCTTCTCTTTGAAGCTGGCGTGTGTTTCCTACAGTCTTTGTCTATCACCTTTTGTAATGTGCCACAATTACTGTGGGTGTTTCGTAGCTTGGAGAAATGCTTGAGGGTGAAATTTTCATCCTCTGCAGGCAGGTGCTCTGCACTTATTGCTGTGGCCTGCTTTCACTTCCCCTAAAATGCCATTAAAACCCTATATTCAACTCATCTATATTCAAGTTGAGGATCCTCCATAGCAAAAAATGCCTTTTCCAGAAGACCCTTCCTTCAGGAAAATTATGTTGTGAAAGGAAGATGTGGCTCCATTTTAGCCATGGTTTTGTGATTCATCCTTCTACAGCTGTGCAAACTAAACTGTCTTGAAGAGAAAGGAATTTAACATGATTAAATGTGATTTATTGTGACTTAATATGATAAGGAACTAGGCTCTTACCTGTGTCAAGATGCTAAACTGGATGCATTGAGTATGAGAACCTCTGTTGATATGATAGGTCATAAAGAAGTGTTGATGAAAATAGCAGAACCCATAGTACTAAACATAGCTACAGCTACAGTATCAAAAGCTGTCTCATGTTATTTCACCAATATTTCAAAATTCCTATCATATTAATTCTTCTTATTCTTCTTCTTCCTCTTCTTTTAAATAATAATAATCATAATAACAACTGACTTTAATAATAACTGACTTTGATAATAACTGACTTTATAAATGCCTCATCTTGCCAATTTATTTTTTAAACAGGGCCTGCCCATCAACTATCAATAAGCCTCGACAATGTACAAAGAAAAAATAAAAAGGCAGTCCATCTTAATTTTTGTCAAGACAAAAATATGGTTGAAACAGTTTGTGAAGTGGACAGGAATGTGTTGGAAAGTTGCTTATCCCAATGCAAGTTTAAACAAGTGATAAAGTTTGCACCATTGTTAACGCAAGTTTAAGCAAGTGATAAAGTTTGCACCGTTGGAGCTCTGCCCCATATATTCTAAATCATGGCCTGGTGCAATATTTTATGTCAAGAAAAATACTTAAAGACAGCACTATTCTTCTTATTATTTTCTAGGCAGTCATGACAGTGATGTACCTTAGGAGTCGTTCCTGGACTTCTCTAATGAAGCTTGAACTTCAGTTCATGTGTGGCCAAGAAATCTCAGAATGTGTTGGACAAAGCCCATGTAACATTACATTACATTGCTTTGTAATTTCTGAATTGCTTTTTCATAAAACAATTCCAGTACGGTTGCCTGATATAAATCATCTTTCCAAATATTTGCTTAGTTTTAAGTAGTGGTGTTTCCCACTCAATAGAGTTTTACAATATCTTGTTTCACTAAAACTGCACTATTGAGTCATGGTTTGTGCCTTTCTGCAAAGCTACCCTTTTGGATGTAGTTTATTCTGCTCTATAATTTAGTGCTACTTTTTAAGTGTGAGCTAAAATAAACCATGAAACTTGGCTTCTTTGTGATATCTGTGTTCTTCTCACCTTTTTCTAGCCAATCTTTTCCACAAAGCTTTTCTTCTCTTCGATTGCCAGTGGTCTATAGTGTTACTAGAAACTTCATGAACTTGAGAAGCTATCAGCTATTAATATACCACAAGTTGCTGAGCACCCATCAAGAATATTTTGCTATTCTAACAATCCATCTGTGAAAGAAGACACCAGGGAATGCAAAGTGATGTTTGGCTGCTACCACTATTTTATTTAATGGTTCCCTTCTTTTCTATAGACATTTATGGTGGGTTGGCCTTGGCTGGGCACCAGGTGCTCACCGAGCAGCTCTATCACTCCCCTTCCCTTTGGGAAGAGCAAGGGGAGAGAAAACGAGGTGGAAAAAGAGAGAAAAATAAGTTTATTCTTTACTTCCCAGCAGCCAGTGATGGTCAGCAACTTCCTGAGAACCAGGGCTTCAAGCACCAATGGTTGCTCTAGAAGGCATGTGTTGTAGATAAGGGATTTCCCCCTCCTCTCTCCTTTCCTTAGCTTTTGTATCTGAGTGATGTCATACAGTAAGGAATATTCCTTTGGCTAACTTGGGCCAGCTAGCATGGTCATGTCTTCTCCCAGGATCTTTCCCCTCCCAGATCCTTGGTAGAGGGGGAATGTTGAGAGGCAGCAGTGATGCCAGCACGGCTCAGCAGTAGCCAAAGCACTGGTGAGTTATCAACGCTTTTCTGGCTACCAACACAAGGCACAGCACTGTGTGGGCTGCTGTGGGAACATGAACTCCATCTAAATCAGACCCAATACAACATTTAATTTAAAGAGAGAACTTTTCCCAGAATTTGACCAGATCTTTGTAAGTGTTGAAGTTGCTAGCTAAATTTTCAGTAAAAAGTAGAGATTTACTGATTTTTTTCTTTTTTTAAACAAAATTGAAAAATCCTGGTCTGATCAGAAATCTGTAGGACATCCTTTGATGACATACTAAGGATGTCTGTGGACAATTCTATTAGAAAACCTGGAAGAATGCAGAGATTTACAGTAGAAGTTGGCTATTTCCTGTTCCTTACAGGTAGCACCTGTTCAGGATTAGCAGGCAGTGGCCCCAAAATCTGTTTTCAAGTAATCTTTTGAACTCCTGAGGAGGTAACAGCATCTCTGGGGAAGGGAATTGTTGTATCTCAAGTTTTTTTAAGATTAACTGATCAGGCTTACTTCTCTTGTCCATGCAACTGACTAATTTTACATAACAAAACAAAGAAAGGAAAGGAAGACTCACTCTGTAAGTGAAATGTATTGTTTTTTCTGTCCTGTCTGAAGGAAAATGTGGGGAATTTATCTCCCTTAGAAAGGTCAAAAAGGAAGCTTTCAGCTACAATTATATTATTTTTTGGAAATCCCTCAGTAATACCTGAAACAATTAATCATTTTTCTGCAGAAAGGACCTAAAAATTATTTATGATTAAATGAATATAATAAAATCAAATTCTTCCACTGAAATGTTCAGAAAAATACTCAGCTGAAAAATGTCAGGTACCTGATACTACAGCATTTGAAATGGTAGTCCAGTATCTTAACATCCAAGACTGTCATGTGCATTGGATATACTATTTATTAGTAAGCCTGTTCAAGGCAGATGTCCTTCACAACAACTGCAAAGCAAAAAGAAGTTATAATGTGTTTTAGGGCACATGTACTATAATATCAGAGTTGCATTCTTATCTGTCCATGAATTTTATTTCATTTGCAATACAGCTGACTTCTGTGAATGTGTACAAAAGGTATACAGGTCTCTTCCTTTCCTTTATTCACAGAGTTTCACTGGCTCATTGTACCTTAAGAAACAATTCTTGTATGAAGCATCTGACATAGAGGAGCTAAAATATTAGGAAAATTGCAACAATTTCTTGAATAAATAAACCCAAAGCTATGGTAGATAGTTCTCAGCATACTCTGAGGTCCTATATAATCACTGTTCTGTTCTGTTCTTTCCTGATTTTGCTGTTGTTTCTTGAGATATGTATGCACATAAATTAATGCAATTCATCAATATGACAGCTGAATTTTAAATTTAGGTTTGTTATTTTCTCAACAGTTCAGCTGCTTACTTTAATGTCAACAGTGATGCAGGCTTTAAATTATGTAGTTTTCATCATCTTTAATTCCAGGTTTATGTGGCATAGATGAAGAGGAATGCACATATTCCTCAGTGGAGCAGACATTTTTCTTTTCCAGAGATCTGTCTCAAACAGCTCCATAAGCTCTTCTGGAGTCATGAGACCATCCATGTTTAACTTAATCTTCTCTTGGGTCATCAAAGTGACATGGGAGTTACTCAAAGAGCTGGAAAGACGTGTTTCTGCTTCTGTTCCCTGCCAGCAGCCCTGCCTTAAGGCAGAAGTTCAAAATTGTTTTTATGACCTGAATGTCTCTGCTTCCGTATGTTTGTCTTCAAAGGGAGCGTGCAAAAAGCATGTTTATTCCCTTTCACAGGCTAATGATACAGATTTCTTTTTTTTTTTATCTGCTGTTATATTTGTCTGCTGTTTTTTGAGCTATTGGACCTCTGTTATTCTGCATCCTCTATGCCTGCCCCTCCCTCCTCAACCCCCAAACCACTGACAAAACCCCCCCAAAAATAGGCAGGAAAAAAAAAAAATCTTATGAAAAGGTGTGAGGAGAAAAGTCTTATTTAAACCAGGTTTTTAGCATTTATGAATGTGACTTTGAACTTTCACAAGAGGTGACCTTCCTCTTTAACATGTTAACCTTAGGAGAAAAAGAACCACCAGTCTCAAACCTCTGGTTGCACCAAAGGGAAGTCCAGCTCTTTGCCTCCCTGGGAGCAAGACCTGGCCAGCTGTCCTGGGGCTCTGAATTTGCTGCAGGTCATAGACCACAACTCCGCTGCTGGATTGCAAACACCTTTTTCATTTTTCAGTGGAAGCTGCTGTGCAAGCACTGATACCAGCTTTCTGTTTATTTTGAGAAGCACTTTGCCTTCGTTTCCATTCCACTGAGTCTGCAGCAGAGCCACAGCACAGTACTAGTGGTAATTTCAAATGACTAAACTTTCCACAAAACAGCAGCTGTCAGGCTTGCCATAAGGGAAAAAACCTCACCCACAACAGAACGTGTATCCAAACTTGGGACAAACAACCTGATAATAGGGTGGCAGCAATAAGAAAGCAGTTTGATAGTAGGCTAGAAAAATAACCACAAAATTAATCATCAATGTAAAGAATAATTTTATTTGAAAATTCTGGATACTTTTACTTGTTTTGAAAGGAACCTTTATTTTAGCTAGCAAACTGATTCCTGATTTTAGAGTCCTGTAGGAAAAAAAGGACCTACAATGTTCTGACGAAAGTTCATCAGTTAAAGCCAATGACCATGCTCTGCATACCCTTACAAACTTCTCCATGAAATGTGCAGTGGAGCTAGCTATAATTAAATATATGCAGATATCACAATAATAAGAGCTTGATTAACTCAATTCTATAGGAAGCTGCATATTAATTTCCATAATGCTTAAAATTAGATGAGTTCCATCTGAATTTTAACATTTTCCCTTGCCAAATGAAGATGCTAATCGCACTATTCAAATGTTTGAAGAGAGGACTGAGAAGCTTAGTGCAGACAAAAAAAATCTATAGTGTTACCATTTTAGCAATACTCATGTGCCCGATGTAACCAATCATGAATGAAGTCCTTTTACTTAAATATTTGGAAAATGTCTAGCACATCTTAACAAACCAGAATATTTTATATTCATCTGCAGAGAATTAAAAAGAAATGGATGCTTTCTAAATAGATTACCATGTTATTTATTCTTCTTGAGGGAGAAAGTCATCATAATTTGTTTGAATGTAATATTAGCTGAATTTTAGAAGATGTTTATCTAAATCCTTCTTAGAGAAACCATACATGTTTTGATATCACTATTGACTAGTGGTTATTTTTTGGCACAAAAGATTTGTTCTACATCTGGATGTTGAATCATCTACATACCAATAACTATTTTATCAAGCCAACATGATACATGATTACAATAATCAACACAATACTAGAATCAAGATACTCTTTTTGAAGAAAAAGATGCTACTTTCCTATGATATTTCTTTGGTTTTGCTCAGCTCCTGTAGCTAAAATGAAAATTTTCTTTTCCATACAGCTTGTTTCTAATCCAGCTTTTGGGGATGTGTTTGGCTTAGTGTTTGTCCTGCTTAAAATTGAGTTTGCTAGCTGTAAATAGCTACTGCTACTTTCAAGATCTTTTCAATTTTGGTACTGAGGGAAATAGCCCAGCCAATTTCATTCCCAGCATGTGTCATGGGGGTTAAGGACAGTAAAGTGTTGTTTTATTTCTTCTGGAGTTCCTATTTTAATGTATCGTGCTTTAAGTAATGTCCAGTGAGAAGTCTGAGATGATTCCTTACTGTAACAACAAATAAACCACCAGACTATGGAAAAAAGATTCTGTGACAGCATTAGAGAATCAATGGTTTTCTCTTAGTCAGGCTTCTCCTACAACAATTACAGCCGGTTTTAATCCTGCTATTTTAGACTTCAAAGCCTTTAGGGAGCCAGTTTTCATTTACACCTTATTCTCCTGCTAAGAGAGATGGCATGATGCATAAAAAATTATTTGAGAGGATGTAGAGGTGATTTCAACCCACTACAGTACAAACCTATTCTTTTTATACCTCCTGGCTTATGTCTCAGTTTATTGATTTCAGGATATCATCAAGTGTCAGACACTTATTTAAAAATCATCATGTCAGAACGAGAACATTGCCATGTAGGTGCTGTAAAAATTACACAATCTTTGGCTAAATCTTGATCACTGAATTTCTGAACAGACTGATGATGACAGCTATCACGGTGAAAAATGTCATAATTTCTGACACATGGTATGTGTTCACAGAAAGACTGTAAACCACTACTCCTGCTGTTCCTAGATATTTAGGATGCAGATTGCTATTTTGCATAATTATGGCTGCCACAAAAGATTAAACTTGTACTAAAAATATATATCACTATCTAAACACAGAATGTGGGCTTTTTTCATTGCTCTTGCTCCCTCCTATCTCTATTCAATCTATATCTCATTCTCTTTCTATTGTGCTGCCTCTGTTCTCCTTCCCAGTCATTCTTTTCTTTGTTCAGCTTTCCTTTAAACCTTTATTATTTCTCTGTGCCCCTGTATTTCTAAATCATTGTTTATTTGGGGGAAGAAAAGTTCTTTTCAGCCTTTTTATTTTCTGGTTTTGCATCATTCTCAATTCCCTTTGCTTGTCTCCTTTTTTTCCCCTAATATTACTTGATTCTCCCCATTTCACATCTTTGCAAATTGAAGTTCTTCCCTCTTCCAGAATTCCTGGTTTTCTGTGCTTCCTCCAACAACTTATGTTGCTGCTTCTTCTAATAATTGATTGAATGTTCTTCTGCCTCCTTCCAATGGATTGCGTGCGGGGGTTTTTTTCAAAATTGTGAAATTTTGAAACTTTGTTTTAAGCCAGGCTCAAATAACTGGAATAATTACATATTTAATGTACATAACAATTACAATAAGCAAAAGTCCTTAAACCATCAACAGATATGTGTCCAGTACTCTATTTTTCTGATCAGTGAAAAACAAGAGTGGGCTGGAGATTTAGCTGAAGAAGAGTTAAAGAAAAGACTATTGAGAGTGTTCAAGTTAAGTCACGCTTCAGCAGAAGTGGAAAAGCAAAACTCTGTGAAAAGGGGCTGTTAAAAATTTCTGTTCTTACAGGAGAAGTTGGACTTTGGATCCAGTCTTCATATAAACTTTCTTAAATTTAAGTATTTAATATGTTTCCTTTCACTTTTTATCTGATCAGTCCTTCATCTACTGTTTCAACTTTTGCCCTTGAGCATAAACAGAAATTAAGCTAACCTTTCTTGGCCTTTAATTTCGATAGTTTTTAAATGGATCTAGTTATCATTTAACTGTCCTGATAAGGCATTTACAGTTTGCTTACTAATTGTAAAGAACATCAAGATTATCTGCTTCAAGATAATTTAAATGCAAACCATTGTAATTTGCAAAAGAACCTGTGCCCTCAGAATTAAGTAGTTCATTACTCAAACATGTAGCCTTCAAAGTTACTAGGTTTAGAAAAATCTATATCTGCTTTAGATATTTCATTTACATGACAGAAAATTACTTTTTTACTTGCCAACTTGTTATTAGTATGTCATACACTGGTTCTGAAATATCAACTTCTTGTTATGCAATTCTTAAGCAGAGAAAGATTTCAAAATTATACAAATTTCAAGACTTGTGTTGTGATTCTCTTACTTTCTGCCCTATGTGCATGTTGAAGCACAGAAAGCACACTGGCTTTTTTGCTACCTAGAAGGAATCTATAAATCAAATAGAACTTTCAATATCTGGTTGGCACTGGCAATCTGCTCTGACAGACTACAGTATGAACAAGCTGGTAGTCGAGTCATTATCAAGGTCTTGCATCCTGCACTGACTTCTTCTTAGCAGTTAAAAAAAATCTGTTTGTACAATCCCTGTTTTAAGACTACAATATTAAAAATCTTGGCTATGAATGTTTAATGTTGCTTAATTAATTTGAATTGTACTAACCATTAGATTTCTAAGGTGACTGAGATACCCAGGGCCTCATAAGTAGCAATTAAGACTGTGAAATGGAAATTGTGATCAAAAAAGTAGTGCACTGGTGCCTCCATCTCCATATTCATTGTTGCACTGTAACATTATTTGGAAAAGAATTTGAGCAACAAATGCCAGTAGACCTACATCATAGGAGACATGATTCTTTGTTTTGTTTGAAGGCCTTTTGACCTGCCTCATGTGCCTGAGCAGGGGGATGACTCCACTTGGCCATTGTACACCCAGACAGTCTTGGTAGTGTGCTCAGTGGGACTTTTAGGCACTGGGATTTTTTTACCACAGCACAGGTGAATTGCCACCTGCTACTGCTGTTGCCTTCCAAATATACATAAATATAGATGGGCAGTTTCTACTCACGAGGTTTTTCCTATTTAAGCCACTGAAGGAAGGAAAGGTCAAAACAAAAGAAATATTAGTATTCTGCTAATGTGGCACTGGGGTCTGTATAAAGCCTAAATTTCAGATCCTCAAAGGATTTCTTTGCACATCTCATTCAACTTCACTCACAGTTATTCGGTGTCTCTGTGTGTCTGGTGGCATGTGGCCACTGAAAATCAGAAAAGATGGTAGTATTCAATTCACTGGCCATTCACCAACTTCATCTCCTATGTGGTTTGTATATAGTGTAAAAATAGAAGGCTCTGCTTCTGCAGTCTGTTATAACATCCATTACAAGCCTGAGAAACCCAACAGGGATATTAGTGTGTCTGTGATATTGATTTTGTGAAGGAAAAGAAACATTTTAAGTTTCTAATAGGGAACTAAGAGTAAGAAGAATATGTTAGTTGATTTAAAATCTTTCTAACTGAGTGGTCTGTGAGTTTCTCTGAGTTTAGTTCAAAACTCAGCAAGAATTTGACTTCTAGCTACAGTCCATATGATCTAGCAGGAATTTAGGCAGAGATAAATCCAATTTCATGAATTTTGTTCAGAAACAGCAATAAAGCTAAAAAAATATTGAATTAGATTTTCTCTGTTAGACTAGGGCCATCACTACATTCTTTCCTCCAAAATGCTTTTGCGAATAATACACTCTTTCTGGGTTAACTGTAGAGTTGGTTTTAGATTTAAAAAAAAAAAAAAAAAAAAAAAGTTGGCTTGCTAATATTGGTTTTTGTGCATAAATTGCTATATAAGTTCAAACTATTGTTTTTTTTTTTTAAAGGAGCAGATCATCCACAATAGAACTGGCGCAGTATCTAGGGGGATATAAAATCATATCCTAAGAAGGTCACTGTTATAACATGTTTTTAACCTTAGTTGCATCAGTATGGCATTTGCCTCATTGTCATCTTTTAGTACTCCCTCCAGCCTCATGCTGAAAGACAACTTTCAGATGATTTAGCTGTCAAATAATTTTTCTGAAAGCAGCAAGATAACCAGAGAAAGCATAGCACATGGGGCTGGAAAGGCCCCCAAGATGTCACTCAGTCTGTGTAAGCTGGTCTAAGGCAGGGCCAGCTGCTCCTGAATCACATATTTCAGATGTCTGTCTGTTATTTTTCTCTGGAAGCCCAACATGACAGCTCAGTATCAAGTTAGAGACCAGGAATTTGTTTCTAACTGTAAGGGTAGGGCAGCAAGGATGTAGCTGCCTGGAGAACCTGCCAGGTGGGAGGTTTTTGACTGTGAATGAGACAAAGATTGTCCAAGCGGGATGGAGTCAGCAGCAGCTGAGCCTGCCTTGGGGCAAGGAGGTGGATTGAATGAGCTTGTCAAGACAGGAAACAGGAACTATGTGACATAGCCCAGTGTCCCTCAACAACAGCCCTCAGCACTCTCAATGTTGATTACCACACAATGTGGTGTTTTCCCAAGAGGCTGTCCATCATCCAGATCACTGGTGCTGCCTTTCTCTACACATTTTTACCAAGGAAGTGATGTTGTCTTCAACCCGTTGAAACTTGGGCTAAATGTATCCTCTGTGACTTCTACTTTTGAAATCACTCTAAACTAGCTCTAAATAAGATGTATTTGGCCCTGCTGGCAGGTCCCAAATATGATTATGACTGCAGCTGTTCAAGCCAGAAAGGTTGAACCTATTTGTGCCACTGAGCACGAGCCAGCAGTGTGCTCCTGCAAGGAAAGCTGAAAGGACATTGGGCTGCACTGGCTGCAGCATAAGCAGCAGCTTGAGGTAAGTGATTAGCCTGGCACTGTGGTAAGGCTTTATGTACATCCTGTTATGGATCTCCTCCCTTCACTGCAAGCAGAATATCAACAAAGAAGAGAGTCCAGCACACATGTACCAGAATGTTTAGGGGCATGGGGTATATGCCTTACAAACAGAAATTAAAGGAGCTGGGTTTATTCATCCTAAAGTAATGTCAGGGAATATTACTTACTGTCTTTGTGCATCTAGACAGGACTTGTCGAGAAGATGAAGCCAGCGTCTTCTCAGAGATACACACTGGAAGAATGAGGCAGTGGTCACAAGCTACAGCAAAAGAAATCCCCATTAGTCAGGAGGGGAAAAACAATGGAGTGCTCTAGTTTAACATGGCAAAGCAATGGGAGTTGCTTTTTTTGAGATTTTCAAACCTTACCTGTAAAAAGTTCTGAGAAACCTGGCGTTAGCCCTGCCTTCATTACCAGGCTGGCACAGATCACCTTCAGAGGTACCTTCCAACTCCAATCTTTCTGTGGTTCTGATTCAGCCACTTTTTATGCCTAGTTACTCTTAGACCTTCAGGAAAGAAATGTCTTAGAGAATCATAAAACAGCCCAGGCTGGAAGTGACCTCAGAAGATCATCTGGTCCACAAATCTTTCATGGGAAAGAGAGCCTAGATGAGATTACCTATCACCCAGTCCTGCTGCACCTTGAAACCTCCAGTGGTGGGCTCTACCACATCCCTGGGGAGGTTGTTTCAGAAAATGATTGTATCACTGCAGAAAAATTTTCTTGCATCAACAGGAAACCTCTCCCAGTACAATTTGTGCCTGTTGCCCCTTGTCTTCTCCATGCAGCTCTCTGTGGAGGGAAAACCTCTGTCCTTTTTGTAGTCATCCTTTAAGTGCCGGAATACTTTAAGTACTATGAGGTCCCCATTCCCTTCTTCAGGGATGAAAGACATCATTTCTTCAAGTCTTATGGGGCAGGTACTCCAGCCCTTCACAGCCTTCCTCTGTACCTTCTCCAGTTTGTATCTTTCTTGAAATGTGGGGCACCTGAACTGAACTCCAGGTGTGTCCTGACCTGCACAGAGTAGACAGGATCTCTGCCCCATGGATCTAGCCCAGGATCCAGTCTGCCTTGGTTGCTGCAGCCGTACTCTGCTGCCTCGGGCTCAGCTTGTTGTCCCCCAGGTCAGCAAGGCTGCTCCCAACCACACAGATCCCAGCTTGTACTGGGCTTTTTGGTGGTGTCATCCCAGAGCAGGACTTTGCACTTGGTAAATGACCTAAATAAAATAAAATCCTTTGTATCTTTTGTATATGAGAGCCACTTTAGCCGAAAATGTGTGGGAGGAGAAATCATGAGACGTGTGAGACTCCATATTAGAGTGTAAAATAGGATTCAATAATTCCCAGGACTCCTGGAGTGTATTGCACAATATGATTATTAATAATAATAAAAATAATAACAACTCCTGTAACTTTCTTTTAGTATTACATTTGTCCTCCATTGAATAATAATAGCATTGTTAGGCTAATTTTGAAAGGATTTGGTGTAGTCTGAGTATGAGCTAAGAAACTATGGTTATGCCAATGGAAATGAGAAATCAAAGTCTTTTTATAAAAGACTACACTAAGGAAATGATCCAGTGCTCAAACTACTCTTTGCCTTGTTTTCTGGAATTCACAGTCTTCCCTGTGCCATGTTTTATTAGGAAAAGCCAAATGTCTTTTTTTCCTTACTGAGCAACTTAGTGAATGAGTGTGTTATATATAATGTTTGAAAGGAAACTATAATATGTGTGTTAATCATCAATCAGAAGCACTCTTCACTCTTGTAATCACCATCATATGAAGACTGAGGACCTGTAATTGACCAATAGAAAAAAAATCAGCTATGATTGATTTTTGCCTTAATGTGGAAAGTTATGTCAATGACACCACTTCTAGTAGTAATGTTTCTCCTGATCCAGAACATACATCTAAATCTCAAAGATGATTTGAGCCTTTGTGCTAGAGAGATTTGTCTGATTCTAAGAATGCAAAATTACTTTTTTTTTTTAGAGGTCAATCTGTAATAGTATAGTGTGGTCGAAATTACTACTGTAATTATTAGCATAACATAGCAAAATTAAATGCATAAATCAGATTTTTATATGCATACAAACACCAATAATATCTCTTATACTTAAAGTAATTAGTCAACTGGTGTTTTAACTGAAATCAAAATAGAATTTTTAACTAAAAACAACAAAATAACAATATCAAAGTTGAATTTATTGTTTTAAAATAAAAAAAATTAAAATAAAAAGCAGCATATAGTCTTGCAATTTTCAAGTGGAATAGGGACTTCTGTCCTTCCTCCTTACGAATTATAAGACACCATAATGTACAAACTATGTTGTTTTTTTAGTTCTGATCTGCTGGATGCACTGAGCACCCATCTCCCTTCCTGTAAATCCTCTGTCTTTACTTGCTGAAAAACTTCGGGTAAAGAGCCCATTTGGGACATGAATTCCACTGTCTTCCTTCCCTCTACTGATGATGTGTAAGTGAAGGGACACTTTTTCCATATGATTACTCTATCCTTTATATACCTTTGACACTCAGGAAATGTTCCTAGAAACTGTCACATTATTTTATCAGCCTGGTAACAAACATATCTCTCATAATCATTTCTCACAAATATATAAAAGATTTTCCATTTTAATATGTGAAAAGGTGTTTAAATTGATAATTTTTGTGGTAGAATAAACAGCATTTTTTTCGTACACTTGTCTCCAGCAAAAGTTGCCTGTTTTGTCTGAGAAGCTTTGGCATTCCTGCAGTGAAAATAATTTATCTCCTTTGAAAATTGCTTTTGGTTTGTAGAAGAAGTTAAATGAAGCTGAAAGGTTCAGTTGCACTGCGAATTGGCAGAAATATTTTTCATTTGCTCAGATTAGTTTGAATTTTCTGCACATTTCTGACAGAACAGTAAAAAGACTGCACATAAGTAGGCATATATACTATATTTGTAAGCTTAGCTTAACATCTGAGACAGTAAACACCATATCTAATGCATTTATCATTTTATATTCTTTCAATTTGGTGTAAATGTCTTGTACAATATTATTTAATGTTGAAGCTACAGGGAGAGTTGGAAACTGAAAGCCCAAGAGGCAATATTTAAACCAATATGATGTAGTTCCAGCCCACAGGTCCCAGATCTGAGCTGACTTTTGGATTCTGCTGATGTTGCACTACCAGGAAAATTAATAATACACTAGAGGAAATTATGTCCAGTATTTCCAAATCCAAGTACTTGAGCAGGTACTCGGGTTACTCAGTAGTTTGGGGTTTGTGCGGGCTCCAGTGAAAAGGTGAAACACAAATAATCACATATTTTGGCCTACATAGATTGCAGAAGAACTTTTTGCTAGTTTCTCTCACCAGTGTTTGCAACTCTCATAGGGGTCAGAATAATGGAATGGTTCATTTCCATGCTCTCTAAAATAATAAATACAGTCATTTATAGTCATTTGGCCTGGGGTGGGAGAAAAAAATGCATTAGCAAAAGGTAAATAATATTTTTTCCCCATTCTGCAGATGCTGCAGTTTATAAATTCAGATATATTTCATGGATATGTATGCATATGGAAGCCCATATGGAAAATTTTGTTTTAATGAGTGTATGCACTTCCACACATTTTATTGTGATGATTTCCAGCAAGTTATCTAAGAAACATATATCTCTAAGCCTGTGCATAGTCAATCTTGTTCCAGCAGCACTGTTTAAAGAAGGCAATCAGGTTCATGGCCACATCCTTTGCAGTGTTGGGCTTTTAGGGTGCAGCCCAGGACTGCCTGAAGCACTTGAAGCAGTGCGCCAGCGGTTTTAACTCAGACCCAGTGGCTGTGCCTTGTGATTTTTGTCCAGGCTGCCTCATGGAAGGCTGAACAATCAGCAGCAATTTGGAGGCACAGCAAGCACCTGTGGTAACCTGCATCCTGATGAGCTGCCTCCAGACTGCAGGAGCATTTCACCTGTACATCCTCAACGACAGCTTAATTTTGTCTCAGTGGGGTCAGCAGCAGTGCAGCCATGGAAACAAAGTAGTCTCATGGGTGGGATGGAAGCCTGAGAGCTAACCTTACCCATTATCCAGAGATGACTCCTGAGAGCAGATACAGACTCAGATTAAATTGCAGATGGGAAAATATGGGAGTGCAAAGCAAGACCTAAACTGTTTAAATGTAAACTCAGCTCAGTCATCCTTACACCCACCACCTTCCCAAGATGCCAACTATATGAGCCAGTTTGTAAAGCAATGCCATCTCCCTCTGTCTGGATAAAAATATTCTTTGAAGATTATTTGAAGGAAGCTGAAAGGAGCCCTGAGCTCCATTAAATTGGGATAGAATGATGATAATGGATAGTCCAGGGAAAAGACTAAAAAGTTACTAGAATCTGGTATAATGTGGTGATTTCTCATATGCAAAATTGGTGCAATCATAAAAAATATTGATATCTCACATAACAGTAAGATCTAAGAAGTTTCTTAATATAATCTGCCAATATTTTTGATTGAATACTTCACTCTGATACATTCTGCCTTGTGTTTAATGAATAAATAATTAGTCCATCCATTAGTGGAGAATGTGAATTATTTTCTTATTTCCATTTAGAAGAATTAGGTGAAATTTGATTTCAACTACATTTCGTTCTCTTATTATGACAGGAAATATCAAAATTTCCTTAATCAAACTAGCTCTATTTTCTTCCACCTTAGTTCTGAGTAGCCCAAATTAATTCATTCCCAGGGATGCACCATAGGTAATGATAACTCTAAACCTCCTGGCTATCACACAAAAAAACTGTATTAACATCTTCCACACCACAGAAATGAGTCTTTAATCTAGATGGTGAAGAGATTTAGCTAATCATGCTAAAAAAATTGTGGACATCTGCCTCTGGAATGCCCATCCCTATGCATACAAAGGAAGACTAAGATTCTCATGAATACCTCTGAGTTACTTGTGCTAGAATTGTCCAGAGTTGCTGCAGGAGGCTGCTTGTTTGCCAGCTGTATTGAAATGTTTTTCCTACTAATCAATACAGCAGTCACACTTAAGGTTGCTGAAATAGGCAACAGACATAATGAAACTGATCAAAGTGTAGGAAAGATACCAGTTTCTCCTTAGAGCCCACCACTTTTTCTTTTTTTTCCAAATCTATATCTATTTTTTATTATTTTACATTGAGATTCAGACTTTAAAGTGAATTCTGATGCAAACAGAAACATTGCCAAATCCACTACTTGCTACATAGACTATTTCCAAAGTAATTTCTTTTTCAATAAAAGGCAAAGTCACAGTGCTCAGTAGTTAGATGTGGAAGCCATAGCCAAGTTGCAAGGATTCCTCAGATTTCCTGTTGCATACAGCGGTGGTGGGTGAAACAAAGAAGAAAATGAAGCCCTGACAAATTATTATATTCCCTGGGTAGATTAAATAAATATGCCCTAAAGCTTCAAAAAAAGGTAACAATAGTCTTTATATTTACCTAAATGTGTCAGCAGCAGTGATTGAATATAAGAATGAAAAAAAATACATTTTTTTACAAGCAAGTAGACAGTCATAGTTAATGTATTCCCTAATTTTTAATCTAAGAGGTAATACATGACATCTTCATGGATATTCAGAAATCAAGCTGGGTTTGAAATAAGCAATCTCTACCATAAATTAAAATTGTTTTCTCCTAAAATCATATTACTCTACCCATCATTAACTTCAGTGCCTCACAGTAGGTTGTAATTTAATTACTTCATCGCATCATTTCATCACATTGTATTCACTAAAAAAATCTTAAGGCCTCTCTATTTTACATGAGTTTACCTAAAGCATTTTGAACTGCTCCTTTGCACTGTTGATCTCTGACTGTGTTTGCCACTGACTCCCTAAGATTAGCAGACTGCAGGTTTTTAATAGAGATGGAGAGGGATGGGCAGGTTGCAGACTGGCTTTCCCAGCCTGGGTGCTCTCCTCTGCTCTAGGAGAGCCTTCAATGGGGATGAAGATAAAAACAGAGTTCTTGTTATGGCTGTGAAGAATCTCAAACACTCCTTGCCACCATATTAAAGGAACTTGTCTCCGTATTGGGAGTCTTCTGCTGCTGGCAGCATTCTTTAACTGCACTTGCCTCTGGAACAGGTCATAGATGCATAGGCAACATAGATGCATAGGCATATTTGTTTTCAAATTTTTCTGTGGTCACCAACAAATAACAGACCCACTTTTGGTTTCAGTCTTCTTTGTAAAGGGTAACTCACTGAGTATATAAAAGCCCTTTTAAGTTATTAGCATCAGGCTTTAAAACTCAGAAGTTTTACTCAGGAAATTGCATCTCCACAGAGTAGTGTGTGCCATCTTTGAAGCTCTTTTCTTCCCCTCAATGATAAAGTCTAGAATTTCCATCCATTTCCCATATTTATTTTCTGTTATGATGAACTGGGGACAAAAGTTCAGACTCTGTTTCACAGTGCTCTATTCCATTTTCCTTGTTTGAAACTCAAGCTTTCTACTTGGGTACTTGGGTGACTATTTTGGACAGACTGCTCTAGTATTTTTATCTTCATAGGATTCTGAATTTAATGATCATAATCTTACAGTCACACAGTCTGTAGGGATTCTCCTTCAGATACCAAACCAAAAAGAGCTATGCTTAGAAGTAGGGCAGGCATTGCTTTCTGTACCTGCATTGAATGGAAAAACTTGATTTAAAGTATGGAATTACTGTTCTCAATCAAATAAGTATTGTCCTTGTTTTCAGTGTTCAACACTCATTATTTTTTTCCTCTTTCTTTCTGTTTGGCTGAAAGGGTTTCCTAGCACCTTGGGGAAAAAAAAAAGAAGATGGCAATCATTATGCAGCTACAATAAAAGATTTCCTCACCCACTAACATGGCTGAGGCATTTCCATTTCAATCACAGAATAAAGAAAAAAGTGTACCTGGAACTGAAACATATTTCCCTGCAATGATCACTAAGACTGGTAATCCCTCTTGCTGCTTTTGCTTCCTTACTTGTTTCTCCTAGGGACCGCAACACCTAATTTAAACAAGGAGCAACAGATATTTCTACATCTCTTGGCTATGAGTTGGAAATCTGAGTTTCCTGGTGGTGATTATTTGTGTGAAGACAGTGAGGGTTCAGAGAAATTGGTCCTGCATTGTGAGCAGGACAACCCTGCGGTGAGAGTGCGGGCATATGTTTATAGCATTATTGCTCTGCCTCCCACTCAGCCACTTGATGCAAGCTATTTTGGCATATTGCTGTCTGTGAATGTCATGGAAAATACTGTCTGCCTTGCAGGATACCAGCTAATATGTTTATGATATTTAAGCACTCTTTCTGTTATTTCTGTCTAAGGTTTTTTTGTTGTTGTTGTTTTTCTTTATTTTCACTAAAAGGAACTAGAAAGAAAATGCGTCATTCTTCTCTCCAGTAATAATATATTCTGCTTTATACAAGTAAAAGATATTACAGACTATCCATAGAAGAGTATTTATTTAGGTTTGTACAACTAACAGTTTTAACAGCTAATAATGACTTTTCCTGCAAAGGAATGTAAAATGGGGAGGATATAAGGACTTTTATCTCCCCCTGTCCCACACATTGTATGTGACTTTCAGTAATAATCATAATATCCACACAGAAAGACAGACAAAGGGCAGCTTGTCTCACATCCTCAGAAACACACCATCTGAAGGAAACTGAAGACCCATCCTCAAAGGGTGCATATTTCAGTTTAGTTAAGGAAGGTGGATTTTGAGCAAGTCTCTGTTGTCTTCACTCAGAACACTTTAGGTTATGTTGTGCAGCAGTTTTAGAAGTCTAGGATCCCCCAGTGAAAAAAGGCACACCCTAAGAGCATGCATAATGCATGTCAGTGACCAGGGGATTCACTCTAAGGGGCCAGGCTAGAGTGAATGTACAGCAAAGCCCCTGAGGTGTGTATAATATGGATGACAATACCACAGCAACAGTAGTTTTGCTTTCAAGACCAGTTCTTATCAGGAAATGTTGCTGTTGTTTCTTTGGGACTGATGTAGACATAGACTCAGTTGTACAAGTCATAAGAAACTGGAAAAAACAGGATGCATCGGGGAGTTGCTGAACATGTATTTCTGCATCACAAAACCCAACCAAAAGTGTAGAAAAAGCTGTATCCCAGCATGCTGTGTTTGGAACAGAGTTTCTCCTTTACCTATTCAGTTTCAGCAAATTGCAATGATGCTTTATCTTGTGTCTCTAGTGTCTCTTCACTTTCTGCTGCCTGATAATCGCTTTTTCCTTCTATCTTTTGCTTCCAGCAAAATGACTTAGCTCTCTTATGGTAATCAGGCTGGCACTTGGCAAAGCCTTCATTTCATGGGCTCATTTTTTGGTGCTCACCATGGCCAGGTCATGGCAGGGTTTGCTGTTACTCTTTCATGACAGTCCAGTCATTTTACCTGAGGGGCAGTAGCCAGAATGGTTGGAAAAGATCTGGAGAGTCAAACTTGTGATTTGTATAGAACACATTATTGTCAAAGGTCAAAGAAAAGTGTGCATGCCGGATTGTTTTGCAAAGGTCTGCAGGATAATTTTCTTTCTTTTTTTCCCTATTACCTAATCTTATCTTTTTTATGATAGAGGAGGGACATTATCCCAAAGGTGAGTTAAACTAGTTACCTTCTAATTCCTGGTTTTATATTTAAAATCCCAAAGGTATGACCATGCAGTAATTACTATATATTGTTTTGTAGCATTATCAGTGAAACTGCTGTATTTTTTGCAGTACTGAGAGTCTTGTAAACTTGTTTCCTGATAAAGCCCTTTGGGAGTCCTAAATATTTCTAGCATGCTCTGAATAAGATGGAAGAAGGAAGAGGGAGATAAGCTATAAACAAAGACTCTCATTTTAGTGTGACAAGTTGTGAGTCATCATTAATTACTGCAAGCAAGGCAGGCATCAAGAGATGTATTTGTGAAACATGGCAAAGTGTTGGCAATTGTTGGCCACAGGCAGAGTTTTTAAATTGTTCACTTACAGAGAAGGGCAGAATGTATAAATTTTAGTTAGACAGCATGAAATTATTCTTTTGTTATTATATGAAATTTATTCAGCCTTTGTCTCCCAGTCTCAAAAGGTAGGGAGCTATTGAATATAAATAATTTTTAAAGATCAATAAATGCACATGTATACAAAAATCAAAAGTAGTGTCTTTGGACCAGAATATTTTTCATATTGTCTCTTTGAACTATCAGCAATGGATGATTGGATCTGTAATTACCATTCCCAGGAAATTCTGTACATGGACACAAAAAGGGCATATGTTTAAATATAACTAATATTTTTTGTGATTCTGACCAGTAACTCAAAATATTAAGAGAAAGAGTGAGTGGTTACTATATAATTTAAGTCCTTGATGTGAGTTATTTTTGGTTTTTTTTGCTTTTTGGGTTTACTTTTTTAAAAATAATTAAATATTTTTCATTGTATGAAGCTGTGTGTCTCTGCAGTATGAGCACCAAGTAGAGTTATTAATGTATTTTCTTTTTCTCTCTTGAACTTTAAAAGAATAGTAGGATTTTCTTCAAAAGCTACATTGTTCACAAGGAATTTGCTAAGAGATTTCTGTTCAGAAACAAGAGGTAAAAGAAACTGAAAGGGTTTATGAAGAGGCCTGAGATTAAGCTAAAAAACAGTCATCCAGTCTCTTTGGTCTTAACTGGAAGTGTTCTAAAACACTGTGCTTAAAAGTGATGTACAACATGAAAAGGAAATGAAAATTGGTAAACTAAATAGTTTCCGAATGAAATCATGAGTCTACTATGGTAGATTTGAACTTAACTGGTACTTTTCTTCAGCCAAAATTCTGATCATTCAGATGGAATATACACGCTAAACCATAAAAAAACAAAACCAACAACACAAACAAATAACCAAAGAGTGGTCTACTGATTGCTAATTGGAATTGCTACCCTTTTCTTCAGTGAGGAAAAGGACAAGAAAAAAATTGTGTTTTATAGGTGAAGAATCTCTGAGTGCTTATGGGAAAGAGGCATAAATTCTAAATGTGCAGTCCATTTTAATTTTTCATTTTCAAACACTGGAGTTTAAACACAAAGTTTGGTGTATTGAGAGAATTACATCTTAGTGGGACCACAGGAAAAAAAATAACTTTGTGTGTGAACCATCATAGAATGGCTTGAGTTGGAAGGGATCTTAGAGACCATGTAGTTCCACTCCCTGCCATGGGCAGGAGCACCTTCTACCAGAGCGCATTACTCAGATCCCCGTCCAACCTGTTCCCCTTCAGGGATGGGGCATCCACAGCTTCCCTAGGCAATGTTCCAGGTCATCACCACTCCCACAGCAAAGAACTTCCTCCTAGTATCTAATCCAGACCTGCTGTCTTCTAGTTTGAATCTACCCTTTACTGTCCTGTCACTACATGCTCTTGTGAAAAGTCTCTGTCTATCTTGTAGGTTCTCTTCTCTACTGGTAGGCTACAATTAGGTAACCCCAAAGCCTTCTTTTTTTCCAGCTGAATAAACTAATTTACTTTCCTTGTGTCATGGGTTGACCAGGAAGTGAGTTTTTGGGAAGTTGCAGCCAAAACTAATCAGTGATCAGATGTGAATATTGGCACCTCTTGTGTCCACTGAAGACGTGGATACGCCTCTGAGAACACAGGGGTTAAAGAAGAGAACTCCCAGAGGGACTTTCTTTTTTGTTCTGGTCAGTGAAGAGATCGGCCCGGTCAGTGAAGAGGGGGAAGCCACGTGGCCTGGCTGAGGTGGGCCAGAAGGTCTGGACAGAGAGGGTGAGAGGAGTAGAGTTGGGCCCCTGCAGGACGGAGGGGTGGAGAGGCACTGAGATGTGTTGGGCAGCCCCAGAGAGTGGTGGGGGGAAGAGAGGAAGAGAGAGAGAGAGCAGCACACCAGCAGAGGAGAAGAGATGGGAGGAGGTGTCCTAGCCCTGGGCTGGTGGCTGTGAGACTTCACCTGTCCTCCGGGGACTAAAGCCATCTGGGCCGTGTGCTGGCAGCACGAGGAGGAGAAGCAGGAGTGAGAAAGTGTCCAGCTGTGCGAGTCCTGGGCAGGTAGAAGCTGAGATTTTAACCCTTTTTTCCTTGGATAATGGAAACCTTGCAAACACTGATCATCCTGGATCTGAATGAGAAGAGAGATAGAGATGAAGTAGATGGAAATGAGCAAGTGTGATGAAAGTTTGTGCAGCTGAAGGATGTCAGAAGATGTTGAGAAGAATCCTAGGTGGGAGGAGATGATGGAGTGGCCTATGGCTGGACTTTTCTTGTATAGCCATGGATGACACCATTTTTTTTCCTGTAACACAGAGACTGCATTTAAGGGGGAGGCAATGGCTTGGAGCCAAGTGAGGGCAGTGATGTTATGTGATGGAGTGGCAAACAGAGAGAAGGATGAGGAGGGTGTGGTGGTGCCCTCTGTCTTCAAAGAAGAAGAAGATCTCTGTTCTTGAGACCACTCAGCCTCAGGGGGTGAATTTGGGGGGGAGTGGTGTCCTGAAAGTGAGAGACTGTTGTTTTTTTGGAACTGACCAAAGCATCCTTAAAAGGGGAACCCTAGAAGCAGTTTTGGCCCTTGCACAGTGGTGAGAGCACTGGACATGGGAGAAAGAGGTCACGAGGGCAAATTTCCTCCGAGTGATGCCATGTGCGACATGGAAACACAAGAGGTTTCAACAGTGTTTCCTGGGAAGCCTATGGTACAAGAGAGACTCCTCTCTCCTTGATGAACTGAGAGTTGGTTATCTGAGGGGTGGTAACCGGATTGAGATTTTAAGGTTTTATCTCACTATGCTGTGGTGGAAATTGGGGGGAGGAGAAGGTTTTGGAAGATTTTCATTCTAAGTACTATGTGTGTCCTTTCTATTATAGTTGTAGGTTAATAAAGTTTTTTTTTTCTTTATTTTTAAGCTTGAGCCTGCTTTGCTTTGTTTCTGGTCACATCTCACAGCAGCTACTAGGGAAAATGCACTTTCATGGGGGCACTGGCATTGTGCCAGCATCAAACCCTGACACCTTGTAAGAGAGGTGTTCCATGCCTCTAATCATCTGTTAAATCAAGCAAATACAGAACTAATGAAACAAATTATATAAATGTATGTTGTGCATTCTTTCAAAATTTACAAAACTAACAAAAAATTTACACTGATAATGTGCAACATGATTCAAGTTAATTCTGTTTTCTTACTATGTGGTTCATTAATACACATGCATAAACTTACTTTTTTTCATATTAGGAACAAATTTTAAATGTGATAATATTTCAACTGCATTAGTTTCCAAAGGATACAATTATGTTGCCTACCTACAGACAGGTGCTATAATCATGAAGTCTTTCTCCTGCTGTAAATTGTCCTTTAACATTTTTCTTGGTTAAGTCTTAGTTCCTCTTCAATACATTAAAGGAGAATAATGAGATAGTGTTTAGAGGGTGTCCCTAGCATTGTTACCCAGTTTGAATTTCTCCTCTCTCTAAAAGATGGAAACAGTTTTTCTATGAGATATCCTGAGAAAATCTCTATATTTTAATGAAAGTCATCAAAATGAGATTAGTCTAAGCTATCAAAAGACAAAATGTAATCCTTTACCTCTCACCTCAGGACTCCTTTTATCAAACTTTTCACTTTAAATGTGAGACACCTTGACTTATTCCTGTATGTATTTAAACTCAACTGAGAGTAAAAGGCACTTCCCAAAGTGATTTTTTGGAACTTTGACCTAATTTCAGTACTAAAGCTTCACATTCTTAAGTTAGTCATACTATACTTCAACTCACCTCACTTTTTGGGGCATGCAGAGTGAGGTGAATAGAATGTCACACCATCTTCCAAAAAAGAATCTGATAATGATGATAAAAATATTTTGATGACATTAATATAATTAAGGCAAAAATATGTAATGCTGTGTGTTTCACAATTTCTTGCTTGTATTATTTCACATGAAAATGCGAGTTTGTTAACTATTTTATCTGGCTGCATAGTAATCACGTGTCATTTTGAAAGTGCTGCCTGAAAAGCAAAGTGTTTAGCAGACATACTGAAAAGAGCAAAGGGCTTTTAGGAAAGTAAGCCCTATGCATCTCCAGTGAAAGTCACAAAATTTAGGGGGAAAAGTTCTCTTTTATAATATTATGTTTTGTTTAATTTTCTTCTAATTTTTCTCTTTCATGACAATATAACCTGGTGACTAACATCCATACAAAATTGCTTCATATATTGGTCTGGTTCATCTATAATTTTTAAAACATATTTATTGGTTTTGATGAACCGACATACCAGAACAAATCCAAATTTCCTATCTGGTACAGTATCTGTACCATGTATGTAAATGGACAAACATTGGTAAACTAAAGCTAGCAGTTCTTAACTCCATAAAGTTTTACGGTGCTGTAACTGCTTAGGAAAAATTAGGTCAGTTCTTAAACAAGAAAAGGTTTATAAGTAGGTATGGTTGGAAAGGTTGGGCAAGCCTTTGGGTACATGAAATCATCATCAGTTTCAAACATACATGTGTCCGTAAGTTTGCTAAAATGTCCAGCTATACTGATCTATCAAGGTATTAGTTCTGCCTATAAATATTCTCTTGTGCTCTTAAGTATGGATATCTCTATTTTTGAATTCATTTTACAGGGTTCATAGTTGATTCCTTTTAAACACTTTCATAAAACTTACTACAATTTTATTTTGTTAGCACAGCAGGGTATCCTTCTTCCTAGCGGGAATTGCATTATTGTCATTGCTAGAAATCAGACTGGAGATAAGAGAACTTATTTATCTGTCCTTTCATATTCAAAATCTTGACATGATAAAAGCAACTTGAAAAGTAGATATTTGAATGAAAGAATGCCTTCTAAATATTTCTCTATAACACTCCTTATATTTTGAAGACATCTAATTAATATACCCATTAGCAAACGATATATTACAGATGTGATCTACACAATAAACCAGGGTTCCATGTTTTATTGGCCCATTATAGCTAAATCTGCATATAAAGAAAAGTGCCATTTACAGGTACCTTAAGATCAGAACAGTACTAGATTAGTTAAAATACATACATTTTAATACATATATTTGTGTTAGACAATAAAATGTAAGTTGTACATGCTAAAGCAAGCTCATTGTTTAGGCTTAACATAAGCAAACTTTGCATCTTAACAGTAAAATCAGTCAGCTTTCTTGTCAAGGACAATCATCCTTGTGCCATATTTACCTATGCAGTTATTAACACTTCTACATTACTAAAACTTATTTTGTAATTTAAGAGCTAATTTATCTTCATTAAGTTAATAAAATGTCTTAAATATTAGTATTTAGATAACTCAAATTTGAGTTTTTTGCAATTTCTACATCAGCACAAAACTCGAGGCAAGGGAATTAAATCAATTTTCTACACTGAAACCTATCCTCACTTACACCTACAGACCTGATGTAGCCTTTGTAGACTTGTTTCTTTCTTTTCAGGGGAAGGAAAACGGCACACATTAAAATTATTATTTTACCTTCCACATCAGGTGTTGCTATAGGATATATTTGTTAATTGAAAAGCTCTGAAAGTTCAATGGGATAACTTAAAAAAAAATTAAAGATGTGAGGCATAATAGATAATACAGAGGAATGTGTAATAAAATGACATAACTGCTCTTTTGCTTGCCTTGTTTGAAGTTAGGAGATAAACATGCAATGCTATAGAGCAGTTTGCATTGTGTTTCTAGGTTTCTGTTGTTTGTTTGGGTTTTTTTAAATGCAGATTTCTCCAGCATTATCTATACCAGCAGAAATAGCACTTGATTAAAATTGCTGTCAACAATAAAATCACATGTTCCCTCCTTGAATATGAAGCAGGACAAAAGCTACAAAGGCTAGAAGTAGGTGCTTAAAGCTTTAGCAAAAATTTGATAATTAGCACTGAAGAAAATTAGAGCTTGTCAACTGCTTTTAATTCACCTGTAAATTCACCCAGGGTTTTGCAAGATTAAACCAAGGACAAGGCTACCAATCATGGAGATTTACTCAGGTTGTCCATCAAGATTTTGAATAATTTGTTAAAAACCAAAATTTTGTCACAAGAGAAAA
Source organism: Peucedramus taeniatus (assembly GCA_013400575.1). NCBI lineage: Eukaryota > Metazoa > Chordata > Aves > Passeriformes > Fringillidae > Peucedramus > Peucedramus taeniatus. The sequence goes on along the minus strand of WBNO01016054.1, from coordinate 56,609 downwards.
GAGTATTTCTAGGAAATGAGGGAGCTGATTCATCAGAAAAAGGCATCATGCCTCGTAGTCCTCAAAAATCTTTACCAAGATGGGGATCCCATGGTCTGTCAAGCTGAATGTTTCAAGTTCAGTCTAGAACTAGAGAAGTAGGGAGCCTTCAGTTCCTTTACTAAGCACAGGAAATCTCCATGGGGGACCCTCCTGCTGCTCTCTGTGGCACACCACGCCAAATTAGCAAGGCCCCTTTGCCACCAAGAGGGAAGTCAACCTTGCCAGCAAGACACATCTAATGATAAGCATACTTAAATATTTAGAAAAATCCCCGATAATTCACTTCCTTCATTATGGAGAATTGCAGCCTGATATTCATATTAACAGGAATGATGCACTCACACTTCAGTGGTATCCACTATAAGGTGAAAATATCTACCAGTCCGTTACAGACACCCCCTTGAATGCTCTTGGGCCACAGGGGTTGAGGAAACCAGTGGAGTATCAAGATGAAAAGGTCTGGTGATAGAAAGTATTCCTTAAAGTATATTATTGCTATTATCAAAAATATTCATTCTCAAGCTGAACCACTTTTTTTCCACTGTGGTTGACACAGAGCAGTCTGAGAGACAACAGCTTATGTGAACTATAAAATTGCTGCCTCAAATTGGGAAGTAACTATGTTTATTTTCAAAAAGCTTTTGAGAGATAGATACAAATTAAAATACAAGTTAAATATTTGCCAAAAACTATTGACCCATTTCTAACAGAGTAGAGGGAATACCCAGCATTGTGTAGGAGCTATGCTCAAAACCTTGTTTATGGGGGAAGAAGAGCACCTTATATAATCTTGGAACTGATGAAGGAAATATTTTGTAAATATCCTTTTCAAATGTTTTTCGTGTCTTAGGCTCCTTGCAATTTGATTTGAGTAAGCTACAAAAAACAAATAAAAAGTCTATATAAAAGCTCATATAGAATGAAAACATGGAATCATGGAATCATAGAGGTTGGAAGAGACCTTCAAGATGAAAACCTGTTCCTTAACCTTGTTGGGCACCGAGGTCAGGCTTTCAGGCCTATAGTTCCCCAGATCCTCCACCCAGCCCTTCTCATGGATAGGTCTCACACTGGCCAATTTTCAGACATCTGGGACCTCCCATTTCGGCCAGGATTGATGACAAATGATGGAAAGCAGCTTAACAAGCACTTCCACCGGCTCTCTCATCACCCTAGGGTGAATCCCACCTGCTCCCATAGACTTGTGAGCATCTGAGTGGCACAGCAGGTTACTAACTACCTCCTCCTGGATTTCAAGGGATCCATTCCTCTCCCCATCCCTGTCTGCCAGCTCAGGAGGGCAGCTGCCCTGAGAATAACCAGTCTTACTGTTAAAGAATGAGGCAAAAAAGGTGTTAACTACTTCAGCCTTTTCCTTGACTTTGGTGGCTGTATTCTCCATCCCCTCATATCCAATATAGAGTGGAGGTTTTTCTTGCCACTCCTTTTTGCTATTAACGTATTTATGAAAACATTTTTGTATATGGGAAGGTGAGAAATTTTGGTTACGAATTTTTTGGAATTTAAAATTCCAAAATTCCATGTTGGGAAAGATGTATCTTTTTCTGAGTCAACTGTAACTGTAAAATTACAAGGACTTCTGAATTCAGAAGTTATGTGGAGATCGTCGTTCAAAACCTATTGGAACCAATGGAAAAACCTTTTGCTACATCAGAAAAGTAGAAAAAAATTTGGTTTCATTTTCCAAAATGTTACAATTAAATATTGATTTAGCTTGTTTACATCCTAAAAGTGACATTTGAGGATATTTTATGAAATTATTTATTTTTTGATAGTTAAAAAAATGCCTCTTTTGAAGCAATAAATTAGGTGCTAAACTGTCATACACCTAAAATCTAGCAGCAATTTAATTGAAAGAGCACAATAGTCAACCTACAGCAAACATGGCAAACTGCAGATATTTCTAACAAATTATCTCTGCTGTAACAAGGTCAGCTGGACAGCCCCACAAGGAGGCTGAGCAAAAATAAAATTGTGCTTCAGCTTTCAGTGTAACTACGGAAATATTACTTCCTGTGAAAATTGTGTGGAAAGATTTACAAACAGCTTTTCTTTTTTGTCCTCTGAGCAAGTAACATATCTGCAAATGTAGATTAAATGGTAAAATACCCACCACTTACCCATTAAATTAGCTGATTTGAATACTGATAACTGAATAGCAGAAATATTTGCATTATTTTTAATCTGATACTAAGGTACAGTAACGGAATAATGTCCATTTTGTATTTCTGCTGAAAAATCAGTGGAAGGTGGTACTATAGAAAGTCAAAGACATTAAATGTGTCTGTAAACTTCTTACTTCCATATGGAAGGAAAACAATAAATAAGTGATTAGATAATTATTATCTTATTCCAAAGAAATTAACAAAAACTTAATGCAATCAGCTGTCAGTATCTTCTTGGTTGTCCTGTCTGGAATATAGTAATTTCCCCAAATGTAATAAACTGTGTGTGGCTTTAAAAGAATATATTAGCACCCATCACTGATGCTTATTGGATAGGTTCCTTCCTTCATTTTGTTTCCTTCCAATACATTTAATTTCTTACACCTGGATCTAAGGTAGGTCTTGAGCTTCCCAAGACTTTTAACAAAAATTCCAGCTCTAACAGAGCAAGAAACTTTTTTTAAAGCTGTACAATTCTGACAGCAAAATTCAGTATTTTTTATAGGTCAAGGCAGAGTTCTATGTAAATGGATTTTTCTACTGTACATAAAAGAAGACCTCCTTTAGGGTGATTTTCTTAAGAGGTAAATATTTCAAGAATTTAAAGAGAGTTTTCATTTCCCTCACCCCCAGGTAAAACATAAAACATATGCATGGCCCTACCTGCCACATTTCTGCTTGCCTCTTGGCACTCAGTGTGAGGGAATACAGTGTAAAAGAGAACCTTGTAAAGCACATACCTCTTTGTGTAATGTTGATTATGAGTTCATAAACTTCCATGGTATTTTAAACATAAAATATAACACCATTCATTTTCCATTACAGAAAAGTTCCTTTTTAATTTTGAGGGGCCTGTGCTTTATGCCACAAAAATGGCATATCATTTATGTCTCTCTTTTTCTTCCCCACAGCCTTTTCCAGCAGGTCTCACTGTGCAGAGGGAATTCAGGTAATGCTCAGGAATGCAACACACATCCATGTCTTCAGCTAAGCCTTTAGATTGTAGGCAGCTACCTCTTTGATTTCCAGTCACTGCTCCATTGTAAGTAGAAGTAGATGTTGCCAAGGTTGAAACTCATTTTTCATGTGTGTTTGTTTTTTTTTTTTCCTACATAAATGGGAGTAATGTTGTTGATGAGGCAGACAAATTATTTTCCACTGATTATAGAGCAGACATTTTATAATCTGTGTGAATCATTGTGGCCTGTGTTTTCTTTCATCTTCTTCGCTGGATGTTTGAATAAAGCATGAAGCTGGTGAGCACTGCACATTAAAGCAGACTGCAAGGGTTGCTGCTGGGCAGCCTTCTGTCTGCATCACAAGCCAGATACTGTGAAAAGACGAAGTACTTGAGTCAAACATTAGTACAGGGAGGAAAAAATATTGGAGAATCACTACTGCACATGTCTAGAGCATGTCTAGAGCAAAACTGAGCATGTAAAATCACAGAAATGCAGAAAGGTCAGGGTTGGAAGGGACTGCTGGAGGTCATCCAGTCCAACTGTCCTGTTCAAGCAGGATCCCCTAGAACACATTACTCAGGGTTGTGTCCAGATCGTTCCTCAGTATCATTAGGGAAGGAAACTCCACAACCTCTCTGGCAAACCTGTACCAGAGCTCAGTCAGCTTCAAAGTAAAGAAGCTCTTCCTGATGTTGAGGTGGAACTTCTGTGTTCCATTTCATGCCCATTTCCTCTCGTCCTATTGCACAGCACTGAGAAGAGCCTGGCTCCTTCCTCTTGGCACCCACTCTGCAGACACTTATATACACAGGTATGGCTGCTCCTGGTTTGTGTTTGGATGAGGAACTGGATGACTTGGTGAGACATTCTTTAAAGTGTTTTCCCTTGATACAAGGGCAGACAGTTGTGTGCTGTGTTGAAGTGTCCCATACTATGAGGTGGTCTCTAGAGCAAGTAGGTCCCACATAATCCTTTCTTGGCATGTGTATCACACCCAACCTTTCTATCCTGGGCTATTTTTGCATATATGCAATAGTGTGAATGAAATAATTTATCCTGAGATATCTATTTACACAGGCAATAGCTCTCCTGGAAGTTTCCTGCCCACCTAGGGGCATTAAGGCTGGCACCTGGGAATATGCTGTGCCTCATAAACACTGGGGCCTGTGAAGGAGGACATGGTCTGGAAGAAAAGCACCTTGCTGACTGCTGGTATCAGAGGAGAAGCTCTTCTGTTCTGAACCTCTCTCTGAGAGACACAGAGGTATCTTCATCTCTACTCCCCTTCACACAAGGAATGAGCTTATCTCTAGCTCTGGACAAATGCAAAGGGTCAGAAAAACTTCTGCACTGGAAATAGCACTTTGACCTCTAGGGCTGAATGTGAAGGAGCACACAAGCATCTCAGCTCTCTCACTGTTGGTTATACATGCAGGAGGCAGTGATTAAAAACAATATTTTTCTTTTTTTTTTTTTTTTTTACCCTAAAAAAACCCAAAAGATTGAAAGAATTTCAGGACATAAACTTAGAGCAGTTATGTTCTGCAATTTTTAGCTTAGTGAATTCCCCAAGAATGCTGAGGTTAAATTACTTCTAGCATCCCCTTTCCAGGTATTATTTGTAAGAGCTTTCTCAAGATCTCAAAACCTTATGGATATAACGTCTGTGTAATATTAACATATTACAGCTCTGAAGGAAAAGAGGGGATAGTATCCTGTAAAGAATTTAACTGGCTAAAAAAATGAAAAGGAGTTGAGTTTTTCAAAGTCTACAATATCTATAAAAGAAGTACAATTCCATTTTTAGTCCCTGGATGCATTCTCGGTTCTGCACTTAAATTTTAAACTGCTGTTCAGAAACAAAATATTTTGGTTTTGTCTAAAGTATTAGAATTTTTGTCTAAAATATTAGAATCAGTGTTTTTGTGTTTTACAGCATGAATGGGAGAAAAAGGGAATTATGGAATAAAGAATTAACTTGAAAAATGATGTGGTCTTTTGTGGATGGCATTTAAGCTCAAGACATACATTTAATGTGATTTTGCATCTCTACAAATCCAGAGGGAGAGAAACTTGTCTAAAAGCATATTTTCTTTGTTAAATGTCTCTATGTAAAATTGTCTACCAAATGTTGCTGTGTTATTGTTAGACAGAACAATAAGTCATGAGGCTTGGGAAATATTCTGATTTCAAACATTTCATCATGTTTATTTTCCCTATTATGCAAATCTGTAGAGAATAAAAAGAAGCCCTGCATAGCAGTTTGTGATAAGTCAGCAGTATGTTTTGTCCATTGCTCTTCAGTTTTTCTAACCAAAACCTCTTGACTTCATTACATTCATATATTCTTGAAACTATTAAGTGATGAGGAGGAGCAGTTGTCTGTCATGAAAAAGCATCAGTTTATCTTGTTATCCTATTACAGTGTTTTCATGTCTGTTAGGAACTGGTTTTTAACATTACTCCTACACATTTGGTGACTGATATACTGATGAAAGGACCTGAACACACTTTGCATTGCCCATGACAGAATGAATAATAGGTAGCATATGTTTTTAAGATGCAGTAACAGATTCTACAGGGTCTTTGCTTTTTACCTATATGTGCAATCCAAACTCTTTTGAAATCAACATGCATCTTTCTGCTGCTTTTAATGAAGATAGAATTTTATCCTTTACAATACAGAATATGCCAAATTTCTTTGGTACCAGCTATATTTACATAACTTTCTTGCACCCCAAAGTTTAGTTGAGTAAAGCACCTTGTACTGAAAGGTGGAGGAATTATTTTAGAAGTTTCTTTTTGCAGCTTTAATTCTACAGGATCACTAGAGAAGAAGTAACATATCTGCTGAAGGAACCTGGCTGAACTACAGAAAATGGACTCATGTGACACTGGTTTTGTGCCTCTCCTGTCCCTGACATGGATACACAGCACAGGAGTTGAGTGAAAACTCACCCCTATCAAATGAGGGGACAATGCACACTTTCTCTTACAGGTAAAAAGTTGAAGCCTCTGTAAATTTCTTGTACCAAAACATGACAGGGATATTGCTGAAAAACCAAGGCCAAGTGCATTTTAATTCCATTATTATATAACTTCAAATTCTGTTATTCTGAAAAATGTTTCATTAATTTAACAAATGGCCTTTCAAAAATGCATTTGTTACATTTTACTCTAATAGTAAAGTTCCTCTTTTAACTGAAAAATGTAATTATACACCTAATTTCTTTATTTTTTACTTATTATGCTATGTCCAAACTAAAATAAATATATAAATTTAAAAAATGCATTGTTATTACTGTTGTCATGTTCATCATACTTAGTAATTTTTTTTCTGTTACCAAATTATGGCACAGCTTCCTCTAAAACAACAACAACAACAACAACAACAAAAGGAAAAAGAAAGAAAACAAGTAAGCCTTACTTGGCTGAATTCAAACACCTGCAGTTGGTTTTCAATTTGTACTTCATCTAGTTATGTGATTAGCACCTGTATATCTATTTTCCTGTTTAAAAAACTTTTCCCTTCTGGCTGCATTCATGATGCCAGCCTTCTTGTGGCCATGAACCAATAAGGGAAGCCACACCAGAGCCTGCAAGCAGTGCTTTTCAGAGTTTACAGAACCTGGGCTTCTTCAGTGAATAGTGAGAGAGAATCATTCTTGGCCCATCACAAAGCAGTTGTGAGTCTTATGGATACCTTGACCCAGATCACAGGACAGAAGATGCTATTTTTATCCTGTAAGGCTGTTCAAAGGAAAGACATTTCTCTTGCTGAATAAATGGTAGTTGCAGACATATGCAGTTATATTCACTAGTCAGTGAGAAAGAAGAATATTAAATTAGTCTGTGCCTGATGGATTGAGTCAAAACCCAGCTAACCCAGCAGAAAAACTGATGTAGTTGTGTAGGAGAGATGATACTTCTTCTTGGAATACTCAACAATAATAAAAAAAAATTAAAAATCTCATTTTAAAAGAAAAGCTCTAAACTGGACATTTTTCTTTGTGAAAGGTTTATGAACGTAGTTTTTTTTAGAGCCTTTTTCCCAGGGAACAGTAAACGCAAATTTTATAAATTCAATTTTTAAAAAATTTGATGTGTCAGCTACTTCCTCTGTAAACCTTAAAAATACAGCACATGCTGTTATCAATGCTCATGTAACTGTTTTTCTTTCTTTCTGTAGCATATCTCTCTGAATTCCTATATTAGTGCAAGGAACAATCTTAACATACATTATATTTTTTCCCATACCCTCAGGTAGGGCTGTTCCTCCAAGAGGCTATACAAGGTCTGGGGAAGGTAAAGAAAGGCACAAGGGAGACTGAGAAGAGAATGAGCTATTTAGTTGAATAAATAATTACATAAAGTAGGACACAAGATAAAAGACATGAATATGTTTAAGTATCGTTTGTAAAGCAGAACTAGTTTATATCCCTAGCTGAATTAATGATGATGTCCAGTGAATACCAAGGGAACTAGATTGAGGTTACTGCTGTGGATGAAATAAAGGTTTGATTAAAAATCTGTTTTAAGGAGCAAAACAAGGGAAATAATCCCGTTCGCTTTGGCAGGTCCTAGCTAAATTGTCTCTATGTCCAACCTATATATAGAATTCACATATGTCTTCAGGTAGGCACACAAAAAGGAGTGGGATTTTTTCAGATTGTGAAACATGGAAAAACCTTTTCCATATTTACAAATTAACCCTATTAACCATGCATTGTACAGTTATGCAATGTTTCACCATAACTACATGTTCTAAACATGCCTTAATATAGATTCAAACACTTGAGAAGAGTTCAACACAAAATGCTTACATAATGCAACAATGGACACTATCTCAGCACTCAGTGAACCTCAAAGAATTGTGCTGGACATTGCTTCATTGGAAGGTAGCCAAGAAAGGGTCAGCTAGATCCACCTAAAAATATGCCTATAAGCTACAAAACTGGTTGTGGTGAACAGCTGAGGGGCGTAAAACATTCCATGTCCAAAATTGTGGATGGTTCCTCCACCCACAATTCAGGACTCAGATAGTGAATATTAGCCTAGTTCTGCTTATAAATACTAAATGCATACTTTGAGACAGCAAGTTTTGGAAGTCTGTCCTTACCAATAAATGAGGATATTCCAGCATCTGAAATTTTCATTGACAGAGATTGATTGAACAGTGATGTATGGAGCTTGGACAAGAGTCAAGAATTGCCACACGGCTATAGCAAGTCCAGAAGAAGCAGACTGCAGTCAGAAGAAAGGAGCTGGCAGAAAGCTGAAAGAAAGAAGAATTCTAGTAGATTGGAAAGAGACCTGAATCAAGGTCAGAAGGTTTCTCATGAATAATTGAATGCTTTGGTTAGTTTTATTTCTGTTGCCCTCCAGAATTATACATTGTTCTTCAACAGGAATGAGATATTTTATTCAGGATGTTCAGAGACTAAGTTTTGCTATCTTGGAATCTTTTAGCAATTGTGTTAGTTTCTTTTTTTTTTTTTCCTTCACCAAGTAACTCTGCTATCTTTCAGCCCAAATTCATGTTTTTGCATACAGCATTACTTTCTTTAACTATAGCATGAAATGCATCTGCTGAAGTGTTAATCATATTTTGAATTGTCAGCTAAAATGGTTACATTCTCCTCAGTCTTTTCTTGCCCAGACCAAGTAACCAGGTTGATTTTTCATGTATGAGGATAACTGTTTCAACTCAGAGTCCTGCCAGGAGAACCATAGAAAGAATTCTCCCAGTTAATTGCAGGATATTCTTACCTTTGCAAAAAGAGAGGTTTAGTCAGTGTGCTTATTTGCCCTTTAGATCTCAGTTTGATAGCCTGCCAAAACATTCTGTCTACTTTTGATTCTCTGTCTCTGCACAGACCTTCAGTGACACTTTCCACCTGAGTTTTGTTTGTCACAGACTGAAGATAATAACTTAGTTCTCAAAAGTGAAATCAGTGTGTCAGATCTGGGTAATTTAGGTATGTCCAGAAAGCCTCAGGCTTTAAAACTTCAATAAACTCTAGCATTTCAATAGGTATGCCTATTTGTTTCCACTTTTTCATCTTACCACAGGAGAAGTATACTGTCATTTGTCTACAATGACTGTAATTAATGCCTCAGCTTGCAATTCAGTCTTTGGAGAGCTGCAACTGGATAATACATTCTTTGCAGTGCACTGAGAAAATAATGTATCTGCTTGTCTAAAATGACAGTACAGCTCCTCTATGCTGACAGACATTTGTTTGTATTCACTCAAGTGAGTTTTTAGGTTGATCCTTGTCTAAGCAACTTGTTAAGTGATTCATCTTTATTTTCCTGGTTGCTAACGTGTAGTGTGCCAATTTTTTTCTTAAAACTTTCCATCATCTTATAAATGAATTGATTGCTTTCTGCCTTCTGGGGGAAAGAAGTAAAAAAATCATTTTTTTAGGCATTCTCTACTATTAAAATAGTGTGTATAATATTCCATGAAATGTATAATGAAAATGTAAGAAACAAAATGAGTTGATAAATGGGAGAGACAGCCCCTAGAGAAATTACCATTGAGATGTCATTCTTACTTATCAGATATTTGAATAACAATAGTAATTATATAAACATATATATGTGTTTCTTCTTCACATCCACGATTAACAATGCAGAAAATAACTGTTTTAGTCTTATTACTATGTATAATAACAATGGTAGGCAATTAACAGTACTTGCCTAAAAGATTCTATGATTCTATGATAATTGTTTGAAAAGGGATTCAAGACTTAATGACTATTTCAGCACTTCTGTATCAGCAATCACTGCAGTAAGGGCTTTATGAGAGAAATTAGCAGATGGCATCATGAAATACATTTCTTATGCTCTTGGGTTTGTACAATGTCCTGCTCATCTGAGTGCTTAATGTGCTTTTCTTGTATTTAATATCTGACTTTTCATCTGATCCCTTCAAATTTCTCAGCAATACAGCAAAGCATAATTGATACCTTGGGAGTGGAGGGAAAAAACAGGAAAAATCAGAACTTCTGGAGGGCAGAGGGATCCTTTGAGAGCTGCTCTGAGAGGAACAGTACTGCAGGAGCAGACCCTGTCAAACCATGCAGCACCACCTGCAAGGCTTTTCAAAAGAGGGTTAAGGAATGAGCAGGCTGCAGCAGTGCTTTTATAACCTAATTGTACCTGTTCCCAAAACATCCCATAAAGTCCAGAAACATTATTACTGAATCTTTAGTTCCACAGTAATACCAAATTTCAAAGCAAAACAAATGCCCCAAAGGAGCCCAAATGAAACAAGGCTATTAGTCAGGAAGCAGAAAAAAAAAAGCAATGGATATTTGAGAATGAGAATTATTATAAATCCATGAAATTAACATATTGGGGGACTGAGAAAAGAATGGAAGAATTAGAACAGATGATTGTGCTGTGATTAGTACTCCCTTCACATATTTATTTATCTAAAATAATTGGCAACTAAGTACCAGATAACAATATTTGTAAAATTAAAACACAAAACACAAAAAACCTGCAACAATGTCAAATATAAGAGAGTGTGGTCTATGAATTTAGACATGTCTAATACCTGATTTGGTATGCAGCCAGTATTCATTATTATGCATTATCATACATTACCTGTTGGAGGCATTATTTCGGTCTCCAGAAAATGTCCTCTTGGTTTTTCCTACCAAGTGAAATGCAGGGATATAAGTCTGAGCTAGAAATAGGAAAGTAAAATATGATGAATTGTGAGGTCCATGGTCTCTGTCATTCTTTAAAAAAAGACTCAGTGAAGCAACAACGGAGATGAAGAGAAATAGAAGAACAAGTAGTGGGTGTCACAATACCTTACAACAAGTGTTTAATGTAGGCACCTACATATGAGAAAGTCAGCTAAACACCTGTTAAGGTATAAAAGAGGAATAAGCACTTCTACATCAGCTTTCCTCTCATCCTAATTTAGATACATGAATTCTACTTGCTTATAGTGCTGGGAAATGAATTCCACAGTTGATAGTTATCTTTTATGTATTTACAGCATCAAACCTATTGTGCTTGATTCAACAAGGTTTATGTAGCCACAAGAATAAGTCAGAAATAATTCTGCTGACTTCCATTTAAATAATCACAAAGCTTAGCTCAGTGTATTTGCTGGACAAAGGGACAACAGAGAGGAGAAGATATATAAGGATACATTTATTTACAACCGAACAGCTCAAATAGTTGGTGTGCATGAAATGGAAAGCAAGATAATTTCAAGGACAGATGGTTATCCAGAGAAGAAGCAAAGCCATGAAGACTAAGACAGAAAAAATACAAAAAATCTTGGAGAGATAGCAGCACAATTTAAAGATGATCTCTCAAATCTTTAGTTTAGTGGTTAAAAAATATCACTATTTTTATACTGTATAGGAACTGTGTAGGGAACTGTATAGGAATATAAAGTAGTTTCCAATTTGAGTAAAAAAAAAAGTGAATAAATTCAGTGATATATATTTGTTAAAAATGATCTATTGTCATATCATCAAGCTTTATTTAGTTCCTATTCTCTAGATTATGTCTCCTATCAGTGCTATCTGTGATGTTTAACATTACTCTGTAATTTTCTTCTTTGGTTCTTTTCTTCTTCAAAGAGAGCATTCCAGAGTTATCATTAATATGCACATTATGCAGCTCACTTAGACCAGTACAAATAACAGCAAATGTCACTTAATTCGGAGCACTTCTGCTGTAAACAGCAGTGTGAAAGTATTCTGAAAAATAATTATGTAAAATTAGAAGTAGCTTATTCAACTGAGCAGACAACGTGTTTGTTCATACTTGTAACTTCATTAGTGCCTGAATTAAGAATAGCATTTCCTTCTTGGGTCTTGTGTGCATTTGTGAATCAATACAGCTCTGGGAATGTAAGCTAGATGCTATCCCAAATTTTATGTCATTAATAGAGTAAGTGCCTTAATTGAACTTCAGCTATCTAAAAGTTAGACATCTAGATTGTTCAATTCAAGACAATATTAGGCATCTAGATTTGGTCAATAAACATTGAACATCTCAGCTTTCTTATCCCTGCTGCTTCAATTCCTTGTCCTCTGGAGGCTTTCACTGCTATTAAAGCTAGATTGAACATCAAGCTTTGACTAACCTTTAAAGGGTTGAAATTAAGTGAGAGAAGTCTCTCTCAGATTGTCATTCTATAAGCTATTGTTTTACCACTGTGCATATTTCAAGCCCTCAAAGAGATGGGCTGTAAGTTGTGTCACTTAAGGTTCAGAGTTAAAATTTATCACAAGACCAATATATATCAATCAGATGACAAAAGAAAATAAAGTCAGTTTGACATGCTGGTATTGGAACTGAATGAGTAAATTTGCAATTAAAAAAAAGCTCCAAGTTTTTATTTAGAAGCTGCAAATGTACAACACATTTTTGTGTAAACAGTGTTTTGAGTAAAAGCTCACAAGATACATTTTGTGGACTGAAATATAAAGAAAAATAAGTACAATGAAATCTAAGCAAAACTCCTTGAGCAGGCCAAAAAAATTCTTATTTTTGCAGCAAAGATAGAAGAGTCCTATACAAAAGAGATATTTTTCTGTGCATATCAACACCTGGTCATCCTCACTGAAGTATTCACCACTGTAATTCCATTTTGCAACTAATGATCCTGTTCTAGAAACATTTCCTTCTGGAAACATATGGAAGCTGGCTCCAAAGTCAAGTTGGAAACCTGGCACCTTAAAGACAAGAGATCATCACGTTGTACCTGAGTGCCTCTTGTGGGGGAACAGCATCCACATGGGCAACAAGCAGAAGAACATGGTGCTAATTATAGTAATTTTAAGGGAGAAATTTCTTAACTCAGGCTGAGTTAAGAAGTGTACTGCAAAAGGAATGATTTTATGCACTGCAATTTCCTCAAGATCAGGATTTTTAATGTTTAGTAACTAAAAACACTGGATTAAAGTAACCCCTGCTGCTCGACAGTAAAAACTCTGCTAGGGCAATATATTTCTTTTAAGACAATAAAGCTTATGTTTTTTTTATGGTAGCTTAAACTGCACATATGACAATATTTCTTTATTTCAGTTCTAAAGATCCTGTAGCCCAGTAAAAGTTTTCTACACATTTAGTTTCAGGTTAATTTACGTTTCAGAATGCAAGTGTGATTTCACAAGGTACTTCAAGCATCAGAAAAGGAACACGAACAAGTTTTGCTGTCTCTGATAGATGCCCTTGGAGAGAACTACTGCTACTCAAATAGCACAATTGTTCTCAGGGGCATTTCTTCATTTTGTCAAATTGCTCTTACCACAGCACCTGAACACGTCCACCACTCCTCTGCTCCTTTCAGTTTCCAAAACACACCTTCTATCCATATTTTCATTAACAACTTTATCATCCTCTCTAAATGAAATTACTATTTCAAGCAGGCTTGTGGCCTGCCATTTGCACCTGATTGGCTGGATGGCCACCAAGGCCACTAAATGTAAGTGTTTCATGTATGTTTTTGAGGACCTGAGTGTTGAGGACCAAAGATTTAAGGCTTTCCATACACATTCAGCAGTTTGCCCTTGGTAACAAGTCGGTTGTGCCTACCCAGCCTGCCATCCCCTATGGCACCTTGATGTGCCTGTTTCCAAAAATAGCAATATACAGACAATACCTTCCACTGGCCACTGTTTAGAATAAACTGCTTAGAATGGTACCTCAGGAAAATTGCATTTTTAACATTTCATATTTCTGTTCCCCAGGCTGATGTCATGCTGTGCTTCAATAAGAGTTTTGTTAGGACAATAAAATAACGACCATCAGCTTTTTTTTAAAAAAAGTCCTTCTGACTTCCAGAGGGAGTGCAGTAATTACACTTTCTGATGTACACTTAAAATTTGATGTCAGCACTGGGCTCAAGGTCCTTGCAGAAGTGAGTTTCACCACATGGCAGGGATCTGCTGATCCCAGGGAACCTGAAGGGATTGTTTTTCTCTACTGTTATCGGAAACATTTATTGGTACGATTTTCTGTTCCTGATTCATTGCTTCACACAAGTAACTTTTCAGGGTGGAAATGGTGTTTAGAAAATTACCTTGAAGTCATTGAATTTAATTTACTCCACTGGGAGAAGTGATAGTTTGCTAATGGTTGGCATATATACCTTAATGCTCCAACACAGTCACCTAATGTTTTCCTCTTTCTTTCTAAGGAATGCTATAGTTACCCATCATAACTGCTAAAACCATTTTTTAAAATTTTCATTTGTCTTTTTAGTCATCTCTACTACTCCATTTATATTTTTGACAGCAAACACTTCAGAGACTGAGTTATTTTAAAAAGCCTGTTTTCTCTGTAGTTGCTAGACTTCACTGTAACATGCCTCTGGCTCCTTTGGTTTTTTATTTTGAAATTGTTTTTTATCACACTGTGTGAAACACAAGTTATTTCTAGCTCTTCCTGCCACATGGATGAAAGTTTAGGAAATGTGATTTTTTTAAGGCAAGTTGTTGTTACAATAAAACCTAGCATCAACAAGTTAAATTTTCTGTTTTGGCAACAAATTCGCATCAGTTTTTCTTTACTACTACTGCTGAGGAAAAGGTATCTGATGTAGAAGTTGTCTGGGCTTAACCTCAGGCTGAGTCTCAGCTGGCAGAGCAAGCAGTAAAAGGGTGAGGGAGGCATCTCCTCTGTCAAATAGTAATTCTCCAAGAAATGAGAAGCCAGCAAAATTATATCAGATCTGTCTCTCTTGAAGGGCACAAATACAGCACAATATTGCAAGCCCTTTGTATAAGCTATATTTTTAAGAGCGGTTAATAAGTGACATAAGTGGATGCCTGAGCATCATCCTTCCTTCATGGATTACACACACATGCTTTGCAGAGAGCCCAGACAAGATCTAATGCTAGCTACCCAGTCCGTCTTTGCATCATGCATGACCTTTATGTATATGCACAAACTCCTCCATATTTAATGTTGACATTAGCTCTGGTCTTCATTGAAAAACTCCTAAGTAAATTAAATCTCAAACAAACTGCTTCCTGAGTCTGAGGGAGCACCTCAGTCCTGCACCTCAGCACCTTCAGGTTGAGCAATCCTTTGTGCTATTAAGAAGCACAACATCTGGCTGTCTTCCAGACCTCACCTCTCAAAGCTCGGGAGCTGTTTTTCCTTTGCCTCTAGCATTTGAGCCACAGTTTCTTGGCTCTCCCTTGCAGGTTGGTGAGGTAACCTCTGTCCTCATGTCTCTTCCAAATAATGGCAGTGTTTATATATGCAAGTGGTTCCTGTGGTGCCCTTTGTATTGTCAGAGTCAGGTAAAATTCTGTCTAATGTGTCTAACTCTCTTGTGCCTTCTTCCTTCACAAATTGTGTAAATTTACATTCTTAAGGGAGGGACTTAGCTGAAACAACAGAATAGGCCAATAATCTCCTACAGGACACTTCAGATTTGGATTATTCCATCATTTCTTCTGGGTCATTAGGAGTCCTAACTTTGAGTCTGGTGGCTGTTGTGAATCCTAATATACCAGTCCTATACACCCAATGAGCTGAGTTGCCTTAAGCAGCGTTACATGCTCCCCGCCCTGAACTGGCTCTCTCAGCCTTAGACATTACTTAAGCACAAGTCTAAAGTCTCTTTCCTAAACTGAACCTTGTTATTACTTTGCTAATTACAAAGACTATCTAGGAGCACCTTCTTTTTTCAAAATAAATTTCCTCAGACAGACAAGCCATCATGAGTGAATCCCACACAAGACTGTGCATGTCCTGACACCATCTGCAATTTAACAAATTTAGCTTTCCATACTACAGCTGTTTAGATCTGAGCATGTTTTGAGATACCTTTTGTACTCAGCAGAGAAAAATAGACATTTCTGGGCAGAGTTTAATCTCATCTAAATATAAAATAGGTCAGATAATTACATTCTTGGATTGGGATGAAATGAGCCCAAATAAACCTCAGAGACTATTTCAAGGGCCTGATGCTAAATCTGGATGATGCAAATGTCACATAAGCGTATGCAGCCAGTAAGTGAAAAGACATAGACTTCCTAATTCTTACTAAGAGTGACTCACACACTGTAATAAAGAAACAGACAGTGAGCTGCCACAAAGTCAGTAAAGTCCTCAAACCACAGGGAATTGGAGGCAAATAGGCTGTCTTTATTTACAAATAATGTGAGCCTCAGACAGACATTCCTCAGAGTGGGCCTCCTGCCTGGTGGTCAGTTGCTGCAGCTGGAGCAGAGGATGACAAGCCTAATAGCAGGTGGGAGAAAGCAGCAGCAGCACTGATGGTGAGCAGCCTCTGCTGAGCTCCGGAGACAAAGCTGCACCTTCCTGCTCTTACAACAGAAGACAAGGTATCTTTGCTGCACAGAAGCACCAGTTATTCTCCTAGATTAAAATTGCTTAATGGGCATGGCAGCCTGTTCTTAGAAACATAGATGCATCCATTTCCTCTGTGTAAACAGCTTTATTCTGTAAAAGAGGAAAAGGGAAAATTTTCTTTATCCCTGGGGGAAATGGTGTCCTACTTCTATCTAATGGCATCCTCAGAAATGCATACAATAGCAATAACCATTCCAAAGAAGAGAAAGGGATTTTTAGGGCTCTGCTTGAAATGCTCAAACTTCTACATGTTAAAGAGAAAGGTTATTAAAAAATACTCATTGATGCCTTAATCAAATGAGTCCCTTTTTCTTGAATTCTGAAGTCAATAATTACTCATTCTGAATGTCTCAGGCCTGATTCTCCAACAATTGCCTTAGTGCTGCTACTTTTGTCTGGAGGTAGAGGCATGGCAGAATTGAAATACATCAGAATTACAATGAAAGGAAGGTAAAAAGAGACCTCTGGCTGTAAGTTAAGACAATCCTCATTGACAGGTTTTAAAATCTAGACTTAATCCACAACTATTTTCTTTACAAAACAAAAATCACTATTTTTTGGCTTACCAACTAATTTGAATAATTTATTCTTCAGACTAGATCTTTTGTGAAAGCACCTCCTTGTGATTTTGACATGTAACATATTTGCATCATCCTGCACCCAGAGAGACAGTAATAGTAATTTTATTGGACATCTGTGTTGTAAAAGATTTTGCTTACTTCACTGACATCTGTCTCTCTGCTTGTTTATGAAAGTTTGGTTTTTAGCCACTTCATTCCAAGAGCTAGTTTGTATCTTTCCCCTGTTAGTGTTAGAACAACTCCTACCTGGCACAATCAGGTTCATTGGTAAGGGTCTGATCCTTTAAGTCTCAGCTCTCAGAGGACTGGGCCTTTTGGCTCCTGCAAGTTAGGTTTCCTTTATTTATTTATGTGCTGAAGTCCCGGAAGAACAACATGGTGACGAGCCAGTCACAGGAGCATTGTGAGCCCAGTGGCCCTAGAGCCAGTAGAGTGGCTCAGTGGTCTGCCTGGGGGCTGCTGCAGCTCAGGGACCCACTTGTGTTTTGTTAAAGGCAAGTCCTCTATCCACTAAAGGCACAGGATAGAACCTCTTGGGACCATGACTTGCTGAGCACTCATACACAAAGTCAGAATTGGAGTCTGCCTCCTATAGGGTCAGATGTTTCACCTAACTTCTCTGCTGTTTTTATTCAATTTCTTGCTGAAATGATGTGGGGTTTTTTAAAACCAGTCATTGCTGGGAGCATGTTTTCAAGCTCTTAATTATGCAGCAATTATTCACACTACATACTTGCATGTTGAAAATTTTTATATTTCCTTCTAGAAGTATTTTAGATTACTTCATGTCCTAAAGGTCTAAGCAGTGACTTCTAATACCCATGTAACTTTTAGTCCTAGCTTGGCCCAGCTCTACAAGATCTACAAGTATGATCTATTTTCTTTCATTTGTATATTACCACATGACATACATGGGCATCCTTTGAAGAACTAGACATTTAAGTTTAAATATGCAAATCTATGTCATACAACTTTTCGTTTCAGGATTTTCACTTAGTAAAAGATTGAGTTGCAAGGTGAAGGAAGACAAGCATCATTGGGCCCATCCATACTGTCAAACTCAGAAATTTTATATCCATCAGATTGAACCATTTAATGGGCAGAGCATGAGAAATCAAAACCAGATTTCTTTATGGAGCTTGAGAGACACCTCTCTCCTTTTTTTTTTTTTCCCCCCCAGAACTTGTGATGTTGAGTAGTTCAATTACAGGAAAACTTCCAAGGTCATGGTTGGTGCATTGCCTCAGGAATCTAATGCATTCAAAGGGAAGTTGGAAAGAATATGTCTTTCAAATATGCACCTCACCATCATTAACATCTACCAGACATGCCTTAGTTTATATTCAACATCATCAAGTCACCTTACAGCCTTGCTGACACAAATTCAGAAGCTGTATTTGATTTACCATTACACTGTGCTTTATTTCCCAGAAGTCTATATTAGCTGCAGTTTTCCTTTCATATTTCCCCCTGTGATAATAACAGAGCTTGTTATATGTTGCATTTTACTTGAAGAGTTTTATCTTTATTTGAACAAATAGTATTGCAACTCAGGAGCCAAAATAATAATTTGAATACTGAATGCACGATATCACCAGAAATTTTCAATTTTTTAGAAATGGGAAATGTCACTAAAAAAGTCTTTAAAAAAAGGAAAAAATAACATTTTGAGGTCTTTTGGTCTAGTTACTGCTTAATTTTACTTTTATAACTTTGTTCTGTATTATTGAATTGGTGAGAATAAGAATTTTCATGATGTACCTGATCCAAAAGCCTCATGTTTGCACTCTTCAAAAAAGGAATTTTCTTGCTTGTTTGGATGTTTCTGCAGATTTTCAACCCAGAGCACTTTTAACTTTAAATCACCAAACGATCCCATGTAGACAGTAGTGCTCTAACAGATTACAAATATATTCACTTAGAAAGTAAGTCACAGAGTGCTGAGACATTGAAATATTTGGTTTTATTAAAACAAGTCTTTTATTATGAGTATTATTCGAATTAAGTGGTTTTTTTTTTTTTTAACATGGGAATATCCAGTATCCTAAAAATATTTGAATCAAAACCCAGCCATGCTTTCTTACTCTCATCAAAGAAAACCATGCCAGCAGAACTTCAGAGACCTCTCAGGAAAGGATGGTTGTCAAAGCAGGGCTTGGGTGGAGGAAAAAAAATTATTCAAATATATTATGAAGAATACCATCATTTTACAAGGAATCCTAACAATGTGCAGAGAGGTGACTGTACTAATTGCTAGAGCTCTATGAATGTTTATAAACAGAGTAGGTCAAAGGGTCAAAGAGCCTTCCTTGAATAGACAGCTTGAAAATGTCAGTGAATTATTTGATGAAATTCCTCTTTTTGCCGTCTGCTTGCGTCTCTTCTTCTCCTATCCTCTTGATAACAAGCAAACACACAAGAGGTCCTGGAGACATTATTTTTACTGCCACAGGTTCCAGGAAGCTAAGGTTTGATGTGCTTTTTATCAAATACAATAAAACGTAGTCAATGTTCAGAGAGTTGTTTAGGGAACAAATGGATAAATATTGACATGTTATAGCAGTAAGGTCCTAAATGTTGAAAAGGAGAATTGCAGGAAAATGGTGCACAGGTCTAGGCCTAATGGTTGGGCTGGGAAGTTAAAGAAGGATTGAGTGAAATATCTATTTTATGAGAAATCTGGTATCTACAGCATTTGCGAGAATATAGATTTGGAAACATGTCAGTGAGTAGGTGATGGTACCTAGAATCTTGTGAACTCTCTCTGAGACCCGATCAAAGAAGCACATGTTCTTCTTCAGAGAAAAAAATGAAAAATAAAGTTGTGCCTCTCAGACCCTACAACTGAAGACTTAAAAGAAAAAGCATAGTGAAAATATTCTGCCTGAGCCAGACCTGGGCTTTAATACTAAACACCAAGGAGCCATAGGGATTTGTAAGTTCAGAAAATAAATGTTTAATTGTCATCTTGGCAGGGGTAGAGCAGAGGAAGAAAAACTGCAACTAATGCGAAAGGAGAATATCATTTGGGATTAAAAGAAAGAAAATTATTTCACTCTTAAGTGTAGAATTAGAAAACCATTCATAGATTAAATGAAAATGCACTAGTCAAATTACATATTAAAATGATAATGTTTAATTAATACAATTAATTAACTTTAAAATGTAATTTTTCTTTTTTTTTTGTCTTTAGACCAGGAATGGTATTGTGGTCTTGTGAGACTACCAGAAGATATTGTCCTACCTGCTGGAAGTTGACCTCGATGGATCTTGTGGGTCTCTACTAACTCAGGATATTCAATGACCTGGGAATATAAAACCTCTGCCTTGACCTTGCAAACCTGTTGCTCAAACCTTTGCTCAAAGATCCTTAAACAAAAATATTAAACAGATCTTTTCTTGTAAAAAACCCTCTGTCAGTAGCCAGAGTCAGGGCTCAAAAATTTACTAGGCAACAGATGATTATAAAGAAATGAGAGTTAAAGGCAAATAAAGTTTATACATATATAAAGATATATATAGAGGAGAGTTAAGACCATTTAGGAAACCTTGACATTTAGTGGACTTTTTCTTAGAGCCTCTCTATATCTTTGCCATTTTTAAGAAGTTTATTCTTTCTGTATTTTCATTTATGTTCTCCTAAGAAAAGCTGGCTTTTAAGCATCACAATTTCAATAAAAGGACAGTTATATCATCCTTTTCCTGATATATTTGCTTTTTGTGAGTTTGGAAGGAAACTAAATAAAAATCACATATGAAGTGTAGCATTATTTCTACTTTATCTTTATTTTTATTTGTTTATATGGTAATCTATTTGATCCATGAGTAAAAACGTTGTCTAGGTTATTTTACCACCCTGAAAATGCTGTCTTACTGTTGTGCTTTGTTTGCTGAATTATGCAGGAATTATCAGAAATAGTTATTACTTTTGCTTTGTCCCTTATATTAATGCTATATTTCAGTATACTTCTTTGACAGACTCATTTAGACACAAGGGCAGACTGGAGAGCAGTGCATCTTCTTCTGCATTTTAATATTGTGAATCCATAGCAAATGCTTCATTGCCAGTTAGAACTGACAAAAAAGGAACCATTTTTAAGTCTTAAAGGCTTGACTTTCTCTGACTGCAGCTGGGATAAGGAAGGTAATGATAATATTTTTTCATAGAGGAATGATGAAATTATTCTTGTATTTCTTCACTTGTACTTACAGTTTCTTGTACGCTCTCAGGTTTTAGAGTAAATGAACCCTTTTACTGCCTGAAGATTTTTGCCATTACAAAACTTACCCATACAGTTTTTCTGAAGGTTTTGGGGAGCTTAGATTAGCAAGAAATTGGATTGGAAAGTGGATTAATGGCACCACTTTTGGTCAGTACCTTGCTTTAATTTGAACAGAATTGTACTTTCAAAGAAAACTGAATCTGCTGAGAGATTTTTTTCAAACTTCTTTCCTTGAATGAGACAAAATTTTTCTGTCCTTCTGCATTGCAAGGATTTCATTGTCCTCAACAAGTTTTATATCTGTTCAAGCATCATCCAGATATTATTTTGTATTATATAATTATGTGACAATCCTTTCCAGATAATTCACAATATTTGCATTACATTTAAGCATTGCATCTCCTATCACAAGAAAAATCTTACATGTTGTTTTGGTAATGACCAAGCAAACCAGGAAGTTTAGATTTAAGTCTGAAACCCCAAACACAGTTAGTCCTGTATCCCTCAAAGTAAAGACATATTTCATTCTAGCTGACATGAAATCTAAATTAAGTAATAAACCTGACATAAACATTAGCAAAACAGTTTGGAATCATATTAAACAGCTAGGCATGTCCCCAGTTACAACATAAGAGCTGAAGATCAAGGTGTGTTAGCTGAATGTGCACAGAGCATGATTGTTCACTTTGAAAATCCCCAGCATTGCAAAGACACCCACTTTGATGTGCAGCCTTGGAGAATGGTTGTGCTTGTTGCTTTCACACATTCCTTGCTGGCACGAGAGTGGTACTCACATGACAGCAATAGCCTTGGGGGAGAATCAGTGAAAATTTGTGTAGCCCTTGCTGGTATGGGACACAGATGAATGTGAATTGGTAACATTATTTGAATTGAAGGTTGTTGAGGCTTCTGGTACAGAGGCATTAGAAGGTCAATTGTGAGATTTAGATTCGTACAATGTTCTCAGTTCAAGGCTACAGAGACCACTTGAGGTTTCCATTATGATGCTTTGATGAGGTGATTAGTCTAAAAATTATTCCACTTCAAACCTGGACCATTAGAAGAATCATTATACATTATAGGACATTACACTATGTTCTGACAATGTGATTATTTTAGTATGGTATTTACAGTAAAATAAAATTAATAGCAAATTAGAAACTCTAAGCAGGACTTCTGAATAACATTATAGACAGAGAGAAAACCAATTGACACTAAACTGCTTAGTGCATCAGGAATCAGAAGAAATCTTAGACAGGAAAAGAAAGAATCAGAGGAAGGCAACATTCCTTGAATGTAGTGAATGAAGAAATGGGTGCTCGTGAAATGAGACAGAAAAAGCAGCACCAGTAATAAAAATCAAAACTTTGAAACAAAAAATCACAGCATTAACAACATACGGATAATCTCAAAAGTAAAGTGTCTCAAAAGTATTCTGATCTGAACTCCATGCCTGAAAACAAGATCGCCCCAACCTGATCCTGTTCCTCCAGCTGAACCCTTTAAGTTTATCTGTATGAAAAGAAAATCAGAAAATTTAGAAAAGGTCATTCTTCTCCACAGGAAAGAATGACTAGTTTAACTAGTCTTTAGTTGAAATATATTTTGAACAAAAGGTTAGTTTAAAATATGTTCCATGTGTGCATCAACATGGCTTTGAAATGCCTTTGGGTGGGAATAGAGCTTGTACATCTGATATTTTCAGATTTAAGAAAAATTCTTTCTTTGTTGATATTTTTCTATTTTGCCTGGAACTTTTAAAATTTTCTTTAGCAGGACTCTTCATGAAAAATTTGAAATTGCACATGAAATTGTACACACCTTACTATCTAACCATATATCTGTTCCAACCACTCTAAATAATATTGGACTGACACAAGCCTTGTTTTGGAAGCAAGTCTTATATTTAATATATCTCATCCTGCTTTGTGTAATTAGCCATGCTTTGAAAACAAATTTATTTGTTAGGTGACAAATTTACAGCTGGCAAATAGATACTTGTTACAAAAGTCCAAGAAATGTCTCTAAAATTTCAGTGGGAGATAACAAAACTGAGTGAACAGTGCACAAGTGAAAGCTGAAAATATGTGTTGCCAGTGTTCATGTGAATTGCTCATGCACATCACCTCATTCAAAGTTAATGTGCACCATCCACTAAGAATGTGAAGAAATTGATAGAGTACCTAGAGTATAACATGGAATGCAAGATAGTGAAGAAATGGATACATGAACCGTACACACCTTGAATCTGCTCCTAAAAAATCGATGGTTCAGAATTAAAAAAAAAAAAAAGATGGCAAAGATGAGTGTTACAAACCTCTATTAAAAAATGCTGAAAAGAGAGTTTGCACTGAAGAGAAGATGAAAAAAGAATTCATGACAGAAATTATTAAGGCAATGAATTGTGCTGAGAGTGCAAATGAGAAAACTCTGCTCATTCTCTACAACCATGTGAAAAAGCAACAAAAGAACAACTGAAAGCAAAGCCATACCAACCCAAGACAAGTCCTTGATATTTGCTGGCTATGTCCCAAATGGTGGGGCACAGCTACCTTTCCCAGCTCTCAGTAAAAGGGTGTGTATCTCAGACAGGTCCCACCCAAACAGTGTTAGTGTGCTATTTCTCCTTCTACCCCCCAATTTTCCAGTAGAGAAGCCCGTTATGTTGGTCAAAATCCATCCATCTTCCCCAGGGACCTCACTGCCAAAACAGTTTGTTGTTGGTGAGCAGCTGCCCTGCTATCTGCTAGTGAGTACTACTAGCCATGTAGACTGTGACAATGTAAATATTGATGTAAAAATAGCAGTGCAATGCAATACAGGGTGATGAAGAAAACTACATATAGATAACAATAACATTCACATTATTGTTATTTTAGGAAGGGGATAAACCTCACTAGTATGATTACATGATTTTACTATGTATTTTCTATATTATTATACCAGTTCCATATCGTTGCAAGAAATGGAACTATCAGAAAAAGATTAATATGCTTAATGTGTCGTGAAAAACTTTAAACAAATTCAGATTAATAAAATGATAAGAACTCCAGTTTTAGTTGTATGCACTTCAGAGACCTATTTTTCCCACTAATCTGTTTCTCAATATTTTTTACATTTTGATAGCATTCATTTTGTACCTGTCTGGTGACTAATGTGGCAATGTTTGCTTAACAATCAGTGCTGCAGATGGTGCCCTGCCTGGGGCTGGAACCATATATGGAAATCTCATAATTACTAAAGAAACCAAACTCTTGATTTAGATAACGCAATTATGAAAAAAAATTAAGTTTTGTGAGGTGTTAAAATGCTGGGATGGTGGCAAAATCATAAAGGCAAGGAAATGTGCTAAGGCTTTCACAAACTGCTTTAATCTTCACCCAAACCTAGCAGCTAGCATGGCCCTTTGTCCTCTTGAAGGGGTTCATTTATCACAAGGGATGCTGCATTAGCCAAAAAGCCTAAACAGCAAGTTGCTTTAACAAATATCTTTCCTTTGTTGTTGTCACTGCTTTGTGACTCTTAAAAGAAGTATAAGCTGAATTATTCAGTCTCGTGCAACAGCACTGCAAATTTCTCTCCAGGGCTTTGTGGAAGACCACTGCCTTTGAGCACTGGAGACAGATTTTCTGCAGCTCATGTCAGATAAATGTGCTTTCCTGGCACCCAGTTCTGCTCATGTTTTTCACATGAAGCAGGAATGCACAGAGGAATCACTCTGTTGATCTGCACAATTGCAAGCAGAGGAAATCTCAAAATACCCATGGCATTCCTTGCTTGCTCCCACAAATAGCCACAACTGTAGCAACAAAAGGATCTGTACTTATCTGGAAGAGTTTAAAATGACAGGCCTAGTACTTTTAATTGTCACATGTGCTTCAACAGGCTTATATAAAAGGATTTTTCATAAAAAGAAAGCTGTTTTATCTCCTAATTTTTGAATGTTACATAATGCCTCACATTGCTTGAAGTAGATTTAATTAATGAAACATGTTAAGACCATCATATTTCCATTGGGAAGTTTCAATACAGTCTTGCAAGTAGCCTAATACTTATAATAAGCTTCTGGTTCATAGTTCTAGTACTTAGATTTAGTAATTAAGTTACATCCCAAAATGCACTGTACCACTAATTTAGGGTATTTCTGGCTTTAGGGGCCCATGTGCTAATTGTAGAAACAAATTTATTCACAGTAAATTAAGACAAACAGGAAGGCCTTCAGCTGAAATACTGTGGAGAATATTTGCTAAAGCTGAAATGGATTAAAAAGCTTCAGTAAGACTTTGTACTATCAGACTAAATGAAACATGTTTCAGAATTTAAACATAAATAGATAATTCAGTTTTTTAAAATACCTAGGGAGCATTAACTGAGAGGCATGCATGCTAAATCTTGAAGAAATGTTACTGCTTTAAATGCTTTAAAGTTTGCTAGCATAACTGCCTGAGTGTATTCCTACTTAAAGGAGAGCACTATTCTATTAAAATTTTTAAGTGCATATTTTGATAACATGTGAGAAGGCACACATGCTTTTGCTTCCTTATGTACAGATGCACCCTCAGATTTAATTTTGGTATTTTGGATTATTATATTTTGATTCCCTGTTACACAGCAGTGATTAAAACAGGTGTTGCTTGTAATAAAGAACTCTCAGCTTAGATACTGCTGTGTTCTTTCATTACAAAATGGGGATATTGGATGATCACATAATAAGAAAAGTATTATTATCTGCTGCCTCATCCATAGGCAAACAGCAGATGAAGACATTTAAGCATTCTGGCTATAATCTGGTAACTATTTTTAGTATAACATTAATTGAACAAATAATGCTTTTCATTGGATCAAAATAGTTTCTGAGTATAATGAAATCAATATCCTACTTTGGGGCTTATTTTTCCTTTGATAAATACTTGCAATGGTCATGCCATGACATGCCATACAAGCATTTTTTTCTGCGGTAATAGGGCTACTTGGTGAATCAGCTACAAACCTGACATACATACTTTCATTATTTAGTGACAAGAAGGACACAAGTATCTTCTTTTCCTTTCAGCCAAATAATAATCCTTATCTTATCAGTCCACAAATAAAAAAAAGAGGCTTTACTGTCTTCTGAGTATGCACCAAACCAGCTTCATGATGTGGACCAGCAGTGGGGGCACACATGGGCTGGTGAGGGGGCTGCCCTGGATCCTGGGAAGCACAGGGAGGGCTTGCACTCCCCAGCTGCACCAACTCCTCCCTGGGAAATGCAGTGCAGTGCCGTGTGGTTACAGTTAAGATTGACAAAGAAATAGAGGACTTATCTCCCTTTGGATTCACTTTGTTTTTCTTCCTTTTTCAGCACCTCTATCAGTTCCTCAGACAGGTGAAACTGGACAAACTACAGGGGGAAATAAAAAGATTGCATGGCTGTGTTCCTTGCACTAAATTCTAAGAATAGATTATTTAACTTTTCTTTATGGACAGTTAAGGCCATCAGCGTGTCCCTGAGGATAGCCAGCTGCCTATATGATACATATTCCCTCCCCATTTTTTGATGTTATGATTCACTTGCTAGTTTTAATCAGATTCTTCAGAACACCCAGTTTTCTGATTCTGAAAAAAGTCTCAACTTTGAACTCTGACAATCCCTTCCAGAGATAGTTTCACTGAGAAATCTGAAATATTTCTGCTCTAGCAAAACGTGCAGGAATAAAGCCCAAAGGAGATACTACCATAGAAGACATAACTCAGTCTTAGGCAACAGAGTTTTGGTTATTTCCAGGACAACTTGTCCCCAAGCTCCTGTGTGTTTCATGAGTGTACTCAGGACATGTATTGTATGGGGGTATCTAAGCTCCCATTTCTTACCCTCATGACATCGTTGAGTTTTCATAGTCTCTAGAAGTAAGTCAGTGGGGTTGGTTGGACTTCAGTGCAGCATTTAGAAGAACCAATCCAGATTTTGTTAATTTTGAAGTATTTCCTTTAACAAAATGAATGCAATTAAAAAGAGGTCTATTAAATGACCATCCAGTTTTGTGCACTACAGGATGTGTTCACTCTTCAGAGTTTAATTTAGTTACTTTACTTTTCAGAGATTTATTTTAGGCCTTCCTGATTTGTTGAAATAGCAATTTGCACATTGTATAATCTGTTTATAGACTTCAGCCGCTTGAAGGTTGTTAGGGATATGAATCTATTTTGCCTTCAGGCATGTCTGTCAAAGACTGATCTGAAATGAAAAAATAATTATGTACTCCTTCAGATTATGTTTTGATGGTATTTTTGATACCCAATACAACTGAAACAGGCTTTTTTCTCTAGGGGAGAATAAAAACAGCAAAATCATTTTGTTCCAGTGGAAGGAGCAGATTCATTTATACTTATGCTAAAAAAACTGTAAACAGGATTGGATGTGCTCTCTGTGAAGAATATGGGATATCACATCTGAGAGAGACAGAATGGGTTTGATTTGCCATCTTCCCCTGTTCAAAGCCTAACTAAGTGAAATATCTATAGTGCTTCAGGAGAGGATTACTTCACTTAATCACTTCTCCCCATGCACAGTTGAGCAGATGTGTGTTGTAACTACCTCTGAGAAACGAGCAGGCTGAAGGTAAAGCTTGAGTTCTTGGCTGTCTACACTTCCCCTCCTGAGGAGCATCCCTGCCATTGCTGTATTGGAGGGAGCTCTTCAGCTCTGGCAGTACAGGAGCAGCATTTCCCTCACAAGCAGTGGTGGTGAGCTGTGTTTTGCCCACAGTTTCTTATTGTTAGAACACCCATTTATTAAAAAATGCAGAGGAGAGGAGAAAATTAAACCAGTGTTTGTCATTAATTTTAGTGTTCTCTACCTGCTTTGCCTGATTTCAGGTTTAGCAATGCTAGGGCTGGTAAAATAATAAAGAATATTTACAATCCAGTTCTAAAACTATAAGGGATGATAGGCTGACAGCAACCTCATGCAGAAGTTCCTCAACAAGAGCAAACACAGGTCTCTGCATCTGCAGGGGAATGACCCATGCAGCTCCTGTGCAGGGTGGGAAGCAGCTGGGAAGGAGAGGACATGGGGACCAGAGAGGCGCATGATGAGCAGGAGTCAGCAACAGGTCCTGGTAGCAATGAGACAGAGCCTCATCAGGGCCATGCTGCCACATGTATGGCCAGGTCTCAGATGAGAAAAAATGTCCTCACAAGGAGAGTGGTTAATTCCAGGAACAGGAATCTTCCATAGAATATGTAATTTCCAAGATGCATCCTTGGAAATATTCAGAACTCGGCTGGCCAAGGCCATGGGCAGGACTTACTTTGAGAGGACCTTGGATCCAAGGTCTCTTACTATGTAAATTGTTCTGTGTTTCTATGCCAAAGAAGACAAACATAGACTACACCTTCCTAGTCCTGAAGTTAAAGCTGATCTTGGTCACGTCTCCATTTCACAGATCATAAATATTTTTTAAAATGAAACAAATCTTGATAGAGGGGTTGGGGAGATGATGGAAGAAGGGAATCAGGTCCTTTCTGGACATATTCATAAGCAGGAATACTCTCTTTGGATTAAAAAAAACTTCAGGCTGGAGAATTATTTTGTCAACCAAACTATTGGTAGAAACTGACCTGAAATCTGAGTTTGACATAATTTTATCTGTTTACAGGAACTGAGCTGTATGATGAGCTTTTAGCTGGTGATAATGAACTTCAACAGCTTACAGGACAAATTAAAAAGATGGGTCCAACTGTGCAGAGATAAGAATGAAAATCAGAAGGCTCCTCACAGACCTACAGCATGCTAAATGTTTTCCATAAATGCTTTGAAAAACATAGAAAATACTATACAAATATAATAGAATATTACTCATATTATTGTGTTTAGTACAAATGCTCCTAGTAATAAAAGATGAGGAACAGAACCCTGCTATGCCATAAAATTCATATTAAGCAGAATTACCTATGAACAGTATCTTTTAAGAAAGCTGATCCTTAATGAGACTCTATCCTTCATGCTATACCACATGATTAGTAACCACAGGAAAATAATCTTCCACCTGGCATATAAATGTACAGGATATTACAAATGGGTATATTAAACAACAAGAATGGAGAGCAGACAAAGACATAAGAATTTTAAAGCAAAATGTGGCTGTACCAGTAGATTGTGGTTAGCTACTATTACAGTTTCCAGAAACTGCTTTCCAGAGTCTTTCCAGTATCAGTTAGTCTATGTATAGATATGATTTTCATTCTATTGAAAAGCATAATGCTCTTTTAGTCTTTTTTGTTCTGAAGACCTCAAGACCTCTTCCCAGAGTCTCCCACGGCCATGGGCTACCACCTAGTGTCTTTTACTGGAGTATGTGGATCTGCTTAGTCCTTCATTTTCAGGTTCTTGAGACACTGGGACAGCAGAGATTAGGCAAACAAGAAACGTGAAGATCTCGTCTGTGGTAATCACATATGAATTTTAGGATTTCAGTCTTTGCTCTGGGGTGAAGTTTTAAAACATTACATGACCCTGTATTTCTGTATTTGAGCTGTTTCAGATTATTTTTCTGTGCTGCTCACCTAACCTGTGCAACTTGCAGGCTGAATAACTGTTTCTTGTATTAATTCTAAATAAAGAAAAACTCATCCCATGCAAGCTCAAAGCTAGTCAGCTGCTACTTTGTATCACTGTGCAAATTTCTTTGACAAGGGTTAGAGTTGTACAGAAACACGGGAAAAATGTGAGGTTGCAAAAGTTAAGATATCACTACAATGATACCTTATGTTTTAAGTAAGTTGCAGAAAAAAAGAAACAATTTTTGTTTTACAACTATTCCAAACTGACAAATTTCATGGGTACAATCACTGGACAGTCATATATAAAAAATGAGTGAAAAGGAAAAAAAATGAACAAAAAGGAAATAATTTCTAATCAAAAGGTTTTTTGGCTATGTTTGCATCCCATTTTAATGTTTTGTTTGTTTTTTGTTTGTTTGTTTGTTTGTTTGTTTGTTTAAGCTTTTAAGCAAATCAAGATTTGTGTTGGCTAACACCTAAGGTTTTTTCTTATTAACAAAAAGACTTTTTTTGGTGACTAAGCAAAATTTATTTGAATGAATGCCAATAGCAGTTTATAAAGGTTAGTTACAGGAAAGAAACAATACTAGCCACTAGGCCTGGGTACAAAATCACATCCATAGTAAGGAATTAGAGGAGACTAAATAATTCACAGTGAGAATGTTTTATTTATTATTAAAAATATTTTTAAAAAACCAAACAAATTGAATATAAGCTATGTGAGTTTCCAGAATATTTGCTGACTAAATAAAAATGGTACTCAACATATCATTTTCATAATTTTTGTCCCCTTGATGTCATTGTATCTTCTCTTAAATTAGAAATGAAATTTATATGCAAAATCATGTACTAGATCAGCTATAATAGAGTAGCAAATATATTATTACCAATTCCATCTTTTTCTTGCTATTTTTTCTAGCTACATTCAAGTTACACATTAACCATTAAGTTTTGCTTTTCCATTATATTCTTTAAACACAAGGAACTACTTGTTCTGTTTCTAAAATTGAATGTGGTAGAGACATAAAGCCCATTGATGCTGAGAAGACTTCGGTGTGCTGTTCCGTCCAGTATGAGAAATATTTAATTCTCTGCTAGACCAGATTATATCTGGTATGTGCCTGGCTACTAAGAGGAAAAGGAGGAGAGAAGGCTCCTGGCCTTTCCTGGGTTGCCTTCAAAGGATTTAGGTGCTGTAAAAATGGGTGAATTTTCTGAGGTGTTTCTTGCTTCTGTCCCAGGAATAGCCCACAGAAGAAATGGAGCCCTGAGCTTGGAAAGGAAATGGGGTTTGCTCTGCTCACCAGCTCTGCAATGACTTCGAAAAACAGGTGGTAAAAAAGGAGATGTTGCAGCCTTTTGCAGAGGAGGGTTCACTCCCAGTGTGAGTCACTGAATACTGGATACAGTCTAGTCTATTATTTGCTATGGTACATGTGAATGATGTTCCTGATACTTATTTTGAGACTGCATCATTTCGATGAATGGTTTTAGAAGGCTCTGTTTTGATTTGTGCTTCAGAATTTGAGCCACTAACCCTCAGCTACAGAATTACCATTGCTGGTTTTGGATATGTGGCAGTGGGGTTAGAAGGTTTTAACTGGTTAGAAATGTGTTTAAAATGTTACAGTGGTTTGCCATTCACCCCTGTTCAGTCCTTCATAATGATATATCCGGGACCCAGCTTCTGAGCTTTCTCGGCTTTTCTGTGTAAACCCAGTCCCAGTAAACTCCTCTATCACACCCATAAACGAGAATGTTATACGCCAGGCATCATATTTCCTCTCAATTATTGGTTTCACCCCCCAGAATCCTCCTCCCAGCTAGCCCCGATTCACTGCTGAGCTGCCCCGCAGGGCGGGCAGCCTGGGTTTTAAAAGGAGTTCACTCCTCTTTGTCCCCTTGGCTTTCCTGCGTGTCTGTTCAGGCGGCAGACATCCCCCCTCCACTCCGGGCAGCGGCGGCGCACTGCCGACACACCATTACACCACCCCCCAGCCCAGGCTGGCCCCGCTCCTCGTCAGCGCCGGTACCGCTGCTGCCTCTGCTGCGTTGGCAAACCACGCTGTGCTGCTGGAGCTGGCACGAGCCCGAGTCCGCTGTGTCTGCCTGTTCTGTCGCCACAGCAACGCCGGAGCAGATTCACCCCGCTCCTCGGCAGTCCCCGCGGGCTATGCCGAGCCCTGCGCGGAACCCACCGCTCCTGCCGGGCTCCCACCGCTTGTCTAGAAGGCACGTGCCTCCACTCCTCCCCGACGCCGTCTCGGACAGCTGGAGCCCGCTCGTCCCACTCCTCCGTGGTCCTGGCGAGGCGGCAGTGAGCCAAGCAAGCAGCCGTGACCTCCCACCTCCGCCCTGACACCAGACCACAGCACAGCTCTTCACCGCAACCACTCTGGACTGTCCCACGCCGCCTGGACTGTTTCTGCCGCTCCCCGCCACTTCCCCAGCGGCTGCAACTGTTACAAATTACACAAGGGGCTTCTCCTCACGGCGGGATTCCCCGGCAATGCCCACAGGACAGCGCGGCCCCTCTCCCGGCACGGGGAATAAAGCAGCTTAGAAAACCACATAAGAGAGCCCTCCCCACTTTCCTTTATCCCTATCTTTGGTGTGAGTCCATGGACTGGCCATATCGGCTGGTCTCGACCCCGTCGAGCCTGGCTGAACCGTTACCCTTGCCTGCCGGTGGCATAGGCAGGGAGCGGCCATACTTGGCAGTTTGCCGAGAGGAGGTGGGGGTTGGAGCTAGCCGGCATCTAGATTCGCTCCCCCATCCCGAGACCAAGGCGAGGAGTCAGGATAAAAAAAACTATACACTCTGCTGCCTGGAGGAATATGTTTTCCTCTCCTATTTGATACCTGACATCATTTTGCTGAAATTTATTTACTGTGATTTCCTCAGTAATTGATTTCTATGCCATGGGCTTTCTCTTTTTCCTTTTTTTTTCCACCTGTTTTTGTTGCTGTTTTGATTTGCTGTTCTCTCAGTTCTTCAAATCATGCTTACCCAAGATATGAAAGAGTATAAATTTAAAAGAGGGAAAGCAGTGGTGGCTACTCCAATCTTTTTAAATGCAATTTTCTGGGTAGTAGAGTAGTACTTGTGATTGGTGGGAAATCTAAAAATGCTTTTGATCTCTCTTTAGGTAGAAAACCATTTACAAGATTTACATTGGATGTGCATTTTCATTTCATGATTTTTGAACTGAAAATATATTTTTGTTAAATTAAGAAGGAAGTTCTTTAAGTATGTGCAGAAATTTCCCCCTCATATTCTTGCTCGGATTTGAAAAATTTCTCTATAGTGTTTAGTTCAGATAGAGGCAAGGAAAAGCAGAGTTCAACTGTGTATGGCTGATGACTGTGTCGGTTTTTAGTAACAGTTTTTAATTCAGAGAGGTATTATATTTTCCATGTAACTTGTACATAACTTACTCTAAAACATAAGATCATAATCATGCAGAACATAGGACAGAAGGGATCTTGACTTTATATGTTTTGCATCTATTTGTTCTTTGTAGACTATCAGCTCTCAAAGTAGCAGGACTGCAAGCAAAGAAGAGGGAAGTTGAAAGTATGCTGCTTTCTGCTGTCTGGATTCTTAACTATTTAATTTTTTCAGTGTGCTTTTATTGCCTTTTGGAACACAGAATATTCTTTAGGTCTTTTGGCTTAGCTGGAGAAAGAATTAAAATGATGATGAAAAGATGATACCTACTGAACAGACTAAATCTATGTATCATCTCCTGCTTGAGTATAAACCAGAATCCCATCCAGGATGGAAAATACAAATATACACCAAAGGAGAAATTAAGAAAACATGTGACTTAGGGGTGTGCTGGAGAAGAGCTTAACTGGAAGATGGAAACCTGAGGGTATGCCTGATATACCCTGAAACATGGTGTGCCATCAACAGGGCAACTGGGAGAGCAGAACCTGGAGTGAAAGGGGCAGAAGGAGGAGCCAAACCCAGTTGTCTTCTTTATTATATCGCTCAGGGGGGGACCCTGAAGTGAATCAATCAGAATGGCCTGGTTGGAACGGACCTGTAAACAAAGCCAAAACTTAGGAAAAAGCACTGTACTCCTTCAATGAAGTCCTTTCCTTCACAAAGGTACTCCTTCACAGCTACACCATGTGGGCAGCTGAGGACCTGGGAGTAAACTGTAGGGTTACATTATATGCCAGTTTACCTGCTAGGTGCATCCAGTTAGACTTTGCTTTGGCTCTACAGACTAACAAACAATTTCCTGCAGTACACAACAGCCCTGATTCCACAACAGATGGATAATTCTGGTATCATGAAATCTGCACGCAAACTCTGAAATAAAACCTGGTATAAAGCTGAAATGGCCATTAAGGATTAAAATTGCAGTCTGTGAAGGGTCTCATCATGTAACAGCGAAGTGCCAATAATAATTTCTTTCTCTGAAGCCCTGCTGTGACCTCACCTGCAACAGTTGTGTGCAGTTCAAAGCACCCCTAAATGGAAAGATACTGTCAGGAGTGTAGAAGACAGCAATAGGAAATGCAATGAAGGTAGACAGATGGATTAAAAGAGATGATGTGGAAAGAAAGAAATTATAAGATGCTGCCTATGTGAGAATGAGGCTAAAAGAGGGAAAAGAGGATCACCACTAAAAGCAGAATATTATGCTGCTTTTAGATTGGGAGTTTCATGCTGAATGTCAAGAAAAAAATCCTTGGCATTATTTCTCAGGGAGCCCTATAGCAGCATTTCCACTCAGTTCCAGCCCATCCTAAAAATTGTACTAATAAATATTGCAGTTTTTTGCATTTGTATCATAGTAAGGACCAAAAAAATGTTTCCACAACACAAGACATATTTCTCTGGGCCCTTTCCCACCCTAATTTCCATATAGAAAATAAAAACATAAATACTAGCACTACATCCTTCCTGGACACAGTCAGCCAAATTATGCTCTCAGAAATACTAGGTCAGTGAAGTCCATGCACACAGCCAAAAGCTGATTTGACCCATAGTGTGATATACAAGTAAGGTAATAGTAGTTGGACATTTATACCCTTTAATGAGGTCATATTTAATACTCCACAAGCATTTCTGGGTACCTCAGTATAGTGAGGTCATTTTAGAAAGGAAGTGCAGCAAGGGGCAATCAGTACTGTATAACGTAGAGACTTAAGGGTTTCATTTTTTTTTCCAAGCATTTGCAAATGTAGGGCTGTGTTAAAAGGAAAAAAAGAGAATTGGAGGGGCATTGAGGTGCACAAATATTGTCACCAGTTTAAATTCTAGTCAGAGATAAGAGCATGGGTTTAGCACTAACAGAAGGTGAATAAAAGTTTAAAACAATTAATTCACTATGATTTTTTTAAGTGTGGTTATTAAATATGGCTTCAGTCAGTTTGAATTAGATTACTGATGACTGCAAATGGGATATTAAAAGCTACTCACATCAGTGCTTTCCAAACAACTTTGTTCCACACAGTGCAATAGCATTTTGTTATGGGTTCTATGTGCCTCTTTCAATACAAATGTAAGGATTTCTGGGGACTACAAGGGCTGAAATCCAGTTTAAATTGCCGTCCTTTGGAACACACTCTTAATTCTCAGGAAAAAAATGAAATGTTTTTGGTTTTGTTGCAGCTGCCTCCCACTCTCACCCGCCCCCTTGGGCACTGAAATCCATAAACACAGTAGGTTTATCACAGGCACATTCTCATGTTCTCTTCCTTTGGCTGAGGCCTGAAAAAATAGGCTGAAACAGCATCCTGAAATCTGCAGCCATGCATTGCCGTCTGCATTTGTACTAAATCCTGGAGCAGATTTTAAACTTCTTGCTAATTACAGGCCAGTTATGTAGAAAGAGCTTAATTATTTATCATTTTAAAATATAAAGAGATAAGGTTGTAATATTGAATCACTCTTTCAATTTGCTTTCAATGGTTTGCTTTACTGAGGACCACTTTGTTGTCCCTATGGATTGTTTTCTTTTGTTCCAGCAGCAATTCTGATTCTTTTCAAGATGGTATTGATTTCAGTGCAGAAGTTTCACTTCCATTCCTTTAAATGCATTGTGTTCTTTAAATGCTCAGCCGTTGGATATTTGCAGGTTGGTGTCTGCAGAGGATGAAAAACTTGATACCCTGTAGAGAGACAGTTTCACACCACCATTTGTGCCCTTGCAAATTAGACCTTCAAATATCAGAGATTTTAGAGCGTTATTAGGAAAATTAAGTGCAAGTATTTTAAACCTTTAGTTTAGCATGTCAATAATATGATGTGTGCAATAGTAGCTACTTATTCATACACTGTCTGTAAGTACAAATAACCCAAGCCTCTTGCTTCAAAGGGATCAAAGTGATCGTGTGACTGACATTAACCACACTTTATGACAGAACTGTGATAGAAGTAGCAGAAAGCAGATAAACACATATAAAACCCTACTGTCAGTCATTCTAGGCAAACTATTCACTTAGAAACTAAAAAAGGATTAAATATTTGCAATTTCAGGACAGGAAAAAAAAGAGAATGGTGACAGAGAGGAAATGTGAAGATCAGCACTATGTTTACATGAACATGCCTTCTGTTACTGAGGTCACAAGGCTCAGATGAGATTCAGAACATTTGATCGAAAATTGGATTATTTGGAGATTCAACCATTGTAGTGATTTTTTTTGCATAAGCTGAATGTTTAGGCCAATTAAAAAAAAAAATCCAATATCTCTTATTCACGCTCCAAGCCAAAAATTATGTTAGAGCTATGGCAAACCTAAGATTTTTTCACATTGCTATCTTAATATTTGAATCTCCACAGTTTTAAAAAATAAAAAATGAAGTAATGTCAATTTCGTGTTAAGCACTGGGACTAAAATGAATTATGTTCTATGAGATGAGAAATTTTTAAGAAATATGTTTTATGATGACTAGAAGATTATACATATATTTCTCAAGATAGTATCCCTATCACTATCCTATGGCTAATATTTTTCAAAATAATGAAAATTTATTTCTTATGACAAGACATGCAACAGATATATATTTTTTAAATCACTTGTTTTAATTGCTATGTTTACTCATTTGAATGCAATAATGTATAAAATTTGACCTCTTATTTTACAAATATATATATTTGTAAAATATATATATATATTTATATATATATAAAAATATATAGAAATATATGTAGATATATTCCTCACTTAGATTAAGGAGAAATAATTATTTTCTTAAACATGGGGGGTTAGTCAGGATCTTGTCTTACAGGTACCTCTCCTGACATTGTATATTTTATATATTGCATCAATTAGGTAGTTTCCAAAAAAAAACCCAAACCAGATAAAAAGGCTGTACATATAGCTAATTGCTCTTCTGAGGCAAATTAAATACACAAAAATAGAGCTGCATGGGCTGAGACCAGGCAGCTGTCCCTAGTGAGCTCTGATAAATTTTGATGGATTGCAACGAAAGAGGAAAATATCAAGGTAAAAAAAAAGATATAAATAAAAAAAATTCATCTTCCATCAGAGAAAATTATGAAACAGTTATGCAGTTTTCAGTTATGCAGTTTTCAGTTATGCAAATTCCTGTCTAGCAGTTGCTTTAATGCTCTGATTTTTGTGTTAATAAACATGAGCTTTTTTTCCATATAAAATAGATTTTCTCATTTGAAGAAGGTACACGGATTAAATAGTTTAAAGCAGGCAAGATACTGGAGAATATTCAATCATCCTTTGATTCATAGAGTAGTTATTCTTATTAGTCTGGAAAGGCTTCAGATTATTCATTCTATTTTGTTGTGCTATATAAAGTCTACATTTGATTGCTAATACTTGATGTTTTATGTAATTAAAAATCCTGATTGTTGAACCGAACAATGAAATATGCATAATTTCCCTTCGTCTCTGTTTTTTTTCTAACTCAAAGCTGTTCATACTTTGCAATTTAAGAGAGATAAAATGGTCTAATAAAGTGCCAATGACAAAAAACCACTGAACTTCTAGTCTTATATCCCATTTGAGCCCATAAGCAAAGTTTCAGCAGATACAACTGTCCTCCTGATGTAGCTTGATTCAGTGCTGAAGCATGTTGACAGCTTGAATCAGCTTGAATCCCCTAATTCCATAACTGTAGAAACTGATGTTTATATGTCTACTTCTTCAATAAGGTACTTAGTTTGGAGAGTGAAGTCCAGGTTGGCCTCCACTCCAGAAGGGTTCTGGGATCTGTCTCTGCCATCATGACACTGTACTTGTACCTTCGTGGTCCCCCACACTAAATTCATCCTTAGCAGGCTCTCAAAAGCTGATGTCAAGGGATACCTTGGCATACAGATAAACACTGGGTTTGACAGCAAGGTACCCTGTCAGCTCTTGTGACAGCCCTGCAGCAGAAGACCAGAGGGCTTGTCCCTTCCTGCTCTGCCACAAAGCAGCTTCCCCAGTGTGGTGACATCCAGGGGAAGGATGGAGGTGAGGGCAGGCTGTGACTGATGCTACAGGAGCCTGCCAACTTATATTCTCTTCCCCAAAACCCACCTCATTTAGAGGTCTCCTGCAGAGAATACTGGATGTGGTGAGAATGATTTCTTTGACCCCAGTCTCTACACAGCTTCCTAGAAACCATCTTTATTCAGGGCTCTGAAGTTATTCTTTTTCATGTTGTAATCTTCATACAGCGTCCATGCATGAGACACTCCTGGCATTCATCTTTAGTTGAAAGCGTTCAAAACAAGCAAGAATGTTTTAGATGTGCAATAAAGATCCTGAAATGTGTAATTGCTGTTACGGGGAACAAAACTGCTTGTGTTCATAAGTATGAGTAGTAATCACAATCTTGATGAAAAGCAGTACTGACAAGCAAAATATATTAGAGAAAACAAGTGGACAGAATAGATCAGATCTAAATTTTATGTGTCCAGTATCAAATCTCCAGCAGTGACCTGAGAATAAATGTGAACGCTTCAAGCTCCATATCCCAAATGTTTTCTAGCAGCAGTGGTGAATGTCAACTTGGCAGTAACTTGGCCTTATTTTCACAGTGTGAAAATCAAAATGTGTGTGACATGATGAGAAAGTATGGCATAAAAGCATGGGAAATTGACTAAGGATTAAACACTTGATGAGTTGTGCTGGAGAGCTAACTAGAGCAGCAGAAGAAAAACTGAACGCAGTTTTCACTAGATATTCACTAGAATTAATATTGCCTTTTGAGAAGGGTCCCATAATCTTTTTAATCAGGCCATTTTTCTTCTGGAAACAATTCCACAGGTCATGATAGGGAAAATCCTGTGAGCTAATTAGTATTAGCAACACACCAGACTAGGACCAGGGAATGAACTGCAGAACTAATGGCAGCTTGGCTTTGTGGTGCCCAGACAAAAACTAGGACTAGTCAAGAGTCAGCTTAGGACTTCTCATCAGTGTGAAGTAAATCCAGTTTTCCCTCTCTAGTAACCAGGGCAGCATTTACTATTTTGGTTGTGGTTTATCCCCCCAGCTATAGAAATCTGGAAGATGACTATCTATAGTGTGTAGTTTCCTCTTCATTGCCTGTGGGAAGAAGCAAGCACTTCGGGGGTGAGTAACTTTCTTCTTTAAATGAGGGAGACAGACCTGCCTGTTGAAAGCCAGGACTGCATTGGCTGGACTCAGCAACCCCACCTTGACACTCATGGGAGGAGCTCCAGGCTGGGCAGACTGGAATGTTTCATCAGTTTTTATCAACTGTATTTTTCAACTAACTAAAAAATAAGTATTTTTCAGGCAGCAGATTGTGTGACTACTTTAACTGGCATAAAGTTGTCTCTCATGGAATAGACATTGTTTAGAAAGGAACAAAGAAACAAAGTTAAAAAGTATAATCTTTTTCATTTAGAAAAGCATCACAATTGCAGACACATACAGAATGCAATAACATATTTTATGTTTGCTACTCACTGTCTCAAAGCAGTTTAAACAGCCAAAGGAAATGAGAGAACCAGAAAGATTTACGGTATATGTTGATATTCTTGCTGCAGGCAAAGAGACATAGCAAATTGGGTTTAGACAGTTCTGAAGGGAATTCTTTTGTAGAAGCCTAGGCACACCGTACTCTATTTTATTCTACAGTACTGTGCACACAGCATGCAAAAGAAAAAAAAAAAAGAGAAGGCAAGATTTTAAGCATAATTCCATATAATTTTAATTAAAAATTTAAAGATCTTTCTATAACTTAATTTTCACGAAGATTTTTTGGTATAGAAAAGAACTGTTAAATGAGAGTTACTGATGAAATGCACAGTAAATGAGATTATGTCTTCTTTTGGGACGGGTTTAGAGACATCAGCTGAGCTTTCATTTTAAAATCTATATTGGAGAAAACTACTGTTTCCTTCCTGCTATCATTCCACACTCCCGTGGAGTACTCCACTTTCAATATGGGAGTATCAACAGGAAGCCCCAAACCTCTTAGCCCAAGGGAAGATAAAGTAAATGCTTGTATTGATCAAATAACAATATTGGAAAAAAATAAAAACCAAACCCATTCCTCATGCATAAATATTCTACAAATGGCAGTATAAATATTCATATTATAATCTTACAGGGTCAAGAATATTTGAAAATTTTCAAGGGTCTAACATTCTTGAATATTCCTGTGGAGCAAGTTGTTAAAAAACTGAAATGGCACATTAGAAAAAAACAAACACCACACAAGTTGCAAAAAACCCTGAGACAAAAAAAATTTGAATTGCAATTATACCAAACCCCATATAAATCTTATTTTATTTCTGAGACCCTTTTTTTCTTCCTTACTATTTTAAGACTCTTGCAAACTATAAAATAGGACTGATATGTATGTATATAACCTTTAAGTTAACCAGACACACTTCAAACATCTTTCTTGGCCGAAGAGCCAGGGTTCCTTTGATCCCCTTGGGGCAGCTGAATAATTCCTCCATGTAAGCAGAAGTCTTCAAGGGGGCAGAGGTGTGCTCTCAACCTGAATAACACATTTCCCTTCATCTGGATCTGAGTGTGTGCAGAGCCTTCCACAGCCACAGAAAGGAGCTAAAGACTGCTCACGTTTGCCTGGTCTCCTTTCCCACAGACTTTTTGGGGGTATTTTTATTGTTTCATATCACTATTTTAGTGTTTCACATTCCAGTGATCAGCACATTAGCAAGAATTCCCTTTGACTTCTCTTCCACCAAAGCACTCAGATGAATTTTCCAGTATGACTGTAGGAAGAGGAATGGAGAGCCCCAAGGAATCCTGCAGAATGTCTCCCCTCAAAAAATGCACAAACACTTTCATGGTCAGGAGACAGTCATGCATTCATGAACAAGCCCATTTTCACCATCTTGCAGTACAAAGTCAGCTACAATTATTGTAACAATCAGTAACTTATCACAACAAAGACCATAAGGGTACCCTTCCCTTCAACCTCGTCATGTGTCTAGAGAAAGTGAGCATGAAAAATAATGCCAGCATCCTGTTTTCTCAACGTGTTTGAGAGGCCTGAAGGCTACTGCGTTTTCTTCTTGTGCTTAGGCAAGCACCTATCCTGTATCTGTGCTTTCTCTCACATCCACTTCATCATTTATTCTTGTTAGACTACATCATCAGTAGAGCACCACTTTTGCAGCTCCATGGAGCCACAATCTTCTCTCTCTTTCCTTGTTCCAAATGCGGTAAATTCTGCCACATATCCATGGATCAATGTCTCCAACTTGCTTATTTGGTGTTCTCTTAGAAATATTACCTGTGGAGATAAATAGAGGAGAAAGGATAAATTTCTTTTAAATTTGACTCAGGTCTGACTTACTAAAGTTTAAAAGGATCATTTAGAAACAAAATTGTCTGCAAAACTAAGTAAATATCTTTCAAAAACAAAGTCATTGAAAATGAATTCTCCTTCAAAAATGTTGCAATAATACCAAGGACTCAGCTGGATCACTAAAGCATGAAAATGAGGATAAAGCAGCACTGTACTTGCTCCTGTTTGCCAGCATTTCCTCTGGGCACTTGAACCATGTGGGTGCCACCTCAGCTAGAGCCTCCTCAAGTTGCCTTCGTTTCTAACTCTGCTAATGATGGATTTCACAGCTGGACAGTTTCTTAGTGGATTGCTGGTATTTCAATTAGCAAATTCTAACTGTGAATAACAACATCTACCCATGGGATTTAAGCTTCTTAAACCAAGTGTTTGTCTTTTCTACACCTTCCTGCATTTTACAGCTTCCAAGTCTCTGGACCTTCACTTCATCCTACGTTACACATACGTGTCAAAAGTTAGTTTTAGCTGAATCAGAAAAAAGAGCTGTGAAAAGGAAGAGAGATTATCATCTCAGCTGGATCAATTTTACAGTCCCCTAAGTGCTGTCACTTCCAACAGTGCGGGTTTAGTACTGATGAACCCAGTGTAAGGTAAGGGCTAGACCTTTTAATTGGGCAGGGGAGTTCAATCCAGCGCTGCTGTAATATTGGAAGCTGTT
Organism: Peucedramus taeniatus; assembly: GCA_013400575.1. Taxonomy (NCBI): domain Eukaryota; kingdom Metazoa; phylum Chordata; class Aves; order Passeriformes; family Fringillidae; genus Peucedramus; species Peucedramus taeniatus. Next base: position 14,239 of record WBNO01016054.1, on the reverse strand, counting down.
TGATGTATAGCAATAGGTTTGTCACTTAAAACAACACCTTTCAATGCCTCTCTTTCTGTTGAGTTAGGCTCTCATTATATTTTAAATACTACTCTCCCTCAAAACATGAGAGGAGGTGAGGTGTTGAAAACTGAATGTGTTTTTACTGACACAGGCAACCATCTAAAGATGTGCAGCAGCTGCTGACATGGCAGTCACAGGTTGAAAGTATATCCTTTCATCACAGGAGGATCTTCAAGCTGAGCACACAGCTCTTCTTTTGACACTAGGCACTTCTTGATAGAGACACCTGCTTTGTCTTCAATCAGCCTTCAACAGTAGACTGAAAAGTGTTTTAGGTTAGAAATATACAGCGCAGTAGATCCTCACAAATGGCAAAGTGACTGATGAGCTAGTAGGGATGGTCATGAAATATGCATGCCGACAATGAGTTCTGAGTGGCAATGTAAGCTATTAAGGCCCGTATTTCATTTATGCTATTGTGAATCCATAATGGTTTCTTCAGAATTATCTGGATTTGTGATATGGGGTAGCAGAATAAAGCATCCTTAATTCCTGTGAATGCAAATGACATCAGAGTGGAGTCTATAATTTCAGCATTAATATTGAAGCCTTTGATTTTTTACCCTCGTGACTAAGCTTTGCTGCTACCTAAATAGAAAATCTAAAAAGAAATTAAGTATTTTTCTTACAGTACATAAAATAATTTTTATTTTAGTCTTGACACTCTTACATTCTCACAGCACAATGAAAGGAAAAAACACTTTAAAAATCAAAGACATGGTCAGGATAGACTCCAAGGAGATGAATTAAAATTTAAACAATATCAGGAAGCACAGTAGTTCTCAGAACTGCTGGTTGATTGTGGAGGCAAAAGTCTTGAAATAGTTCTGACACTGATTTCAGAAGTATTTTATGTATGGTGTTGAATCAGATCTAGACTGATGGATTATTTTGGATGTGCTGCTCTGTGTCCTTCAGTGGGCTCCCTCTGTGTCCCTCACTTGCATGACACCACTGCTGAAAAGAATTTTCCTCCCTACCAAATACCTCAATCCATTCTGAGAGTTGTGGAACTGATTGAAGAAAAACACTTTCTTTAAACTGGCCTCTTTCATGGATCTGCCCTTTCCTTTCTGGCTCACAGGAACAGCAATCCCAGAGAATGACTAGCATTAGGTGGGAAAGTAATAATAAGGATTCAGATCACCTCACATTGATCCATCAGCAGCAACATCTAAATAATGAACAGGTTTGTACTGCCATATATTTTCTTTCATCTTGGTGCTAATGTAGTAAGCATTAATTTTGATGTTTTTTACACTACAATGACAATTAGCTGTGCTTTTTTGAGTTAAGGAAATCAGGAGTAATTTAGTGTGCTGTTGAAGATCCCATCAATCTACATACACCTCCATATACCCTGACCTCATTTGTCCATTTTTGGAATAAGGTTACCTTCTAGTTCTTTTGATATAACACCCAATTGGATAACATTAAATTATTCAAAGTGAGAAAACAGTAATTATTGTGTTAGTTCTTCACTGTCATTTTTTGCAGTCTATCACAAAATTATACCTGTGTGACCTTTTCACTATGAGTAAATTATTATCTCTTCAGCCTCGAAAGGCTGGTAGGAAGGAGCTAATTCACCAGCACTGGCACAGCACTGTTGTGTACAGCTTTCAAAATGATGCTATTGCCTCCATAAGGCAGTAGTAGAAGTTTTGGTTCCGATTATGAAATCTTTGTCTGCAAAGTAATTTGTTTTTTTTTCAAGATGACATGTTCTTTATTAGCATAATTTAGTTTAATTAATATTTATCACATCTTGCCCATTTTTTTCTCCCTGTATTCAATTTAATTCCACTTGTTCTAGCTCTGAAGTAATTCTTTCCTTTAGTGACACAGTACACAATGTTTGTTGTCTCAAGTAAATGCTTTGGTTATGTTTGGTAGTACCTTAGAAAAAAAAAGCATTTTCTATTCATTACCTAAATCAGTGCCTGAACATTTTGGTGTCTTGCTCTCCCTTCATTATAGGTGCTTTCTTACAGATAAACATATCTGGTGGATTGAACAGAAGTCAATATTTAATAAATGACTGCCTTATAGGAACTTCAGCTAAACGGTGAAATTAATAATAAATGTTTTCAAATAAATGATTTCCACCATAAGACCTTTTGAATAACTTATGATTTGGGTCCCCTCAGTAAGTCTTTTCATATTTAATGCATTAAGTTGGAGTATTTATTGCATTTCTGAAAAGAACAAAGAATGATGTTCAAGAGGAAAATCACCGAGGGTTTGGACGAAAGGAAGACCACATATTTAAGGTGATATACAACTAAACAGAGCACTTAGGTAGAACCTTAAATAAAAACCTATGCATCCAATCCTAAACTAAAGGCTTAAGTTTTGCATTTATACCTAAAATATCACTTCTCCAGCAGAGCAAACATTTGAAGAAGCTCTTAAAAAACTTGTGGTGGGCTGTTTTCCACAGCACAGACAGCAAACAGCTAACCTTACCCACCTGCTGCCCATCTCCTCCTCTCCATGATTTACCTCTCATGTGGAGGTCCATTGAGGAGAATGTTGAATTTTAGAATAACAAGATCACAAAATGGTTTGGNCTTTCAGTTTGAATACATTCCCCCTTGTCAGGTCATTCTCTGCTCTTATAAAAAGTTTTCCTCCATCTTTCTTGTAGGCTCCCTTCAGGTACTGAAAGGCAGCAAGTAGGTCACTCCCTAGCCTTTCCTTTTCCAGGCTAAACAGTAAAATTCCCTCAGTCTTTCCTGGTAGGAGAGGTGCTCCATCCCTCTAATCATTTTGGTGGCATCCTGTGGTCCACCTCCTGTGGACTTGCTCCAACACGTCCTTCCTATGCTGGGACCCCAGAGCTGGATGCAGCCCTGCAGGTGGGGTCTCATCATAGTGGAGCAGAGGGGCAGAATCCCCTCCCTTGCCCTGCTGCCTTTGATGCAGCTCAGGATACAATTGTCTTTCTGGCCTGTAAGCCAGCTCATATCCAGCATCATCTTCTCACCCACCAGCACCCCCAAATCTTTCTCCCCAGGGCTGCTCTCAATCTGTTCATCCCCCAGCCTGTGTTGGTACAGAGGGTTGTTCCAATCCGGGTGCAGCATCTTGAACTAGGTTTTATTAAGCTTCATGAGATTTCCATGGGCCCATGTCTTGAGCTTGTCCAGGCTTCTGTGAATGTTCCCCTTTCACCCATTCCTAGTCTGTCTGTGCCTCTTCTTGCTCCTGCAGGACAGCTAGAAAATGTGCAGGATAAATTGTTCCCTCAGTGCCTTACTGGGGACAAACTTGGGCACCTACATGGCTGAAGCTGAAGTGCAAGTGGTTATTCCAGTATGAGGTGCTTGTAAAAATCAGTGTTCAGGTTTGCAAGCACTTCGTGGTTCGAGAGAGTAGCCATGAGAAGAGACCGAGGCTTGCTCCCTGTAACATACTTGTAGCATATTCTACTAAAAATTATGAACTATTTTATTTTCAGAAGCTTGAAAATGTAAAAGAATGCACTTAAGATCCAGCCACCACCAAAAAAAAAATTCACTTACATGAAAATTATGAATCACTTTTTTTTTGTTTCTTACTGTAAATACATGCTCTAAAAATGTCTGTAATGCAGGGCTTCTGAAAGAGTTTGCAGTATTAAATTTACAATTTTTATTGTAATGGTAAATGTTGCTAACGTATGCAAGATGTTTTGCACCTGTAACACACAGACTAGCATTTACTATTAGCAGCACCATGCCTATTTGCTTTGTTGTGATACCCATTTGTCTGAAATGAATGTTTATGCTGTGGTTACCATTAACAAGATTAGGATCTGTTCAAATGACCTGATTTAGCCTGCACAAGGCAAATGAATAGCATGAGCTGAATCTCAGTCTGATATCCTGTAGATTCAGTAGGTCCCACTGTGATACCAGACCCTGATATAATTTTGTCTTACATTAATATAAATCAGCAGGATGTAGATGTGGATGAACAAGCTCCCTGCCTCCCCACCAATGAATCATGCAGGAACCATGAAAAGCAGTGGCTCAGTTTTCCACGCTCAGTCCTTAACTTGAAATATTTCTTTAGTACAGTACAGAAGAGCTCAGGACCACAAGAATTACCTTTGATAGTGATTGAGATTTTAGACATACTCAGTATTTGATATCAGCCTTAAAAAGGTCTCTGGTCACTGTACTGGCATTGTCTCTTGCACAGAAACACATGTGCTGATTTAGACATTGCATATTCTGCCAAGCATTGAGACAGCTGGAAGCTGAGTGTCCTAAAGTGCAGCACCCTGGGGTCCTCTGGGCTGAACCAGCCCCTTCTGGTATCTGCATATGTACTTATGAGGTATCAAATCTTCACTAGGCACTGTAGCTGAAATTTTTAAGAGGCTTGAGTAATTTTTTTTTCTCAGGAACCTGACTAAAGCACAATGATCATTCTATAAACGTCTAAAGTTATAGAATTCCTTACATTGATTTGATAGCTTCATTATGATTGGTTAATAAATCATTTTATCAAAATGCATTATTAGTTTGCAATAGATGCTTTTCATTGGTTATATGACTCTTGCAACAGTGTTTTAATTAAAAATTCTGGATGTATGCTATAAAAATAGATTGCAGATACTGCTCAAATTCACAGATTCATTTAAACTTTTGCTTTAAATTTCAATAAAGTTTCCAAACTCTTAAGATCTTTATAACTTTGGACCAGCTGCAGTAATGACAGTGTAGGTTTACCTGCCATTCTTTAGCTAAGCAATTATGCAGAATTTCTTTGAAGACAATCTCTTTTTGGATTTTTAACTGGCATATACTCATAGACAGGAGAATGAATACTGTTTTCACTTCTGTTTTAAAGAAAATAAATTATTTAAACTGAGGTTTTGAGGATAAAATGAATACAAGATCCCATGTTTTATTTTCTGTAACAGTATCTGATGTAATGTTTATGTCTCGTCAACAATTCTTTTCAATAGGAGGAATATTTAGAGGAAAAAAGGGCATCTGTCTCCCAGAACTATCCCAGAACCCCTTAAGTTTAAAATTCTCTCAAACAAGTTAAAATGTAAAAATTAATGTTTCCTTCCTAGTGTCTTCAGACATTAGACCCCAAGAAATGTTATTGGTTCAGGTTTTCTTCTTATTGAGAAGGCCAGAGCAGCAATAAAGGAATATTGGAAACAATTTTTAGTCCTACTGCTGGCCCAGAGTCTATCTAAATTAGTGCAAATGTCTCTGCAGCTTACCATCAATGATACAAAGAGTTGGTAAGGCAACTGCTTAATTAAATACTGACTTTATTTATCTTGCAAGGCACCTGCTTTCTGGAGGCTGTGTTAAACCAAGGTCCAAGGTTTTCACAGTTTTAGAGGAAGTAGCCTCACCCCAACCTTTGTTCCTCCACACCCCCATATATAAGCTCTCAAGCTGTAAACAGTACTCAAACACACACAAACATATTTTTTCCTGACAGAAAATGCAACTATTCTTCTCTTATTTCAGTTTTTGTAGACTGGAGAGGCAAGACTCAGACTGTTATTTTCTTTAAGGAGCATCATGTAGATTTAAACACTGTTATTTGTGAACATGGACAAGTTTCAGAATCCCTGTGTTCTCCCACAGGCTCTACTGAGGATATACTCTACCAGCTGGAGATAACGTTAGTAAAGTGCAGCGAAGCCTATTACAAAGAAAGTGAGAAGTCAATGCCATCTTTGTAGTCATATTCTGATATGAAGGAAAGAAAATATCTTGTGTGAAAACTTCTATTTGATTTTGCCCAGGGCTATGAGAAATGAACAATCAAGGATTTAGCCATGCCGGATTAAGATTTTATTGCTCCTAAGCGCCAGCCAACCTGACTGGCTGTATGCCAGGGAACTCAGTTCCTTGGGAAATAAGGAAATTGCAGTTTTGTAGGAGGGAAAAACAGTTTGTATCTCAGGTGCAGTCTGATAACCAGGTTGAAATCCACCCCATCTGCAGTTTGAGCATCATGGGGGTATTCAAAATAAGTATTCTACTTTGGTGTTCCTCCAAGAGCAGTAAGAATTCCCAGGCATAAGCAAAATTTCCTACATGCCACCTCTTCTCCTTCAGAGAGTGGAGAGGAAAAGGAAAAATGTTTCCATCAGATTTTCTAAGTCACCATCACCACAGGTGTGAGTGACTTTGCAGGTGTAAGTGACTTTGCAGGTTTACTCTGGGTTAATAGTGCAAACTATGTTTAGATGAGGGTTGGCATTTTGACCATCAGATCTTGCTTAACCAGTCTGATGGTGTTTTTTTTTTCTGCTCAGCACAGCAAAGCCTGGCAGCAACTTGATTACAAAAGAACATTTTTCCTTGTGCTGCCATCAAGCAGCAACATTACACAATATAGAAGGTCTCCCATGAGAATCTGCAGGGCCTTAGAGAATTTGCTTAAAGATGAAAGCTGTGAAGGCAGTGGTTGGGGAAGAAAAATTAAAAGGGAAATAATGTTTTCTTCTATACTTGAAAGAAGGGAAGAAGAATGTAAAGTCAGGAATGAAGATGACATTTGCTATTGTCTACTAATAAAGTACAAAAATTTTTCAGAAAAGCTGAGGAGGAATAATTAAAAAAAAACAGTCAGGAATTTACACTGAAACAAACAAATGAAAAGTAACTAGAGAAAGCTGGCAAGGCAAGTTGTTGAATTGTCATCCTGGGAGATACCATCCTATGTGAGATCGCTAAGAATAACTAACTCAATCCAGGCAGACACAAAGGGATGGAAATGACAGCAAGTCCCTGCCAATTCAGCCTGGAATGTCACTCTCATACATTCTGTCATTTTGGTTTTGTGGAGTGCAAGTCACATTTTGCCTCCTTGATGGCAATCAGATTATTTCCTATCACAAAGATAATACTATTTGATTCATACAAACAACACCTATCTCAGCTGTCATCTAGCATTATTTTTTTTACAAGAAACTGTATTTTGGCTGCTCACAGTTTGTTGGTAAGTCTTCCTCAATCCTAGTTTTGATCATGGTACTGAGATCACCAGCACTGCAGCACACAAGTTGGTACATCTGAAAGTTATGTCAATGCCTACTAGACACAATATGCTAATCCCACCCTTAGTACTCCATTTGGAGTTCCATGTCCTGCTCCAGGCTCCCCAGAACAGGGCAGACATGAAGCTGCTGAAAAGCATCAGGCAATGGGCCAGAAAAATTATTACAGGACAGAAGCATGCCTCATACATATAGGTTGAGGGAATTGAAACTTTTCATCCTGGAAGGTGAGGAGAAGAATAAGTCAAGAGATCTTATCCATGTGTCTCAATACCTGTTGTGAAGAATAGAGGAGATGGAGTCAGGTTCTTCTCAGTGGTGTTTAGTGTCAGAACAAGAGACAATGAGTATAAACTAAAATACATAAAATTCCATGTAAATATACATTATGGTTCTTTTAGTATTATTATTTTTATTTTTTATTTTATTGTGAGTATTTCCCAGAAAGGCTATGGAGTGTCCAGCCTTGTAGATATTCAAACCTCAATTGGATATGATCCTGAGTCATCTGCTCTCACTGATCATTCTCTGAGAGGGGCAGTAGCCTTAGATCATAACAAGAGGTGACTTTCAAACTCAGCTATACTGTGATTGGTATAATCTGTAAATGCAAGAAAAAAACTTTCTGTTGTAAAATGTTGACATATAATTAAAATGGTATATCATGTCACTATGCACAGCTCTGGGATATGATGTGCACTGGGGCAGTTTATCACAACAGTGTCAGAACACTGGCTTGTTCCAGGTTATAGGGTCATTGTACATATAACCAGCATTAAAGAAATCTGTAGATTCTTCTGCTTTATTACTTCCTAATGTACAACAAATGTCAAGGTATTTAATGGAAAGCAATAATCGTTGCTGGGTTTTCCAGCACTGGAAACATATAAACATATATAAGCTTCAAAGCATAGTCACATTCAGTTTCTTTGACATGACAAATATTAACTGAAGTCTGGGTAAAAAAAATATATTGGTCCCCAAACTTGAGAAGTACAGAGCTCTCCCTTCTTCACTTGATGGTAAAATCCTGCCTGGAATGAATGGGTATTTTGCCATTCTATTCAGTAGGGCCAGATCCTGGCAAGTAATCAACTCTGAGTTACACTTTTAAAATAATGGAGAAATGCTCCACCAAAGTCAATGAAAAATACTGTGGGATGCTTTCATGGATTTTCCCAGCTGACAAAAAGCTAAGAATAATTAAAATCAATTTAGCTAAAACTTGCACTGTTAAACCCCTAAAAGTGCTCCAGGTTTACCTATAATTCAGATTTAAGCACAACCTCATCCAAAAGGGTATGCAATAGGCATGGGGATTCTAACCATCCTTTCCTCCTGCTCTCAGTTAGTACCAACAGATGACACTAATTACTCATGAAATTTCTGAAACAGGCACAAGATGATTCCACATCTCCCAGCACCCCTTGGTGTTTCCTGGTGGATGATTAGTTGCAAGAAAAGCACAGGAGCAAGTAGGGTGGCAGCTTCAGCTCAGGAAGCCCATCAATAGCTGGCTAGCTCTTCAGGATCTTCTGCTGTCTTGTGGGCATCAGAAATCAGTTGTGCAGCATAGGGTGTGATAGAGTTTCCACTCAGCTGAGTCCTACTGATTTTTAAAGGGTTTTGATGACTTGTAGAACATTGCAGGCAGGCATCTGGCAGCTCAGGGCAGGGTTGAAGAGATGCAGGGCAAAAACTTCATGGTGAGGTGGACAAGATGAAGGCTTAAGAAAATGAGATTAAAACCCTTTTAAATTTGGATTACTGGAATGTCTGATTTATACTTACCTACAGTTTGGATTAAAATAAGTCTATTTTCAGGTCACCTTCTGCAGCTTTATTTCAGATCCCTTATCTGAAGCAAAGTAGAGTACAAAGTAATGTTTACATGACTGACGACACAAGCGAATGCAGTGACTTTCTTTGGATGTGAAGAATAACACTTTAAACCCTTACAAGATGTACTCTTTGATTGTATTCACTCAGTCACAGTATTCCAAAATATGTAGGCATTCTGGAATGCATTCTTTATATATATGTGTGTGTGTGTGTGTGTGTATATATATACACACACACACACACAAACACNTATATATTTATATATGCATATATATTATATTTTTTGCATAAATTTACATATGCCAAAAATTTTAGAAAATTGACATCACAGATGACACAAATTTTGATCCTGTTAAAAGTATAATAAAAAGAGCAAATTCTATCTTCCTTTATTGTAGCTAATGACCATTCATTATAATGAAAACCCAAAAAGTTTCTGACATCGTCTCACGATATTCTCTTATTCCAGCAGCAGAAATTTTCCAATTGTTTTATGGAAGAGGAATCCATGTGGAAGGCTAGATTAGTGATGTTCACTGTCACAGGGGATAGAATAAACATGAAGTAAAAATACTAGCCATTCTAGGTTTAGTATTACACACCATTAATCAAATGAAACAGGAAAAAAAAACAAACAGCTAATTTGAAAAGGTCACAAATCGAGGAAAGACTATAAGAAATTGAAAGAAAAATCTCACCAGAGCATAATGTTATTCAGCACCATTTTAACTGACTGGCACTGCTACAGATATCTCTGCTAAAAAAACTCTGCAAAGCTACAGAGTAGGGAATTCCCCAGAAGTTAGAAAGCCTGAATTACTGAGACCAAGTGAATAATGTGAACAGCCTGCAGTTGGTTATATGCAGGGAAAACCCCAAACAACAAAAGCCAGAGATCATGTTCATAGGCGCACAAGTCTTCTGTGAAGAGATACTTTTACAGTACAGGATAAGCAGTAATGGGGAGAAACTGCAGAAAGAAAGATTCAGGTTAGATAATAGGAAAAAAAGAGTATTCTGCATCTCTGTTTCCAGGGTTATAGAGATTTAAAAGGTTTTCATAATCGAGCTTTTGCATTTACAATGAAATTCTGAATTTTGACAAGTCATTAGTATTTGCAGCTCCCAAGACCCAAAGAAGCCTAAGATATGTCACATTTATGGGAACTGCAGATATCATAATCAGGATAACAGAGGGGCTCCTACCATCACCTGGTGAGTATAAAAAATAAGTTAAACAACACACACTTGCCCAAACTATTTTACACCTGAACTAGATGTGTTTTTGTATGGAGATGTGATATCCAGATATTAAACCTAGAGATATAGGGTAATAATGTTCTATATTAATGACAATTAGTAATTTATATACAAATGAATGTGAGTGCACATCTGCAGAGGTGAAGGTGGAAATAAGCAACAGATATTTAAAGGCAAATTTGTACTCACTGGTTTTAAATTTAACTCAATGTTATTGAGTTTCAGTTGAAGTTCCAATGAATACCAACAGGGTTTTTTTTAATGTAGAAATCTCTTCAGAAATTGGAATTCCATTTTTTTGTTATTATGTTTGGAGGAGGGGATGAAAATTTTCAGATCCAATTATTTAATTGCAGGCTTGCAGTTACCCTGTTAAAGACAGCACATAATTAAGACAGCAGAATATTGGTAAACAATGACTTGGTTTCAGTTGTAAAAAAAGGAAGCTATTTTTAGTAAGACTTCTTAGTTGCTTCCAATGTTTTTATTGAATATGTGCAGTTTAAAGACTGTAATTTAAAAAACTACTTATGTTTTTATAAGTTACAATAAACATAAACAATATTCCAGCATTATCCACATGCCAGACCTATGCAGTGGGGTTGCTGATATAAATTATTTTAGAGTTTGGAAATAGTAGGGTAGCAAATCCAAAATATGAAGACAAATTTTCTGCAAAGCAACTCAGATAATGGGCTATAGAAGAAAACCGTTGTGATCGATCTGAAAATCTCTGGAGGAGGTTAAAAACTTCTCAGCAAAATGAATATATTTTGGCTACAGTCCTCAGTTGCCATTAGTGAGAGGGGAAGGGGAAATGCTGTCCAAGGGCTGAAGAGAGCTCAGCTGAAGAGGATGCTCTGTGGGCAGCAGAGCAGTGCCAGGAGGCAGCGTGCCTGAGGGCATCTCGTGCTACCACTCGCAGCGAGCTCCTGAGTGTGTCCGGGCAGGCTGGAGCTGCACAGGGACAAGCTCTATAACAGCTGCACAGAGCTGCAGCCAGTGCAGACAGAAAACAGAGTTGTGGTTATAGATATGCCCACAAAAATTAGAGTTACAGCCTCTGTGCTCCTTAAGGGGGTTGTCATGAGAAGCTTCTCCTTTCGTCACAGGGAATACCTCTCACTGCTCACACAGCTGCGTGGGGAGAAGAGGATTGTGAGGAGTGAAGGTTGTGCTGGCTGCCACAGTGCTCACACTGAACCGAAGGTGGCTGTTCCTAACACTGCTGGGCAGTGATGCTGGAGAAATGGCTTTTTTCCTCTTGTTACCATGGAGATAGTCGGACCAGACCATTAATGAGATGTCTGATGGAGCAGACAATATAATAGCATATGTGGCAGGCTGAATGTGGGACAATAATCCTGAATCTCAGCCATCTACTTACCAGAACACTTCAAGCTGACTGTGATAAAGGTGGAAAAAGAAAATCTAAGCTGTGGTCTTATACTTCAAGAATGATCTTTATTTGAAATTGGATATTTCTCACCCTTTTTGAGCTAATACTTGACACTAATGCTATCTGTAATATTATTATAGCCTCCTATCTACTATTTCAATTTTATATTAGTCTATTAATTATTAAGATGTAGTAAAAATCACTATGATGGGAACATGCTGCACTTAGGTCCGAAAAGAAAACATTAAATCTTTCTCACAGTGAAAGTTCTTTTAGCAATCACATCACTTCAATGCTTTAGCTTCTAGCTTCCAGCATTTTTAACATGGTTTCCTGGAAAATCAGAGGAGATAAGCACATTTGTCTGCATAATCAAGTCAGCTCATCTGTAGTGGAATAAACAGAGAGAAAGACTTATGTGCTTATTTTATTAGTATATACTATTGCAAATTAAGTGATATAATATGTATAAAATATTTTGCATATTAGGGTTTTTTTTCTAAGTCCGGATTTACTTTATTCCTTTGAAGCAGAGGAGCATGGAATCAATCTTCTGCTTTGAATGTTATAGATAATCTGATATTCCGCAGCCTTCTGAGCACAAAATCCTATGTGGGTGGGCATAGAGGTATGAAGCTGGGATTTCAGGCAATAGAGAAGGACAGAGGTATTAAAAGCAGTAGATAGAGCTGAAGCAGAGAGAGGAATTAAAGCAGAAAAAAAAACTTCAGCAATTTTTACTGTGCAGGCGATAGACACTTAAAGACCTCAGTTTGAGGACTCTCCCTTCTGCAAGTAACCTTGTGCTCATATCATACAATCAGACTCATGTACAGACTAAGGAATGCCTTGGCAAAAGCAGCCATATTTCTCCAACAATTTTACCAGGGCTGCTTATCATTCATATTTTAAATAATTCAGTGGAGTATTTTTAATTATTCAGTTTGGGTAATTACTGTGCAAAATGCTAAGGCATAATGCTTTGGTTCATTATTTACACCAAATGTCAATGGACATACCCTAAGTATGAACTGAGCCCAGTTCCTCCAGATATATGGGAAGCATCTGTGAGAACAGTTACTCAAGCAGCTACTCAAGCCATTGTTCTCTTGAGAAAAAAATAGAACCAGGAACACATTACTGAAGTCTAATCCTGCAGTAATAATAGGTTACCTCCACCACCTGCCTGCTATGAAGTATATATCCTAAAGCAATTACACAGCTCATTACACAATCACCGTTTGGGCTATCTAGTTAAATGCACCCAGATAAACACGTAGATAAAATGAGTCCATCTAAACTAGAGATGTGCCATAGAATTTAAGAAAAGGCTAATTAGGGAAATAGTCTGTTCACTAATGAGATATAAAAGTCTTATTCCCTTTATTTTCACCCTTCACTTAGAAACAAGATCATCCGTAACTTAAAGAAAGGCTGTAAAAAAAAGGCATTATGGAAAGCAGTTTCTACAGCGAACGATTTTTAGACTACTTGGGAGTCTGGAATACAGAGACTAGATTACTGTCTCTGTTGAAGGGATGCACTCCTGAGGAGAGATTCTACATATGTTGGGTTAAAAAAAATAAAATTGGAGAAGTAGTTGTCCCTGGGCCTTTTTTCTTCTCCTATGAATCTTATTAAAACAGAAAATGTCCAATTACACTGAACTATGTGATGCTGTGTGTTTATTTACTGTAGATATTTTCACTAGGTATGAGAATAAGAACAAACTTGGTTTCATACCAATCCCATTCCCCTTGGATGAATTTAAATAGGAATTTGAAATATTGAAGGTAGGCAAATGACAGTTAATTTTCCAGAGAAATACTCCAGAGGTTATAGTTCATTATTATAACTAGCTGTTATGTGCATTGTAATATCATCTAGAAGCTTCACTTATGGACTTGCACCCCACTAATGTTAACTCTGCACCACAATAGTTGGAGACAGGTAAGAATTTGGAATGTTTGTGTTGATTTCAACAAGTGCCAAGTTCTGCATTCCTGACATCAGTCCTGTAGCTGTTTCAGTTCTGTTTAATAATGTCGCATTTAAAAATAAATAACAGAAAATCTTAGCTTTTCTCCATTCTTAGTCTGGGGAATTCCCACTGGCTGTTATATGTTATAGAAAATGTGTTTGCAAAGCCAAGAACCACCTTGCTGCATTTCCCAGGGAATTTTTGTCAAGTTCTATAAATCAAATAATGCAGGCAACAATTTGGTGCTCTGCATTCAGCAATTGTTTAGGTTACCTGCTACCTTATGTCTGAATTTTTAGTTCAGCTTTTTTCTTTACCTCATTTACATTCCAAAATTTCTCCCAATGTTTTCCCCAAAAAGTGTTTGTTACATGGGCACATCAGAATTGTACAGGGAGAGCTTAAAATTGCTCTGTGTCAGTCTCCAAAAACAGTGTTATCTCCCTCTTTCTACTATTAGAAGTTAGTCTCTTGCCTCCTCATCCAGGAGCTCTATTCAACCCTTCTGGCATATCAGTAACTGGGCTGCTTTCTTTCTCCCTTGGATTCCTGGATAACTTATAAATCATTCCTCAGGAGTGTACCATCCCCCCTTCTATAGGTACTTGCTACTACTGAAGATTTTCACATTTCTCTGTGCTTAAAACCTCCTCTCCTCTCCTCTCCT